>OZ026625.1:45904293-46264293 GCA_964020975.1 Hermodice carunculata
TTTTCTTCTTTCTAGATGTACTTGTGTACGTGGCATATTTGTACATTGTTCGTTTATCATTGTACCGTCTGTGTATGAAATTATATAACCCACTCTCCTGTTTTGGTTTTTATTTTTAGACCCATAATACTATATATATTCTTGTTGCTTAGGATCTCTATATTATATATAATATATATAATCTAGAGATCCTAAGCAACAAGAATATATATAGTTTTAATATATATAATCTAGAGTATTATATTTTTCGAGAATCCCAAGAAAAATCTCCAAATTGAACCCTTTTGTAAAATGTCCATTTTTCACCCAAAAAAGGGATTTTAAAAATTTTTCTTGGTGTATATATAATGAAAAGATCCCAAGCAACAAGAATTTGTATAGTTTTATGGGTCTAAAAATAAAAACCAAAACAGGAGAGCGTGTTGAAGACAGCACTCCTCTAAGTGCCACCTTAACTCTCAAGGAGCCAAAATAGAAAATGCCCATCCTATATTAACCCCTCCTTAAACACACACATCCCCAAGACCACAAAGTAGGTAAATGCTAAAATTTTGCCCAGGCTGCTAAAAGAAGTTTCCCCATCAAGCCAAGGGCAGTAACTGACATCAGAATGAGCACTTTGCTAACAAATATAGCATACAATTCCCTTTTAGCCAAGTTATGTCCCACAAGTCACTTTATACCTTGAACAGAATGTCAAAATCACAATCTCCGAATCCCAGCTCAAAATGCAATTCTGTCCTAAGTCCAGTGTGTGACTTGGCTTTAAGTCATACTTATTTTACTTATTTAGTATCCTGCCCATGATTGTCAAGGCTCCTGACCAAACAGTATTCCTGCAGGACAATATTAGTTCATAAGGCTGTTCTTTCGGGTCAATTTTCTCTGGTGAGGACAGTCTAAGCTGCATGTTTAGAAGCTACTTCAAAACAGCTTCGGGACGTCTGGTTCCCCCATTTACGATAAGTCTGTACACTTGCATCATTCTATAATGCATGCTCCCCTCTCTTGAAGGCACTGCCAGTCTTAAGAGCAGCGGATACAGCATCAAATAAAAAATTATTGCTCTGTTTTAACATTGTTTTTTTCAAGGTCAAATCACCACTGGTTAAATTCTGTTCTCCGATATGCTGGCAAGATATATGCTTCAGGAGTCCATCATAATGCAGGGTTTTGTGACAGACAGAAATGTTTGCCTTGTTTTTTTTTTTTTCCATTAGAAGTTATTTATTCTGATTCAAGATTCAGTGTAACTTCATCATCTCATGATTGACGAGGATCATATTGTTGATACTCTCAGATGGCTTACTGCCCATGAAAACCTTTATGATAAAGCCTTGGTGGGAGAAACATGTTTTAACTGTTTCATCGACAAGATGTTTTAGGGGAGTTTCTCTCTAATGTGGCCACTTTTTGGTTGCATTTGGGGTGGCCTTATTAGAGCGGGACCACTGTACCTGAATTGAAAAAATAAAAAATCAGGAATCCTCAGCATCACCAACTTCACGTGAGTAACTTTGTTTGAATGTTCAACAAGGTACATCTCCATCTAGAATCAGTACAAACTTAGGGATGGTTTTGCAGTAGAAGTTTAAAACTACCAATAATACATGTATCTAAAATTTGTTAAAAAAAGAGAAGAAAATTACAAACCACCTGTTGAACAAAGATAGGTCTAGGGGTTCCCAGAAGTGATCCTATACAATTTCAAAGCAATTGGCTGAGTAATTTTGGACAAGAAGATTTTTTTTACCATTTTCCAAAAAATGAACAAAAAAATCACAAAAATCCAGAAATCAATGAACCCTTGACTATTTGACCAAATTTGGTAGATCCAGCTAATTAAGGTGCCTTCCCATCAAGTTTGAAGTGAATCTAAATGACATTTTTGGAGAAGAAGTAAAAAATGTGAATTCACAGTGCCATCCCCATTGACTTACATAGTACACGTAGTCAATAGGAATACATGTATCAACCAACAAGTACCTGAATTTAAAAAAAAAAGGTAAAAATCAGGAATCCCAGCATCATCACCTAGTGTATAGTTCTGTTTGACCCTTTCACAAGGTAGGTTTCCATCATATTTCAGCACAATCTGAGACATAATTTTGGAGAGGGTGTCAGAAATAGCAAAAAACAAACACAAATTCATACAAAATAGAAAAAAATTGCAGTGCCGCTTATTGAACAAATTATGATTTGGGGGTCCCAATTTTAAAGCAATTGGCTAGGCAGTTTTAGAGAAGATATCTTAACACTTTGCCAAAAAATAACCCCCAAAATCATGAAAAATCCAAAATCAATGGAGTATGACCATTTGAACAAGCTTGATAGAGACCCACCCATAGTATATTCCTACCAAGTCTGAAGTGAATCTGGCTGACGATTTTGAAGAGGTCAAAATTGTGAATTGTGGATGACATCACATGGACAGACAGACAGACAACTGATGCCTAAACTCTACCTAACCTCAGCTGAGTGACAAGTCAGCTGAGGTTATCACTGTACCTTTTCTCTTATAGTTACACCATTGATCCACAAATCAATGTGCACTTCTCCTGGCATGGTCCTCAAACACTATGCAGTTTCTCTTATTTATTTTACACTTGACGCTGTCCGTGTTGCTGAGAAAGTGAAAGTACATGACAGGAACAGTACAATTTCTTGTTGTTGGACAAACTATAGACTTAGCAAAGATGCAGTTCCACTTGCTGGTTCCAGCACACCAGCAGGTTTTCAACTCTGAAGAAGTTCTGATATTATCCATCAAGAAAAAAAATCTGCTCCTGCCTTGGCTTGGGGGCTGTTCATATGTCATCATAACAAAATCATAAGCACTACAGTCCACAAAGTCCTACCATATCAACCAATGGTTCCATATATACATGTACCAGTGTGTCTGTCTGTGAAATATTACATGGGACATAGGATTAACCTCCTGGAACGTAAATGGCCGTGTTATTTTCCGTGATGGTCATTCATTTGGCGTTTATTTTCAATATTAAATGGAGGAAAGAATGGACACGATTTAGGAAAGCGGTATAAATAAATTTCTATGGCAGAGGAAAAGAGCAAATTACTTTTACATGTAAAGTCCTTGGACTGGCTTCCCTAAGATATAGTTTATGGGATGCTTTAAGCATTGACTGAACACCTAGGAGGATTATGTGAGAGGCTCACACGGTTACATGCACTTCAGCAACTCTAATGGAACGAAAGTCCAGGATAGATCCTTAAAAACAGAGAACCCATCCTGCTCATTTTGTGATGTACCACGGAGGCCAAACAAAGTTATGAATGATTTCTCTCCTGCAGACTTAATCAGGAAAAATAGAAAGGAGGGAGTACCAAGCCTTGTAGAACTCCATTAAGTTATGTCTGGCAATGCCAAACACGACTATGTACTTTCTGAGCTGAATCCACCCAGCAATCTTCAATATGCCGAAAATTCCCACCTAGGGTGATGGGCACGGCTGCATGACGGGCCATCCATGTATCTACTGCATTGAGCAGTGGGAAGGCTGGGTGTTCTCAACTGCAGAATTGACTTTTTCATAGCCACTTAAAACTGATAGCAGCACTTTTTTCCCCACTTACTGCCAAAGGCGGCTGTTTGTGGACGAGGCTAATGGACAAAATGGAAAGCAAGAGTCATTATAGCAGGATGTTGACGCCACTCCTGTATCAAACACCTGATTAACCCTTTGATCTGCTATTATCTCTCATCACTTAATTGCTGTTTGCTGGGAATTTTCCCACAGCTGTCTTCTGGGCAGTACCACAGATTTTCTCATATTTTTTAGATGACATTCGGAAATGGTACTCCCATGCATCCTAAGCAGACATTTAAAGCTTCACAGTAATGCTTTAGCAATGTTAATGTGTTAAACAACAAGAGAAGAATTGCCGACTTGTATATTTTCTGTTAACCAGTATCACAGTGATCAGTGACCAATTAAGTCCAAAGACTGAACAGATTTACATGTAAAGCAGAAGGTTAGAACATTAATGAGCCTATACAAACCTTAAGTAAATAATCTTGAAACTAGTTTCCCTTGTAATTTTTATCTTGTTTGAGTAACTATGGACCTATTTGAAGCATGTTACATCATATGGAATTAACACAAAACAGAAAGTAAGATTAAAGAACAAGAGGCCCAT
The DNA here is from genome assembly GCA_964020975.1 of Hermodice carunculata. Lineage (NCBI taxonomy): Eukaryota > Metazoa > Annelida > Polychaeta > Eunicida > Amphinomidae > Hermodice > Hermodice carunculata. The sequence continues at coordinate 45,908,455 of OZ026625.1, forward strand.
TGGCCTAATGCTTTGCTGACTGCGATCACTAAAGAATCATTTTCTGAAATGTTTTCAATCCACGACCTTGAAAAATTAATCACTCTTAGCCATATTATGCTAATTAATATCAAACTTTCACATATAACACATTTATGGAACATCTGGCATCACTCACCTTTTTTTTATCAATATATTGAATTAACTGTCCTTTTTCTTAAGGGCTTCCTGGCCTTGAAAAATAGGTCCAAGTAATAACAATCATTGGGTCATGGTGACCCAAAAAAAGTAGGTCACCAAGTAGAGTTTTATATACAATGTGCTCAAGCGCAATGTTCACCTGGAAGCTGCATTCTTTCTGCCATTGATGTCCAAACTACACCATACCACAACAAAATCACCTCTTATAACTTAACAGGTCTGGTGACCTTACAAAAATAAGTCAAGATCACTGGTCTTAGATAACACGTTAGCATTGGACACGATCCATATATCCTATGAATTTGGCATGTCTAATTCAATTACTTTTCAAAATATGCTTATTTTGTATCTTTCAAGACATTTTAGCTCATAATTTCCACAAAATTATGGGCAGTGCCACGTAAGTGTCACAATCAACCGATATCTTGACCTCATCCACAAGCCCACTAAATTTCATGAAGCTCAATCAAACACAAAGGATCGATGCTGGAGCCGTCACGAGATTTTCACATTTTCACCCATATAAATATTACATAATACTGTAGGTGGCACCACAAACATTGAACTCAACCAAGATTTTCATACATTAGATAAGTCCTGAAAAATATGGGGCTATCTTAACAGCTGTACATGTGGACTCTATCACGCTCACAAACAAAGTTTACGGTCGGAGGGACGGAAGAACGTACATCTTGGAAACGCATTTCTCTATGCGGTAATTGCATAAGTCCTGATTCATGATACATTTATGTGTCCGATTGGCAGTAATAAATAGGAATTCAAAGCAGAAAATGTTTAAGTTGAAAGCCCCACAATACAGTGCAACAAGTGCTATAGTTAACGACTTTCGACAATTTAGAGAAGATGACTCTAAACTTGTACGGTTAAATGCGTTTGATGGACCCAATACCCCCAATTGCTATGAACTTTTATACCACTAAAGCCATGTATCCACTTATACATTCTCCGCTGCATCCCATTACGCCACAGATCAGATCTAGTGGTCTTCCTTATACTCATGGATATTCAGTCCATTTTATAAATTGCACATGGTCCCTTGCTATAATATTACACAGTATCATCCTATTGCACAGGTCTGTATGTGTATTCAGTGATTTCATATCTTACTTCATATTTTGCTATTCAGCAAAAACATGTTTGTGATTAGTTCTTCTTCCACGGTGTTGTATTTCTGGTACATCCAGCTGTTCCTCTTTGGCTATCTGTGAGTGGATTTCTTCAGTTTACTCTCTATGTATGCTTTAAGTGGCAACTTACATTTTATGAACAAAGTCTCTTTGCAAGGACAGACATGAGTGATCGCATAAGCTTTGCGACCTTTGCTCAGCACAGCTAAAAAAACATGTTGCAACTTACCACCCGTTGACATATTATACTGTTTTGCACTCACCTGTAAGCAGAAAAAAATGACATAGTCAGGGTTTTTTTTAATGTTTTGTTTTCATTTTGTACAAAATTGATCCTCAATGGCAACCTGTACACACAAAGTCAAACTTCATTCTATTAACTCTCTCGGAGTCAATCACATCTAAAGTGGATCAACTTCAGTCAGACTTGTCTGAATTATCATTATGAAGGATATCAGATTCGTATTCCACGTAAAGAGACCTTTCATTCAAGTACCAGCATGCCTATAGTTCCAGAAAAAATATCCCAAGTCAACAGCTTTTCTCAGCATGCTGAGAAAATCTGTTGACTCAGCCCAAAATTTGACACATAAAGAGTTAGCCCTTTCACCGCCAACTGCAATAAAAGTCAATGTGCACTGAATTAATATTATGATACAGTAAAACCTGTTTTGAGAGACTGCCCTTAGAGCAGGCCAAAAAGTGGTCACATAAGGCAGGTGGTCTCTCATTAGAGGTGCATTAACGTGGGACAGATGGCAAAAGGGACAGGGTAAACATGGTCTGAAAAGGCAGGTGGTCTTTCCTCAAGAGGGTCTCTCAAATCAGGTTTCACTGTTCTGGATCCATGTTCTTTGTAAACCGACCATTCATTCAAGTACCAGCATGCTTACTGTTGAAGAAACCATAATAATGGTCCGGGTCAGCAGCATTCATTAACATGCTTTGGGCACATTGCAAAGCACACCAAAGAAAGCTGTTGATTCAGTCAAAACTCAGCACTGATTTAAGCCACCACCCAATCAATAGCTTTCTTTGGCAATTGAAGGTTAACGCACTCAACCCAACCCACGATAAAGAAAACTAATGACCTGGGGTATGACATCATGAATAGTCTTACATACAAATCTCAGCAAAAATGTTTTCTAGTAATGAAAAGTTTAAGTAAAAATATTAAGCATTAAGGCAGAAGATAATATCTAGGTGCTTTGGGGTGATAAAGGGCTAAGTAGCCCCAGCTGATCTCCACCCCATCTATATTTACTTAAAATGAATTTGCAACATGGGCCAAAGGTGATAAAACTGCACGCTTTGAATTCAGAGCAGCAGATCACAGTTTTGTATGGTAACAGGTAGTTATCACATTGAGTAGCGGTGGTATTTCCAGCTCCTGTTTTGAAGCCAGGAATCTCACACCCCACCCATCTACATGTATTACTAATCCAGCAGTATATTTAATGATTTTGCAGTTTTGTCTGTTTGTTTGTTTGTTTGTTTTTTGTCTTTTTTTTTCAATTGCTGGAATTGACTACAGTGCCTACCTTTGATTAACAAGCCCAAAATCAATCACAATTCTTAAGCTTCAATCCTTATATCTGTGACTACACTTGATCACATCTTGATGAAAAGTAACTTCAATATCTGTAATGGCAGACCATTTTGACAAACAATGAACAAGTAAGTTGAAAACCTTCCTTCTTTATTTTCTTCACACGAATAATCTTCTCCCAGCCTCAGCCAGCAACCATAACTTGCTGGAAATCACTTTTGTTCTTCTATTGTATTTATTACCCAGTTTATTTATCCGGTGTGTGTTTGTTTTTGATTCTGTGCTTTGTACTGAAGCATATGCTTTTGATAATAAATTGTGCTTAAACATGTAATTACTTTCACAATGCTGTATGTAGCCCTTGCAATGCAACATGTGTAGGGTATATTATTAAAGACGGCGGCTTTATAAAAAAATAACCGATCCGCCGACAAAAAGTGACCGACGCAGGTTGCTGGCTGTGTGCCAAGTCTCCCAGCAGACTGCTCGTAATACTGCATCTCCTTACTGCCCCTGTGTTACAGGTAGAAACATAATAAGTGACTCGCACCACTTTTTATTTTAACCATTTGACTTCGCTGGCGTATTTCTTGTCGCCTCTTCTCACCAGGTACACTGGACTAATTGGCTGTCCGCCAATTACTCCACTGCATCACAAGACAAAACTATACACCCACACGCACACACACCATGATCAAAATCTCTTGTTGATCCCAAGTATATGTACTAATTCTTCTCAATAAGACATCTTCTCCACTCCATTTCACTAATGCAAGCTGAGCTATTAACACCATTTTGCATCCCAGTTTCAGACATAAAATATGAAAATCCCTGACAGAAAAACCTGACCCAGGAGCTTTGCTGGCTTTATAAAGACAGGAAAGGCCAAATGAATGAATGAATGAATGAATCCTTCCATGAATGAATGAATGAATGAATGAATGAATGAATGAATGAATAAATGAATAAATAAATAAATAAATGAATAAATGAATGAATAAATAAATAAATAAATAAATAAATAAATAAATAAATAAATAAATAAATAAATAAATAAATAAATGAATGAATAAATAAATTATTTTAATTAAATAAATAGATAAATAATAAACAAACAAATAAATGATAAGTAGTAAATAAACATGAATGAATGAATATACTTTATGTCTGGCCAGTTTTGACAGTTTTTAGTGAGACAGGGTGCAGACCATTTTTCTCACACCATTCTTTGATGTTATAATGAGAAGTCTGTGTAACCCTATCTGTACCGCTTAGCCCTTGTCCTCTCCCACCTCCTCCATGCACATCCCAGGTATTTACCTGTCACCTGATAGTATAAACATCATAGAGCACTCCCACCTCCTACTCCATACCTGTGTATAACACTCAGCTTTGAAATCTTGCACTACCATTGATGCCAAGGTAGAATTCATATAATGGTGAATTACTACACATGATCCTATGCTGTTCCTCCATGAACAAACAAGCTAGTGAGTTCACGTATCATCCTAAGTGTACACAATTAAATGTGATACATCAGCCCTGTTATTAGTTTGAGTTAATAAAGCCCAACCTCATCAGACAATTGGAAATGAGAAATGTTTTGCTACATAAGACAGTGGGGGTGGCGATAAAAGTCCAACTACATCAGACAATGGGGATAGTGAGAGAAGTCCAACCTCATCATCAGGCAGTGGGGATGGTTAGAAAAGTCCAACCTCATCAGACATTGGGGATGGTAAGAAAAGTCGAACTACATCAGGCAGTAGGAATGGTGAGAAAAGTCCAACTACATCAGACAATTGGGATGGCAGGGCCAGAATTTCGGTGAGAATCTGAGAATCTGTTCTCGTAAAGATTCTCCTAAACTTGTCTTCCTTTATAAAGAAAACTAATTGACAAAGACCCAAATTGATTCTTGCAAAATTTTGCGAAATTCTGGCCCTGGATGGTGAGAAATGTTTCGCTACATAAGACAGTGGGAGTGGTGAGAAAAGTTTTGCTACATAAGACAGTGGGGCTTGTGAGACTCCAACAGCATTTTATGTCAGATTACTTGCCCTTTTCTCGCAGTATTTTATATCAGATTACATCCCCTTTTTCAACTGCATTTTGTGTCAAATCATTTGCCATTTTTTATTTTTACACAATAAAGTTTTCTCTGTAATGAAATTAATTTGTCAGAATTGCCAATCATACACACAAATGAAAAGAGACTTTTTCATCATTTAATGATTTTGGAATTAAAGAAGTAAAGTTGTATAAAGAAAACACCCTTTCAAGTGTCCATGTTCTGTCAAGGCATTGTGTATGTGCTGATGTATGATATTTCGTATTATTATACCTCAGAGGGAAATCCGTACACGTGATTGGTTAATTGGGCATGGGACAGTTTTGCCTGTCCACTTCTGTGAAAGTACTGTCCACCGCTCACTGTAGCGCTAGATGGCGCTGCACCTCTGATGTCGCATGACCGCAGCCTTGACCGATTGCCATCTTGCCTTGTGTGCCAAATGTATAGAATGTGTGTTATTAAAATCTATTAAATGGAAGCTTTGATGTTTTATTGTTCTTCGGTATAATAAAACAAATGGTGCCCTTGGCCTTGGGGGACAGGAAGAATTGTGAACCTTCGGGATGGACTGTCCACCCGACGCGAAGCGGAGGGTGGACAGTCCATCCCTCAGGTTCACAATTCTTCCTGTCCCCCTCGGCCAAGGGCACCATTTGTATACTGACCACAAATATTCTATGTCAGTGCCATTTCTGTCCATGATATGTTCCATGATATACATTTGTATGTCTGTTTATAAGTTGGATATTGTTTTACCGTCACCAATGCGTGTCAGCGGTCTTTTTATGCTGCAGTCTGAAGGAAAGTCTGGCTGAACCACAAATTTTTACATTTTTCGGTTACTGGGATCAAAGTACTCCCTCTGTCACAAACCCTATTATTGGCAGCAAAATTGTCCCACACACCGTGTAATAGGCCAAGTCACTATCTCAGCCCAGCCCTGCCACAGGCTGATTGAGGTCAGAGGTCATTCAACATTAAGAGTGTCCTTTCCCCATTCCACTTTATAAGTTACCCTGGTAACCTGAATCAAACTTTTCATTTTTGTCAATTTCTTTGACTAGTTTCACCGATATATTAAAACTGAATCGCCTATAGATGATGTCATCTGTAACAATTCTTTCCAAAGCTTTAAGTTTTACCTCTGTACATTTCTCTATTAACCCCTAAAGTCAACAGCTTTTCTCGGGGCACTTTGCAAGCAAAGTGTCCCAAGGAAAGCTGTTGACTGAGACTACTTTTTGCTTTTGACTAAGCTTCCCAGTATTTGAATGAAAGATATCTTCATGAGGAATTTGAATCTTTTAATCATTATATGTTTAGCGGCAATGGGAAAACGACGATAGTCATGATTAGCACTTTACGGGTAAAGTGAGTGAAGTTTGAATGACATGTGACCAAATTACAGGAATGCAGCTCAATTAGCATGCTCAGCTGAGATGGCCATTTGGCTTAATAACTTGATACATGGACATTAACTCTTTGGCTGATAAAACATGGTCCCCACCACCAGATGGCAGCGATGTTTTTTTAAAACTCTCACTGATTCACATGTACATTTGTATCTGTGACACATGTATGGGACAAATTCAATGATGATTCATCAGTCATGCCACAATATGATTCTATTTACGTGGAGGTGGGCCCGAGTTACCAACATGTGTTAATATCCAAATTTCAGATTACAACAATGCCCTGTGTCTGAGGTGACATTTGTAGAAAAAAATTACTGATCATTGTCCCTTTGCGTGGCAGTTCTGGGCACTGGTAATTTTGGTCTAAGGTATTTGTAGTATTGCTTCACTCATCAAAGTGGTAAAATGAATTAATCTTGAGTTTTGACCACATTATGAGACTAAAAGGTGTGCAAACACAATTGGTATCTGCACATATATGTATGAATGAGGGTACTGATCTATGCTTCAATGTATCATGCATTTGCCTGATTCCTCCCTGTATGATGTACTTAGTTGATTAGTGCACTGAGATCATATCTTGGAGCATGTACAACAGATCAAAGACACTGACTGTATTATCCTTATGGCAATGTATCTATCATCATGTCCTCTACTTATCATGGGGCCCTTACACCTCTGCCCTTATTCTGAATGCGCTACTTTTCCTCACTTTACAATTAACCATCATGTGCTCATCAACCCAGCACATCAAGCATGTTTTTATCATATATATGACAAAAGCTAATTTACGAAAAGGTATCTACTGCAACAACCAAACTGAGTCCTTCCAGAAAACTTCATCAACCATATTGAGGGTTTGAAACATATTAATGTTTTTAATGGTCCACAAGTCCAGCACTATCAATATTTCACAGGCCCTGGCCAAAAACTGACAGCCCCCCCCCCCCCAAGTACCCAGATGTAAAGTGCCTCTGCCTTAATGTTTCTACATAAATTTCATTAAATTGGTAAGAAATGTAGAAATGGTACATAAGACCTGCCTAATGATACGACCTACATGTATATCAATGGCTGTCTTTAACATGAGTTTGGCATATTGCACTTGACTTGTCTCAAGGTAAGCTACTGACTGTTCACTTACTAAACTCAATCAATATAAATTTGAGCTACACCTTTGAAAGCCCTGTATAACACCTGGATTGGGACTGAACATAGGGGGACTTACCCTAATTCTCATGGTTATGTGATCACTGTTATCTTTGAATATAATATCTCCTGAGTCCAGGATTGTTACAAACCTTTTGTCCATAACTGTAATATGACATACCAGTTGGGCCAGCACAAAACAAGATAACAGCTAGGGCAAACACGAAATCTATTGGTCGGAGATCACATACAGTTCACATGACGCTGTCATTTGTTGCATGGACCTAAAAAGAGACCATGTTTTTGCCTGTCAGAAGGACAATGGGTACTCTTGAAAGTTAGTTTTCAGACTTGTTGCCTGTGGAGAGATGAATGAATAAATATTGATGAGCCAAACTGTGTGAAAAGCTAAAAGCAGAAGACCAAGGACCAGGACACAAATACAGAGATGACAAAGACATGTACGGGTACAGGCTCTGAAACATGTTCTGAGTAGTTACCCACTGAAGACCCTTTAATTTGTTTGAGCTAATACATCCTATGTCAACCTTCTACACAAGAACTTGTGCAATATGGACAATAGTAGTAGTACTTCCATATGTATATAGGTTAGACAGTGACAGGTTAGCTTATGGAAAGTAAAGACTTTGGACTGCGGAATAGGGTAATGACTAGTAGGAAGTGGTTCTGGACATAAAGACACAAATACAAAGTTAAATAATCTTAATCCCCTACACTATACCAGGTAAAGGCAAGAATTATTTAAATTGTGTGATCGAGATACTAAGACTCTCCTCCTGTTATCTTTCAACACATAGCTCTTCTCTCCTGCCTACAAAACAGTTCCACTAGTGGGCACGGAATTGTGTGGCAAATACAATACTGCTGAGCACACATAGGTGAGATGAAGCGTTTTGTGAAACCACATTACGATGTATCATCAGTGACCATATTGCTTTCCTCTGCTGCCTCACCTCCACCCCGCAACAACAAACTTGTCTAGCCAGACTGAATCGGCCCACGGCCAGTGACTCATTCAGCTCAATTGACTCAATCCAGCTCAGTCTAAAATGGCAGAAAAACTGTTTGGTCATAATACCACTTTCTCATCTATTTTTCTTTCATGTGCAGAGCGTACTTCTGAAGGGGCACACAATCGTACTAATTAACTTTATGACGTTTTGGATTATAATTATCAATCCGTTTAAGCCCTGGCAATGACCAGCCGAGGCACAATGCCGCCATAAAGTGGCTTATTTTGCACAATCTGGTAGCCCGACAGACTGGCATTGGTTTATATCAGAATATATGGCCTGGCCATTCACTCATTCTGATTGCCCACATACAAGCACACCACCCAGCCAGCAAATCTAACATTTATCCCCTAACTTGCCGTTGAATCTATTCAATGCATTACCACATCCCCACAATGTGATGGAATACTCTTCCGTCCAATATTCAGTATATTCTATATCCACTGAAGCATGCTTTGCAGTTGATCAACTTGGGATTTTTCCTCCCTTAATTTGCGACAGGGTCTGTATGATCATTTCTTTGATATTTATGATAAGATTCCTGGCTTATTTATTTTGTTTTGTTTTTTTTATGCTCCATAAATCATGGCTGTCAGATCTTAGTGCCCGAGTCATTGATGGGATAATACTGTTCGCCAAGGACTTTCTACATGTACATTTTAATACACAGGACTGCAACGCATTGCAGTCAGCATGCATGAGTCCTCTAGTCTTAGCAACACCTCGGGTAATGACCTACCACTGGCATGCCGTAACTAATCACTTCTCTACCTGGACATTCCACTACTGATGTATGCAGTGAATGCATATGCCCAGCAGAGAACAGTAATCTAGCATTGCCATAAGTGATACGCCGAGTGAAACTCGCATATATCTAGAGAACACTCAATGCGAGTCATCCACATTTCGTCCAGGCTCCACACAGACTATGATTATGCCCAAGACTCTCTTCCCACCCACTAAGATAACGAGCCCCATTCATTCTGAATCTCTCAGGACATCTATCTCGTCCTCCTAAATAGGTACGCGATGAAGTTTCAGGAAGCAGTCATTGATGTACCTGTGTTACAGTAGTGGGAATGATGCTGGTTTTTTTTTTTTTTTTCTGTAAAAGATCACTGTCTGACATCTTAAAGATGTAATCTCCTAATGGACCCACATGGAAGTCTCTTTTGTGCAAGTCAGGAATCTTGTACACTTAAAGGTAAACCTCCGAGGCCTTGTGACACCAGTAAATTGGGAGTAAAATGTGTTTGATATGAACAACTTCTGCTTGAGTTGTGCACAGTTAATCTGTCAAAATATAATAAATAAAAACCTCACTCAATCTTTGCAGCGTATTCTTCAAAATGCTAATTCCGATTTTGTCCCTTGTCACATGTACACATAATACTCAAAGGAGGCATAGTCAGTAAGAAATAATATAGCACGATGTACACTTACATGTACAGTGCCGCCAGAAAGTTTTGCCACATCTCCTCTGATGGCCCCTCCGCGTGGTCTTCCTCAGGTACAACTAGAACAGACTGATTTTCCAACAGAAAATCAAATGTCTCCCGGTGGAACACTTACGTCTCTGAATAAACCACAGGTGATTTCAAATTACAAATAACCAAGTTTGCTTGAAAATTCTAATCCTATTTTAGCTCTCACCTAGATACATTACTCTAGCAATTTTCATCAAGTTCTTCAAGACTTATTGCACGGAAACCAATTTCACATAAATGACCCTGTGACCTTGAAAATTAGGTCATGGTCATCCAAATACAATCCCAACCTTGGTCTTACCTAGATACATAATCCTACCAAGTTTCATCAAATTCCATCAAGTTCTTCATGACTAATCAAACGGACACCAATTTCACATAAGTGGCCCTGTGACCTTGAGAATTCGCTCAAGGTCACCCAAATACAATCCCAACCTAGGTCTTGCCAAGATACATAATCCTACCAAGTTTCATCAAATTCCATCAAGTTCTTCAAGACTTATTGCATGGAAACCAATTTCACATAAGTGACCTTGTGACCTTGAGAATTTGCTCAAGGTCACCCAAATACAATCCCAACCTAGGTCTTGCAAAGATACATAATCCTAGCAAGTTTCATCAAATTCCATCAAGTTCTTCAAGACTTATTGCACAGAAACCAATTTCACATAAGTGACCCTGTGACCTTGAGAATTTGCTCAAGGTTATCCAAATACAATCCCAACCTAGGTCTTGCCAAGATACATAATCCTACCAAGTTTCATCAAATTCCATAAAGTTCTTCATGACTTATCGAACGGAAACCAATTTCACATAAGTGACCCTGTGACCTTGAGAATTCGCTCAAGGTCATCCAAATACAATCAGAACCTAGGTCTTGCCAAGATACATAATCCTACCAAGTTTCATCAAATTCCATCAAGTTCTTCAAGACTAATCAAATGGACACCAATTTCACATAAGTGACCCTGTGACCTTGAGAATTCGCTCAAGGTCATCCAAATACAATCTCAACCTAAGTCTTGCCAAGACACACAATCCTACCAAGTTTCATCAAATTCCATCAAGTTCTTCATGACTTATCGAGCGGAAACCAATTTCACATAAGTGACCCTGTGACCTTGAGAATTAGGTCAAGGTCATCCAAATACAATCCCAACATAGGTCTTGCCAAAATACATAATCCTACCAAGTTTCATCAAATTCCATCAAGTTCTTCAAGACTTATCGAGCGGAAACCAATTTCACAAAAGTGACCCTGTGACCTTGAGAATTTGCTCAAGGTCATCCAAATACAATCCCAACCTAGGTCTTGCCTAGATACATAATCCTACCAAGTTTCATTAAATTCTATCAAGTTCTTCAAGACTTATCGAGCGGAAACCAATTTCACATAAGTGACCCTGTGACCTTGAGAATTAGGTCAAGGTCACCCAAATACAATCCCAACCTAGGTCTTGCCTAGATACATACTCCTATCAAGTTTCATCAAATTCTGTCAAGTCCTTCAAGACTTATTGCACAGAAACCAATTTCACATAAGTGACCCTGTGACCTTGAGAATTCGCTCAAGGTCATCCAAATACAATCCCAACCTAGGTCTTGCCAAAATACATAATCCTACCAAGTTTCATCAAATTCCATCAAGTTCTTCAAGACTTATCGAGCGGAAACCAATTTCACATAAGTGACCCTGTGACCTTGAGAATTCGCTCAAGGTCACCCAAATACAATCCCAACCTAGGTCTTGCCTAGATACATAATCCTATCAAGTTTCATTAAATTCTATCAAGTTCTTCAAGACTTATCGAGCGGAAACCAATTTCATATAAGTGACCCTGTGACCTTGAGAATTAGGTCAAGGTCACCCAAATACAATCCCAACCTAGGTCTTGCCTAGATACATACTCCTACCAAGTTTCATCAAATTCTGTCCAGTCCTTCAAGACTTATCGCACGGAAACCAAGTGTTGAAGAACATGAACAACAACAACAACAACAACAACAACAACAACAACAACAACAACAACAACAAGAAGCGGAAGAAACGGGCACTAAAACAATATGTCCCCCGGCTTCCACCGGGAGACATAACTTGTACAAAGGACTCCTGCAGAGAACACTTTTAGGAAGTTTGATGTTAGTTATTCAGTGTGCTTCTTGTACCTACCTGTGGCCTCCATTGGCCCTAAACTGGTTTTGGTGTCAGAATTATACTGTTTACTACACTTTGAAAAGTGGCAACTGCAAGTGATCCACTGGTGACCCCCCCCCTCCCCCCTCCCCCCCCCCCCCCCCGAGTTTTGGAGCAAGACTTTCTGCCAGCACTGTAAATGAAGCCATCTCATGAGGGTTAGAATTCAGTGCTGATCACAACAAAGACATTTGAAACTTGTACAGACAGCCATTTGAAAGGTTCAGGAGGGTTACTTGCTGAGCACAGGCTGGCATATACCTGCCTTTTCTGTCGGAGCTTGCCTGCACAATTGGGCTGACCCACTTTTGGATTGACCCATATTTGGACTGACCTACGTTCCACTGGCCAGTATGCACATGTACGCCCGTCATTCTGCACAGCCAGTGACAGTCAGCAAATGAATGTTGAAAAATTGGGCCTAATTTATTCATGTGACTGACCACAAATTACACCAAAAGCCAATTATTTTCATGCAAATTTCACAGAGTTCACATTCAAGTCCAAAACTGAAAGACACGACAAACGGAGTAGAATAAAAAAAAAAAAGCACTTGGATCTGAAACCCTATTATGGCTGTGACCTGTACCTGTCTTAAATGTACCTCTCTGCTTGGTGAAAAGCAGGAAGAAAACCGCCAACAGCCACTCCAAAACCAGACAAACAGACAGTCTTAATGGATCATGTATTCCATGAAATTTGTCCCGTTCCTGGAGGTAATTTAATGGGCAATGCGTGCCAGCTCCACAGCCACGCTCACCTGAATCACCTGGCCCATGGTGACAAGGATTCCCAGTCTTCTGCCACTTGGTTGTCCCCGGTAAAGAGCCCTTGAACGCCAAAACAAAATAATTAAATCTGCCTAGAGCTGGGTCTGAGCAGCAAGTGCTTCATCCAAACAGTGGTGAATGCCTGGATGGGGTGAGGTACTGGAGTGTACCTCCTACATTACAAGATGTACCAGTCATCAGGGCAACTTTATCGCTAGCCTACTGCCTCAGTTAGGGAATTTTTAAACCAACATATGCTAAAAATTATGACCAGTGAGGACCTTTCTAAGGGCTTTGGGCCCTATACAGGGGAACTCTGCTACAAAGTAGGTTTATTCACAGTGGTCTAATTTTTATTTACTATGGTCAATAATGGGAGACTGTCCCCTCACCCCCACCCTCGAATGGCGTATTTGCAACAAATTTTGAGGTAATTACATGCACCCAGTTACATGAGAGGACTTTGATTTAAAAAAACATGTATATTCTAACAGTCTCCAGCACATGTGGTATTTTTTCAAACTCCACAAAGCCGGCTAGTCCAGAGCGGCCAATGTGAACACATTAATTCACTCAAATGCATCTCTTAGGTTACCTGTCCAGACATTTATGCATTACAAAGTAACAATGTGATAATAAACACATTGCATGATGTCAGTACATGTACTGAAATCATAGTACAGCAGGGCCAGAATTTCGGCGAGAATCCGCAAAATCCATTCTCGAAAAGATCCTCCTAAACTTGCCTTTTTTAAAAAAGGAAACTAACTGACAAAAATCCAAATAGATTCTGGCAAAATTTTGCGAAATTCTGGCCCTGTACAGTGTCTTAAAAATCTTTTCTACATTAACTCTTTCAGTGACAATCCCGTCTAAAGTTGATCTACTTAAGTCAGACAAGTCTGAATTATCATAAGGATCCTAGATTAGCAAAATTCCTCGTAAAAAGACCTTTCATTCAAGTACCAGTATGCCTATAGTTCTAGAGAGAAAAGGTGTTGATTCAGTTCAAAATTTGGCAGTGAAAGGGTTAACATAAACCACATGAGGGAGACATAAAACTGCACAATGGGATCATTTAAACCCACTAATACAAAGGGCATACACAGTTCTGTATATTAAATCTTTTGATCTATGACTATCCTATTCACATTATCAAACATGATAACATCTCCTCTGAAATAAAACACCATTTATTTTCTAGTATCTTTCCCAACATAATGAAAAAGCACCTCAATATGAACCTGCCCTCCACCACCCGACCCACCGCCTGATTTGAGAAACCACACCTGCCTGAAGTATGGATGACGTTTGAGAGCATATCAATTTACCTGCAGCAGAGACTGGTCCCCATGGCCATTACCCGTGTCCATTTGTGATCATTTCTATATATCCTTCCCTCCCTAATGTGACGGTTTTTCTCGAAAAATTCACTTCACAGGGTCCTCTAGGCCACCTGAGGATCTGTCATTAAAAACTGGAAGCGACAAAAAATGTCAGATCTAATGACCGACCACCCAGGTGAGATGCTAATTTCCTAACAATTTCCTTTGACCTCTGTGAATGCCTTTTTTTACCCTCAGTCACCTAGAAATAGGAAAGGGTATACTGTTGTGAGTTGAAAGCACATGTGGTCTTTTATTTTTCTTTTGTGTAGCACACGTATGACTTGGAATAATTTCAGCTGAGGTGAGTTTAAGAGTTCACATATGTGGAGAAAAGTTTTGGAATCGCTGCACGCAGTTTTGCTATCTGTCTGCCATTACCATTTCCCAGCAATGTATGTTGTCTATAGGTAATTAGACAACATACTCAACTATGAGTAGTGTATCCACCATTGCAGGTAGAGACACCTAGGGGATAAAAAAAAACCCTACTTCATTAATTGGTCAAAATTGTCATGTGACACAGGTAGCAGGTGATGTGTGTCTGACATGCCCTAAAGGTATAGCTACATGTATTTGGCATGCTGACCTAATGCTGAAACTATAGAATTAGTTCAACATATGCTGGGCTAATACTGAAACAATGTTGAAGCAATTCTGCGATTCAGCAGATTTCTGCTGAACTAATACTGAATTACAGCAAACCTTCAGCATATACTGTAAACTGCTTTGTTTTTTGCACTTTTTAAATTTTCATGGTTTTTGTATTGTTGACATTTCACCATTGTTAGGATTTCGCTATTTTGGGCATAATTTCTAATTGTTAAAATACTATGTCACTGTGTGTTTATTTTCATAGTTTTGTGCCATCAGTGAAATAAGTGAAAATAAAAATGCAAAATTACAGCAATTTACAGTATATGATATATTCAGCACTGTTTCCCCACATACGTATACATGATTCACTCAGCATTTGTTCAGCATATACAAGATACACTCAACATTGCTTCAGCATATACAAGATACATTCAGCATTGCTTCAGCATATACAAGATACATTCAGCATTGCTTCAGCACATACATGGTACATTCACCATTGGTTCAGCATATACACATGATACATTCATCATTGGTTCAGCATATATGCATGATACATTCACCACTGGTTCAGCATATACAGGATGCATTCACCATTGGTTCAGCATATACAGGATGCATTCACCATTGGTTCAGCATATATACATGATACATTCAGCATCGGTTCAGCATATATACATGGTACATTCACCATTGGTTCAGCACTAGTATACATGATCAGCCAAATTGTAAATGCTACAATCCTGAATAATGAAAAATTACAGCTGATGCCCTTTCAATGCTGGGCTAAAACTAAAGCAATACTGGCTGTATAAGCATGTAAATGGTCTCTTATATTGTAGGTTTACTTGGTCACACGTACCACAAGTGTACCAGATCATCCATACACATGTAACTACATTCACACCACCAGTATTCCAGTACCGTGCTCCCTCATTATGACACTGATAATGTGGTCAATAAAGTAGACCATGTTACATAGAGCAAAACAATTTAAAAGGGAGCATTTGAAACAGAAGTAACAGGTAAAAGTGCTTTAGTGGGAGCCGTGGGACCCACAACATGTTAGAATTATTATCAGAACCCACCTTATTTCTGTTGCCTTATTTCCAGAGCTTCTAATTTTTTACATCCATTCATACATGAGGGTGTGTTTGGCAAGATTACAACAATGAACACTGACTGTTGTCAGTTGTACAGCCTCCACTAAGGTGGAAGCTGTGAAGCTATTATGCAGTGAGACTGGCAACTTTGGATCGATATTACCCATTTAATTTTTTCACAAGTACATTAAACATTTATTTTCTGATAACATATAAATAGATTTGTATCCATAGGTTTTTTTTGCAGCATTGGAATTTTTTGAGATTTTAAAGCATTCTTCCTGACTTGGTAGGATTTTCACATTTTTTGTGCAGAAGTCGCACAATTTTTTTTTTCAAGTTGAAATCAGAAGAAATTTAAAATATATATCCATGTCCGGATCGAATTCAATGGTGAGTCGTGAAATTGCATAAATAAAGAGTTATAAACTTTTTTTATTTAGTTCTGACAGGTTGTTCATTTTCTTTCTATAAATGGCTCCAAAAGTCATGGAAGGGGTTATCAGAATAGAAAAAAATCCTGGGAACCACTCCTGGATATGATATTTTTCTTTTGATGTCCGTTGATTTTAATGTGATAGGGCAATTCGTACCTTTGTGAGGCGAGATACAAATTTCAGAAATTGAACAAAAAACAGGTCCGAGAAAATCGCATGGAAAGAAAAAGTTTCCAATTCTTACACATTTATGGCTGTAATATGACACATACTCATTTCTTCTGTCCTGTGTTTTAATTATTGTGTGAAATAAACTTGTAGCTTTACCTCTGTGATGTTGTCATTAAAAAAAAGCATATTTTGTGGCTTAAATCTAGACTTTTTTAACTTGGGAACATCATACTTGGCTTGTTTGGGTGTGGGTTCACATGCAGCTTTCTATATTTGGGGCCCAGTAAGTGGATTGTACTAATTTGTTTTTACATCAATAGAGAATTTCAAAGTAATGAGAACAATGGCAGTGATTAGTCTGAACTGGCCCATTCTTGCCTCCACAGCTAATGGTTTCCTGTTCCCTATGAGTGATCCTTGTCAATTGGTTTCCAGGGGTCATGGACTAATGACTGTGCAAGCAATGACATGCTTCACTATCATGTCCATGCAAACAAACCCCATGTGCTCAGCACTGATTTAACTTTTCAGTGTAAACAAAAGTTTTGAGATCAATTTTCTCATATAAATTTTACGTTCACACATCTGAGTTTTTGGGACCATGTAGTTTAAGTATCAAACTATCCAAAAATATGAAAAAGTGATCAGAGGTTATCCAAAGGTGCTGACTTCAGATCTTCCACCTTAAATCATGACACCTTTCTCATGTGGGCTGACAGCTAAACTAACATGACAGTAAGGTATCCACACATACACTACTTGCTTGAACATAGCTACATGTACATTCATCATGCATGTTATTTATCACCACGGCCTTGGTGGTTTCTGTGTGGTTCTCATACAAGTGTTACAACTGATACTAAAAGAGACAGTATACAACAGTAGAAAGAGATTCACAAATTGGGAGAGAAACTAGCAAACTTCTGGAACTAATATAAAGGTTCCTGGACTGAGCACTTTGGAATAATGTATACTGTGGGTCTCTACAAATAAAACTGGCTCTTAAAGTGTGTGTTAACAATGGGGAATTAGGGGACACTATGCATGCACACAATTGTCAGCATGTTGTGCAATTAAGATAGTGATGCTGATGATGAGGTTGTCAATGCTTGAGCCTTTTAACATGTTTAATGAGTTGCAAAAGGGAATATCGTAATCCCTGTCTTGAGAGGCCATCCTAACAGCAGGCCCAAAAGTGGCCTCTGAAGACAGGTGGCCTCTCATTAGAGGTACATGTAGTATAACATGGAAAAGATAGCAGCAGGGACCTGCCAAAAGTGGTCTTTCAAGCCAGGTGGTCTCTCATTGGAGTGGCCTCTCAAGACAGGGACCACTGTAGTTTTTAACTTGTTCTTTATAGCTGCAACTTATAGTCCATAGTGACTTCTATACATAGACCAGGCACAAATAAAATGAAAATGAGGGGACTGTGACTTATAGAATTAATGATGTGACCTATTGCCTGTTATTTTACGGTACATGATAAACCATTACTATTAAGCATTGCCTGTACTTCAGCACCTGCATGCTGAAATGATACTGCTTAACTCATTCCATACCAGTCCCTGATTTTTCCATATATTTACCTAGATTTAAGATGACAATTGCATATTAAATTCTTCATGAAAAGAGCTTTCGTTCAAATACCAACATGTCTATAGTCTTAAATCAGTGGTTCTGGCACTGCCTGGCCAGTCATGCTGCAGCAAAGGGCAGCAGCAGCATGACTTGTCAGGCAGTGCCAGAACCACTGACCAAGGCCTGTGACCATCGTATGGAATGAGTTAACATTACTACAATTTATGCTGAAACCATGCATGCTGACTGCCAACACTGTTTAGTCTATCTGAAACGTCATTTGCATATCCCAGACATATCAAACAATACTTGCACATTGCTGAAGCCACATTGAATTAATCCTCACCAAATGCTAAAATTCTTTGCCATGATTTGTTTTACTCTTGGCACGTGCTGAACAGGGGTGATCTGGGTTGGTTTAATTTCTTGACACACAGCCTTTTGTTCCCATGATGCATGTTTATGACACATGGCAACCCATGCCATTCTAGGTCAGGTGGGTTGGCAAAGCCCATTACATTAAAGTGACCCTGAAAGTTTCACCCTGCATATATGAGGACACTTTTTGAAATTATCTACTTGAAGTACATATCATTATCTTTCAAATACACCCAGGTGTGATAAAATGAAAGTTTATTGCTTATTTGACAACATATGCAGAGGTTAAATTTATATCTACTAATTCTCCATGTTCATCTGTGGAGAAATAGTGAGGGTTGTGGAAAGTGACCAAAAGATGTGGACAGTCAACCATGAACAGGATGGGTAGCACCACCTTTTGGTGAATTTAGAACTAACCCAGATATAGACTACTGCTGAAACAACTCTAAAATCATAATAACAGTATCAGCTTCACATATGATGTCAGCATTGGTTCAGAATATACGGAAATGCACATGTTGAAACAATGCTGCAAAACCACGAGGGTGGAACCATGCATCAATGTGTATGAAGCTGGGCTGCAGGGACTTGATGGTAAATTACACTTGTGATTGTATGTGCTGTCAACCACTGAGAACAGCTTTATCTTTTATTGTTCTCTTATATTGCATTATAAAGTCAGTGATAGGTCCCTGTAACTCCTCCACACAGGAAACCTGAGGGGTCCCATATGCATGAGAAAATGCAATCATGATTCCAAACCCCTGGGGTGGAATTTATCCTGCCTGAGTACTGTCAATGTGACAAAATCCACTTTCAAATATGCTTCAATGCATGTCTGTGCATATTATCAACCTGTCTGGAATAGGACTAAAATTGCTAATAAGTCATCCTTGTGTAATTATACCTGGAGATCTGGGGGGTCTCTCATTTGTTAAGGGACCTCTGTGGCTCCACCACCATTTGAGTTAACCTCATATTGATAAATTGGCCACAGAAGACTACTTTTCTCACTAAGTCTTGGCAAACTGAATGTCACTTAGCTAAAAAAATATCACAAATAAGGCCATTCACCTGAGTTTTAGATACATGAAGATTTTTCCCCCTCCACAAATTTTATCAAAATGCAAAACCAAAATAATTCAGTTTCTTTCTTTTTTTTGGGGGGGGGGGGTGTTAAACAGTTGCAAGAAATTGCAAATGGCTGACTGAGTGTGGTGATGATGATTTATGGTCTTGAGTCTGTTTGGATTAGACAGGAGTGAAGTATTCATTCACACATGCAGGCTTGTCAAAACTGATCACTCATTAACACTTATAGTGAACATTATCACTGTCCCCCCTGTCATGGAGATCACCATAATCTATGACATTTTTCTAGAGAAGCAACTACAGTGTCTATCTATGTCATTTTTGTTTTACTTCAAGCCCAGTCATTTTGCCAAAATTGTGTCTTTCTCAACTCATCAGCCAAGCCCAATCAAGGGTGTATACACATGTACACCAAAAACTGACTCATTAGGGACAGTACTTAACTGCTTTGCTGCCAATGGTGATATTTACTGCTTCTCATTTAGCATTCATTGACATCATTTTATACAGTGCAACACAAACAAAACTGTCTTCATTTATTTATGATTGGTCCCGTGGACAAACCTTACAGGTGGCCATGTTTTGGCCTAGCCAAATGTCATTTTCATCTGATGCAGGATACAAAAAAATGAGAATGCTTGATAATTAAAAAAAAAAAATAGTGTGCATAAGTGTTGACATTTTGGTCTTGAAAAGATTATGGCTTGCCATGTGCATACACAGTTTTTCAGTAAAAAGCTATAAAAGTTCTCAAGAGACATAGTCTCAGACACTCAAACTGGATATTTTTTTCCTCTGTTACAAAAACAGCAAGCACTATATTGCTAAATGGAAAATTTCTCTCAATGAAATTAGGCTCAGCAGTACATAATTAGATCCCAGTACAATGTGCATGATGATAGGTACAGAAATTCATCAAACTTTACTTTTTTGCATGTAAAATTACCATGGACTTATTTCATACAGCAGGCCACAATATTATTGTAACTTTTCCAATTACAGACAATATCTTATTCAGTTAGAGTTTCTAAGACAATTTACAGTCGATCCACCCATTTTTCTAAACATTTTCCAGTACAGTGAAACCTGCTTTGAGAGACCCCTGTAATGAAAGACCACCCGCCTTTCAAGACCATATTTCAAAAGTCCCTTTTGCTATCTCTCCTAAGTTATTGCACCTCCATTGAGAGACCACCTGTCATGTGACCACTATTTGGCCTGCTCTAAGGGTGGTCTCTCAAAACAGGTTTCACTGTGTGTGCAAAATGGATATAGGGAGAGGAGATCAGAGACCCAGATAACTTGTCCAAAAGCAAAAACTTATTTTTTTCAAAGATAAATTCATCATGATGACGCTGGTAATCTGGCCGCCAGCAAAAAGTTATTCTTTTCCAAGATAAATTCATCAGTGCCCCAGCAAGTTGTAAAGCCAAGGGTACCTATTACTATACCACTGATCCATTCTTTTTAAAACTTTAAGGCCCCTCCATCACTAAATGTGCTAAACTATACAAATTATTATGACCTCTCATACTGAACTCTTCTGGCGTTCTACTGTCAGAGTTGTGCAAAATTACTTACAAAAATGAGAATAACTTTTATGATGACACTGGTAATCTGGCCACCATCAGCAATATTATGAAAGATACATTTTTTTTTAACTCTTGCACGGTGGTACCACGCTGGTAATCTGTTAGTGAAGCATGGTGGAAAGGGTTGCAGCCAATTTGGATGTGATGGAAAATGTTGCATGTTGGTGATATCCTCTTAAAACTTGGAATAAGAAGCATGCAGATAACTAATAAGGCATATAATGACCAGCATCAGACCAAAGACTGTACATGTATAATAACTGTGAACAAGATGGGTCACAGCAACTAATTTAGGTCCCGAACTGGGTAAATTACTCTTCTTACTAGATTAATTAGCACACACAAATACAATACAGCACTGGTGTTACCTACACCTGGTCAAAGTATATATGGGATCACACTTGTAGAATCTTTAAGCATGCTGAAACCATCATGTGACAAATGGATGGTCCCTAACTCTACACTGAAAATAAATGATCAACGAAGATATTTCATACTGCTGTCACTGTAATGTGATTTTATAGAATGCAAACATGTCATAATGAAACCTTTTTCCACCTAGCTTTCAACTCTCCCATTTTCACTGGAAGTCTGCTGTTTTGAAAACCCCAAAAGGTCCTAAAATGACAGGGTTTTGAGACAAAATTTAATAATTTTTTTATTTTATGCACTTTTTAGAAGAACCTCCAGGTCACACATCTTTGGGGGCTGAAACCTATGTTTCCTTACTACATCAATAGGCACAAATAAACTCATTTTATTGAAGTTTCCTCTGTTTAACCCTTGTCCCCATAGACCAGTCAAAACGGGCCAGTGGTCAAATATGTGCTTCATTGTCTTTGACGAACCTCCAAAGTAATAAAAAAAAGTTTGAACGAGAGTTGTAGACGAGACCTACCAGATGACATGACCCAGGTCAACAGCTTTACTTAGTGTGGGCTCCTTACTGTGGGTTGAGCGCTTATTGCAAACTCATACCAAGGAAAACTGCTGACTCAGCCTTACTTCAAGGGGGAGAGGGTGAAGTGTACAAATATAGTATCCTCTGTCGGTGTCGATCAACGGGCTTGTGATGCACTGATGTCACTAGAAATATTTATCAATACAGTTAGGGCTGAGGATGTCAGTTATGCATCCGTCACACGTACCTGACTGTGAGAACATATTTGGATACGAAAACACATGTGCAGCTGGTCCATGCCGGTACATATAGTGGATATTATTAAATGGATCCCCAACACCTGACTGAAGTATCGAAGAGTGGAAAATTCCAAGCTGGCCACTGTGACAATTAACTGTACAAGGCAACATGAAGTGTAACATGAAACACACACATGTTCCTTTGTACATTGATCTCGAACTGCATGCTGCGACACCACATTTCACACTCAGTAACTTTTTGAAGCCAAAATTGACATTTTTTTGTATCAATTATTGACAATGGCAATGATTTTTATCCCATATTCTCATCACCAGATGACATATGCTCCCTTTTGAGCCAGTTTGACCCTTTACTCCTTAAATTTAACCACTGACTTCAAGACTGAATCAACACCTTTCCTTGACATGGGTTGACCACAAAGCTGTTGACCTGGGGAACATTATCTATACACATGTAGATCTAAATTGCCAGCCTCATTTAAACAGTTTTTTTTTTATTACAGTTGAAATTAGCTTAACAAATTAAAGTGGTCCATCTCTTATAAGGCCACCCCAAGAGCACCAGAAATGTGGTCTTATGAGAGGGGTGGTCTCTCTTGAAGGTGGAAATAAAATGAAAATATACTTGATGCACAGAAAAGTGGTCTCTGTAGAGGGGATAGCCTCTTGTCACAGGGGCCTTACAAGAAGTGGACCACTGTAGGTGGCATTTGACCATCACAGGCTTTTGGCTAGTTAAAGGCAGCAAAGGTTACTTCACCAATGCTACCCCTTTTTTTGGAGGGAAGTGGGAGGTCAACAAACGAGTTAGTCCTTGTTTTATTTATTCAAGCTGCAACAAAAATTGCCACAGAACAAACAGCATGGTCTCTTGTCACAGGTGTGAAAATCTAGAAAGACTTATCTTTGTGCTGCACACTTTTAACTGCCAAATTTTGTATTGAGTCAACAGCTTTTCTTGGCACACATTGGGTGCAATGAGGGCAAAGAAAAGCTGTTGACCCGGGATACCTTTAATGAAACTAGAGGCATGCTGGTACTTAAATGAAAGGTCTTTTTATAAGGAATACGAATCTGAGATCCAAATATTAATTTAGACCAGTTGGACTTAATTAGATAATTAGATCAACTTTAGGTGTGATTGGCACTGAAAAAGTTACGAGGTGGGTGAGAGAGAGAGAGAGAGAGAGAGAGAGAGAGAGAGAGAGAGAGAGAGAGAGAGAGAGAGAGAGAGAGAGAGAGAGAGAGAGAGAGAGAGAGAGAGAGAGAGAGAGAGAGAGAGAGAGAGAGAGAGAGAGAGAGAGAGAGAGAGAGAGAGAGAGAGAGAGAGAGAGAGAGAGAGAGAGAGAGAGTAGTCATCTTCACCTTACATCACCTGACACAAGTTTATTTTATATACCGAAAACTCGCCTCAGTCATACACTTGTCTTGTCTCAAGTCAGGAGAGAATTTTCCTTCACACTGCATTTCATATTCAATCACCGATATAATATCATGAAGCTGTTGGTATGTCTACCTTGGACTTCTGGATTTCAACTTTGCTTGTTTGATGAATGACGAGTTCTGATCATAGTCGGTGCTTATTTGCTCAGATCTTCTGTCCAGTTTCTCTAGCATTGATGCAAACCTTTGTCTGCTTCTATTTTTCATGACAATTGCTATTTTTATGTTGTAAAAATCACATCTTATCATCTTCAGATATTCAACGAATAATGTAATGCTTGGTGGATATTCAATTCTTGCTGTTATATCTGGTGATGTTCATGTTGATGGACTTATCAATATTTGGACAGTGTTGAACCTGGGCTGACTGTTTACTATATGATGTAGACAAGTAACGGTCTCGTCCTACTATTTCATATACTCACGCACAAACAAAAACACAGAACTGGGACCAAAGCTATGGTATCATGGCATTCAGTCCTAGTTCAGTTACAATTAACTCCTGCCTTTGAAAAAAAAAATCTGATTTCCTGAAAACTACACATGTGAATCACGTCTGGCACTATTTTTCCATCAAACTGAACAATCTATCATTGCCTATGTTGCCTCACTTCAGGTATTCAATTACAGCCTTTACAACAATTAGTGTGACTGCCTTAGTGGTCATTCTGGTATGTCATCACTCATCTATTAATTGCCCCTTAACTCTTTCCCATTCAAACTGTCGGCAAGTAACTGGGTGTGAACTGTCAGCTGCCTTGGTACTTTCACTTCAAATTTCTCATCAATAGGAATTAGTTGTGGTGACAGCTATAGATAAGGCCTCCCATGACAGCACGCTCTGGGGCAACATCTTTCCCAGCACAGTGTGCCCAGCTGGCACCAAGGAAAGCTGTTGACTCAGTCTCATTCTGACCATGAAAGGGTTAACAACTTAACACAATAACAAAAATTATCCAACAAAGCCGTGTCCAGGAAAACATTTACATGTGGCATGGGTCCATTCTTCCATTTGTGTACATACCACTGTGACAGGCCAGAAATGTACAATAACACGGATGAAGACAGGCTACCATGACACTAGAGTAATATTGGGTGTCTACATGGGTGGCAGGAATGCAACCACTGGCTACATGGTAGCAACATGGCTTTAAATTTGCCATTGTCCTCTGAGTGCCATAATTAAGCAGTATATCATCAATACTAAAGTTACAGTAAGTAAGCAACTACATGGATACATAAAAGTGTACAGTAACTATACATTTTGTTTATGAAAGCTGTTGAATAATCCCCCCCCCCCAGTATATCCTTCATAAAAAAAAAATTAATTTACAAAAAATAAACAGTAAGGGAAAAAGAAAACAATATATGTTTGTTTTCTCCCCCCCCCCCCCCCCCCCATCATTATGTTCACTCTCATTACCCTGTCGATAGTATTAAATGTGGCACTCATGACCTTGGGCAGTGGATGTAGAAACCAAATTCATTAAAGTGGCCTTCTGACCTTCGAAATTAAGTCAAGGTCACACTTCTTGGAAGCTGATCTAGCCCTCATACAAGACAAAAAACATCTACAAAATAAAAGCTCTGGTTTAAAAAATTCTGCAGTTATTAAGCAGAAACCAAATTCAGTAATGTGGCTCTGTGACCTTGGGGATTGACCCATGGTCACCCATTTCAGATCTTGATCTAGCTCTTATAGAAGGCTATGTTCCTGTGAAATATGAAATCCCTACACCATGTAGGTAAAAAACATCGTTAGTTATCATGCAGAAACCAAGTTTATTAATAGGATTATAGGTGGTGACCTTGGGAATTTGGTCCAGGTCATCTATCTTCTTAGCTGACCAAGCCCCAATTGAGGACTATTACCATGTGCAATATTGAAGTTATAATCTAAATTTTGAGCTACGATGCAGAAACAAAGTGCACTTAAGTGACCTTGTGACCTCTGAATTTCGGGCAAGGTCACCCATCTTTGAACCTGACTTAGTCTAGGACAAGGACTATAATCCTGTGCAATACACAGGTCGTATCATAAAAAACTTTTCTAGTTATCTTGCAGAAACTAAAACGCACTACATTACATCTGTGACCTTGGAAATAGGGTCAAGGTCAACCACCTTCATATTTCATGTAGCCCTTATATTGGAGTATATACCTGGGCACTATCATAGTCCTACCTCAAAAACTTCTTCAGTTATGGTGCGGTAACCAGTCTTTCTACTGACCTACCTGGTTACCTTGGGAATTCAGTCCACCTCATCTATCTTCTAAGCTGACCTTGAAGCCCCGATTGAGGACTGTTACCATGTGCAATATTGAAGTCATAACTCAAATTTTGAGTTACAGTGCAGAAACCAAGTTTATCAAAGTGACCTTGTGACCTTTGATTTTAGGTCAAGGTCACCCATCTTCAAACTTGACCTAGCCCTGGCTAAGGACTATAAATTAAACCTGTGCAATATACAAGTCATATCACAAAAACTTTTCTAGTTATCATGTGGAAACCACAAGTTACTACAGTACCTCTGTGACCATGGAAATAGAATCAAGGTCAACCACCTTCATACTTAACCTAGCCCTTATACTGGAGTATATACCTAGGCAGTATCAGTCTTACTGAGTTTATGGTGCGGAAACCAAAGTCTCTCTACCGACCAACCGACATGAGCAAAAGCTATATGCCCCACCTCCTTCAAAGGCAGACATAAAAAGAAGCAGATATTCATTATACTGGCCATTTCTGTCAGCATTTAATGGGACTAAACCAGTCTTCACTGGCAGAATGGGAACCCCCACTCTGCATACACATGGGTCCTGTGACCTTCAAAATGAGGTCTATGTCATCAAAATGTAATCATGTCAAGAAATAGTGTCAAGCTACAATTGAGGCACATGTGAGCATGCATTATGTGGCCTGTCAGTTATAGTTTGCTCACAAGCATTGTGCTAAGGATGGAGAGCTGAAGAGTCAGATGGGCACTCGGGTAAGCCAAAAACAGCACACCCACAAAAAACTTGACTTGTAGACTGAAGGTATTTAAAAAAGAAGCAGACATTTATGACACAGACCATTTCTGGCAAAATTTTCTTCATCCCATATACAAAGATACATCTGTGGTAAGTCCCCTTGATGTCAAACGCGACTCCAACATTGCTTCCTGATTCGAAACAAGGATTACATGTATGATAGAAGTTGGTTCATAAGGGCTGAGAGCTCAATCAGTGACCATACATTTAACTCTTTCCCCTTAAACCAGACGAAACTGACTGGTGGTTGAATATTGTCTGCTTCACTTTTTCTGGACAAATCTCAACTTTCATGACAAAATAAACACCACCCCCCCCCCCCACATAATGAGAATTGTAGATGAAAACAATTAACTCTTTCAGTCCCACACTTTAACTGAGTCAACAGCTTTCCTCATCACCTTTTGGGCAGACTGTGTCCAAAGCATGCTGAGGAAAGCTGTTGACCTGGGTTATTATCTTCTACGTCACTACAGGCATGCTTGCTGGTACTCGAAGGAAATGTCTTTTTACACAGAACGCGAATCTAGCACCCTCATGATTCAGAACAGTTTGTTAAAGTAGTTAAACTTAGACTTCAGTCACAGTTGACCCTCAAAGAGTTAACATAACATGGTCCATATGTCAACAGCTTTCCCTGGCCAGGGTTGGATACCTAGCACCCATCCCATAATAAGGAAAGTTGTTGACTCAGTCATAAACCCAGTCAGGTCAGAACGGGTTAAACTACCATCTCTCAAGGAAGAGATTCACATTCCATTGTATACATGGGGCTTCTCCTGATCATAAGCTCCTAATTTTCCGGGGGAGGGTCACTTACTGGGAAATCCCCACGTAAAAATCCCAGGTACTGTCCACAATCTATCTTTCACTCTCTTTTACACTGAGCAAGAAGCCGCTTGGTACTGATTCATCTCTTCAGGTGTTCCTGACTTGATTATGTCTACATAGCTTCAGGGCACACATACTCTGATTATTTAAACTGGCAGGCAATTTGTTCCATGCCTGTTCCTACAGTACCCCCCATGGCTTCTGACAAAATCAGTGAGTGGCCTCGATCAACCTTAATCAAGCTTGACCAGATAGCAGCAGTGGCACATGCAGGTATGATTTCAACTGGAGAAAGGGGAGTGTGCCTTCATAGATATGCCTCCCCCTCCCTTTTTATGTCTCTGCCTGTCTCCATACAACAGTGTGCAATTGGTACGTATTGACCCAGGAAGGAAAGTTTCTAAAAGATCTCCGTTACATTTTTCCTATACCATGAAATTATCAAAGAAAGAGGACTGTGATAGCGCTATGCTCAGTGTGTGTTTGTGAGTGTGTGTGTCTGTCTGTCTGGTGAAATAGCATTAACCTTCATCATTTTCAATTGACATGTCACTGCATTAAAAATACTGTGCACAGCACTAAATACCTATTGACACCCTGAAGTCCACCCAAAGTACCCTCCCAGCAAATTTGGAATGATTTTATTTAACACTTCTTGCTGAAGAAATCAAACTTGGAAAAAAAAAAAAAAAAAAAAAAGAGAAAAAGAGAACTTAGTGCCTTGTGATATTGATTTGACTTTTCAAGGTCACTAAAGGTCAATTAGTGGAGCTCCATGTGATAGCACAAATGTCATTTCCTGTTCAAGTTTATAAGTTATGATAGTCTCAAAATACACCATTTTCCTGATATAAGACAATATTATGTCCTTGATCTTCATTCGACCTTTGAAGGTCCCTCCAGGTCAAATGTGACAGCTCAATCCAAATGTCACTTCCTGTTCATACCTACTATTGACCACGGTCCCAAAACGCACCATTTTCAAGATACCAGGCAGCATAGTCCTTCTCCCCTTCATTTTACCTTGTAAGGTTAAATGTGACACATGTACCTCCAAGTGACAGCAACATGTATCATTTCCTTTCATGTTTAATAGTAATCATGTTACTAAACTACATCATTTTCCAGGTACATGTGTAACTGAATATTACTTGAATTATGCATGAAAGTCTAAGAATACTCAAGCCAACATGTCCTCTTTGGTTTGTGAATGAATCATAGGCAGAATGCTGGGGTTCAGAGAGAAAAATGTAACTGACAAAACTGAAAATGATCTGGACCAACACGTATATTTAGTATATTTTGTCGAGAACAGTCGAAGAATAAAGATTTCCATGTAGAGGTTCTATTAATGATGCCTGGCTGGTTTCTTAACATTGACTTCTTTCCCGGGGGCATTAAAACGAAGCTTGACAGCTGTCATGCATGGGATGCAACTTAATATTATCAACACAACTGGCAACAAGACGACTCCATCAACAGCCCATCATCAGCTGACCTTCACATTCAACCCATAATAAGTCCCACTCTGGTCTAAGGGATAACGGAGAAGAAAAAAAAAGTGACTTTCCATTGCAATGCCCACTGACTTACATGGCAATCAATAGCAACGTATGCATGAACCTTGAGGTACCCGAATTGAAAAGTCGTCAACAATCAGCGATCCAGAGCATCACCAGCCATTAAATACTGCTGTTTAAACCTCGCACAAGCTACACTTTTACTAAGTTTCAGGAATATCTGAGGGATGGTTTTAGAGCATAAGTCTAAAATACAGAAAAAAAGGGGGGAAAAGGGGGGAAAAAATTAAAAGAAAATCACAGTGCCATCTCTTGAACAAGTTAAGGTCTCTGGGTCCCCAGAAGCACCCCTATATAATTTGAAGCAATTGGCCTGGCAGAATCAGAGAAGAAGAATACATACATGTAGTGAAGATTTTGCTGGAAAATGAATTTTAAAAATTGTTAAAAATAAAAAAAAATGACTGGAACATGACCATTTGTACAAACTTCGTAGAGACACATGCAAGATACATCCCCACCAAGTTTGAAGTAAATCTGGCTGATTGTTTTTTGGAAAAGAAGTCAAAAATGTGAATTGTGGTTGCTGCTGGCCAGTACGTCAGATGATGAATGTCTAACCACCACAAAACCCCACTCAGCTGAGGTCAAAATAGCAATTATAATCTTGGTTTTTTGGTTATATTTGAATTTGTATTTTTTTTTCTTTTTTTGTTCGTGGGTGTCAAGGAACATGATCAATGTCCATTCTCCTTTAGGACATGTGTCTGGTAAAACCACTGCAGTGCAGTTACAGAACAACAAATCTTTAACCCTTTCCCCTTGAATTAAAAACAGAACTTTTAAGACCGCCTCAACAGCTTTCCTTGGCACAGGTTGGGCACTTATTGCACAACCCCTGCCAAGGAAAGCTGTTGACCTGTGGCATGTTGTCTTGATAGGCCTCATCTGTGATCTTTCCATTCAAACTGTTTCTCATTTCCGTTGAAATTTGTTGACAACATTATGACGCAGACAACAAGCCAGTTTTAATAACTGCATGAACATGATGAAATAGCACTTTAATAATACAAGCACCCTATCTGCGTCCACTGTAATCAATCCAACCCAACGGACTACATCTCAGTACCTGGTAACAATAAGCCAACAAAGCTTTTTCTTATCACCACAGCTTTACTGTCAGAATTATTAACAAGCAAGTTTATTATTTATATTTTAAAATGGACCATTTTTTTGCATGCCATCAAGGGACAGCAGAACTCCATCACTTATTAACAATCTGTGTTACACCCCACAACGTCTTCAGCCATTACTATGTACAGGTTTAACTTTTTCAGTGCCAAATTTTTGGACTGAATTTTCTGAACGGGTAAAGAGACGATAAGAGAGTCGGAGGATAGTAGCTGGGAAAGGCTGTGGTTTCTTCCTAGCTACTATCCTCCGACTCTCTTATCGTCTCTTTACCCGTTCAGCAGCTTATACCTAACGGTAATAATGAACCGAATAAACCCAAGTCCTATGAACAGGTCTATTGCTTTGAAATAACACAGAAACACATCTTGGAGCCCCTTTTTCTTCGTTTGTTTATATTGACGACCTTGACCTAAAGGCCAAATTCAGAGGGCTATTAGTTTTTGGATGATAACTCGAGCTCAAGAATCATAATAGCTCAAAAATTCAGCTTTTCTCGGCGCACATTTGGGGCCTCGGATATTCTCTTTGGAATAATACACATACTGGTACTTGAATGAAAGGTCTTTCTATCAGGAATATGAATCTGGGATGCTAATGATAATTCCACTTGCTAATGATAATTCAGACTTAAGTTTGACTTAAGTAGATCAACTTTAGTCAAGATTAGCACTGAAAGAGTTAAAAGTACACAAAACCTTTGTGCTACAGTTGTACTTACGACTTAACCCTTTCAGTACAAGCCTTTGACTAGTTCAACATCTCTCCTGGATGAATTTGAGTGCATCATGCCCGAAGCAAGTCAAGGAAAGTTGTTGACCTGGACAATGGACTTCTGAACAACTTGAAGTCCAAAATTTTGGGATTCTGTTTCGCACAATTTAAAAGTTTGAAGTGGGACTCTCTTAACTCAAGCAGCTTGAAAACATTCAATGACTACGCAGCAGCTGAAGCGTATTCGTGCACTCAGTGACTTTTTTCGATAGGTATCTTAACAGATATTGCTGGAATACGAAATGAATCGTTGCCACTGACATACGGACTGACTCTAATTTCCTGATGGCATCTGATACATTACACAGCCAATTGCTTCCAGCAAAAATCTGTAAATTACTGCAGCTAAGACTTCAATAATGTTGATTTATATATATCAGCTTAGAGCTAGCCTGTGCTCAAATGTAAATAATGATAAAAAGAACTGCGCTGCAAAGAAATCAAAATGACGTGAATCAAAAAGAAAGAGGAGCAATGACTCTTTCCAGTCACATAACACAATCGCTTCATCGGATGGTCTGAAAATCATTATATTCACCTGATGTTTTCTGCAGGACTTATGGAAATATTTAGAAAAAGTTTGGTGTAATATTTAGATTAAGTTTGTTATCATCATCTCCTTATGTGCCCAGGTCTCAGACTTTTGACAACTTATTATATTAAAGGCAGGCAATAAGCATCAGGGGGGAGAAAAAACAAAACTGTTGTCTATTTTTCTAGGGGGGGGGGGGGGCACAAGGGTTCACCTGACAGTCATTTAATGTGTACTTTTTGTTTTAGCAATGACAGGGGAGAAAAGCTGCTCAGATGGAGATCATTATGATAAATTGTAGTTGAATAACGACACCCTTGATGAGATGTTTGCCTCCCTGGCGTATATGACATTTTCCGAGCCCAGGTTTGCCTGCTTAGCTGACCTTCAGGCTATTTTAAGCGATATATCCACATGGCCTCAAGACCACAGGAAGCTAATCAAAGGTCAGGAGGTCAGTTAAACAGGCAACCTACAGCTGGGGCCTGCTTTCCATGTGGCAGGTGACCTCACATGTTGAGTAGATGCACAAATAAATATAAGTGTCTTGAAGTATGTTGTGTCTCGTAGCACCAACATTCATCAGCTGATTCATCCTTGCTGAGAGGAGACTGAGTATACACATAACGGCCAGAAAAAAGCTCCCAGAACATTATTCTCAATAAATGTAGCTGCCCTTAACACAAACTGAGCTCCATGAATTTGCCTCCTCACTGAGTCAGCACAGGTCTCTGTCTGTGGTCAATAAGTTGTCTGTGATGGTCATTCTGGATTAAACAGAAAGTTGTTGAAGCGGAATTTTTCAGTCACATAAGTGCTAAAGTTGGCGATGTCTCATTGTTGCCAGTCCCTACAGTTCCTATCCTCTTTTTCTTCACGTATATTTTGTTTCGCTGCTTTGTCGCTAAACCAAGAGCTGCAATAACAATGCATGAACCTGCCACAAAATACAATGTGAATTTCAACACTGCGTTTGCATGAACCAAAGCTACGGCCTTTGAGTCCTTGAAAAGCGTAAACACTCGAGTGATCTGCAGGGATTTAAGTGATACTGGAAGCATACACAGCCGTTCAACAATCACCAAGTGCTAGTCTTACTAAAATCATGAAATCCATTTCCTAACCTGACAGACAGCACACTGCCAGCTTCATACAAAGGCCTTCCTGATACTTTTGTGGATTGGCATAGATTGCCATTCCCCATGCTCTTGGAACATCGGAGAATCGGCAAGGAAATTTCCATGCTCTAGAGACAATACGAGTCGCCCTTGCCAATATTTACATGCCAGTGATTCTATTTTGATTTTGGTATAATGTTGAGCTCGGATGGGCTTTTATTGACCAAGTTGGTCTGCAAACTTTACTGCAGTACCTTCCAATCTTTTATTTTCACATTTTTATAGAATCCCAAATGTAAAACACCTGTAATAGTGCTATCCCACACTCCAACACATATGCTAATGAAAAGGTTTCGTCCCACAGGTTCATATATTTTCAATAAGATAGGCAGAATGGTATCAAAACCCTTGCGTGACACAAACTTTTTTTTTGTACACTGCAGTAGTCCACCTTTCATAAAACTCTCATTACAATTGAAGGTTTTTAATTACTATACTTAAGTTGACACATTGGTTCCCACTGAAATTTTATGCCATGTACATTAAACACATTTAATGATAGGATTCCCCAAGACATAAAATACCTGTACGGTGATCTGTCACTGACTGGGAGATCCCTTAGCCAGTGTCATACAGGTATTGTGTTATCCAGGTATAGTGCCATACAGGTATAGCGTCATACAGGTATAGCATCATATAGGTATAGGGTCATACAGGTATAGCATCATACAGGTATAGTGTCATACAGGTATAGTGTCATACAGGTATGGTGTGCTATGTACACATTCAAAAAAAATGTCTCAGGAAGGGCCAGTTTATAGAAGGCATAAAGAGTTGATGGATGTAATATTCAAGAATTTATTACCCAGTTTGGGGGCACGTGTACCAGAACAATGAGTCTATATATTGCCTGTAAATACATTTAATGCAATGACTCTCATGTCCTTGAAAACTGGGTCAAAGTCACCCAAGAGCAAACTCATCCAAGGTCTTATCATAAGATGCATTAATTAGCTGTCAATGTTTCAAGGATGGAGCTGCATTGTTCTCCTAACAGAGTGTTAACAAGGTTTTTCTATGTTGATCCCTTTGACCTTGAAAAAAAGGGTCAAAGTAACCAGGGAGGAAACTCATCAAACCCAAGCTAAGGTATTTACAAGGCTTTCCTACATTGACCCCTGTGACCTTGAAAATGGGTCAAGGTCACTGAGGATAAAAAATCCATCCAAGGTCTTGGTAAGATACGATGCTTCAGACATAGTTTGATGGTTATATCTCATGCAAGTTATTGCATTTACAAGATGCACAGACGCTATGACAACACTGTCATGTCAGCTTAGAGAACCAATGGGTTGAAAATCTATTTGTAACAACAATGACCACACTGTCTGTCCATGTCTGCCTATTCCCGTCATAAAGAGCAAGCAACTCAGATCTGTCAGGCCTGTCACCTCTGCATTTCCAAAAGTACCAGTACCATGTGACTGCATGTCAGCCATTTTCGGTATTTCTACTCTATTCGAAGCATCCCCTACTTTCCGACTCCAAAAATTCCAATATGAAGCAAAGTATTCTCCATTTGACCATTATCCACAAAAATCGGCTGTATTTGACTAAATACAGGTCCAACAATTGATGATCACTGTAAAGTGCCTAGGGCACTTAAAAAGAAATAAGAGTCCATGCTTGTTTGTATCGGGGACCTGCTTTAGCAATTCCCTGTTGTATATACAAACACACCATGTTTGAGGCAAACTGGGTGGCCAAACGATTACCAGAAACTTGGCTGCTTACTCATGGAGCTCAGGTGGATAGAGAATGGTTGGGAAAAGAGGACTTGTGCTTCCCCCTGAGCAACTATCTGTTTTTGTTTTGGGGTAAAATGATTGCCTGCTCAGCATGTTGGGGCAGATTCTCAGAGAAATAACGCTCTCAATCAATCTTCAATCTCCAAACACCCTTAATCGTGACCTGTAAAAGTGATAGCATTTGAAAGGCGGGCCATGGTCTCTGCATGGTTCAGACTGCAATGGAAAGAACAGTTTATGCTCAAGTATATTACGTCGGAGTGGAGATTGTCTCGGTGTCAGGAACGGGGAGGGGTACACAGAAACTAAGCATAACCACTGGGCATAGCATGAAGTTTGTTTCCTGTGAAGTGCAACACTCTTAAATGCTTCTGTCTGGCCAAATTTAACCCTTTTGCTGCTGAGTGAAGAATTCCAGTTGCCAAACTGTCGTCTCGTCATAGTTTTCCACAGCAAATTAAGAGGAACCTCCGGGAAATTTTTTTGTGATGAGGTTTCTGTGTGCATGAAATGCAGAAAAGCTTCTCCAAAACGTGAAAAGTTCCTGAAAGATAAGTTTAAACGGTTCTGTAATCTTTGCAGTAAAAAACCTGGAGCCATGAGCACGGTTATCAGACCTTTGTGTGAAAAGCCTTCAGCGAAGATATCCATGACATGCATAACCTCACAGCACTTTGTCCTCAAATAAGGGTCGGTAAGGGGTTTCCCATACTGGGGTAGTGGGGCTTTTTAGTTACCGTACTGGCATACTGGAAGCCCTCTTTTTTTATGTACTTCGTACTATCCAAAATTTTGAAAGATTTTTATTTTCCGTACTGCGTACTCTAGAAAAATAATTTCCTGTACCAGCGTACCAAAACCCACCCTTACCCTCCTTGTCAAATGGTCCTCATGAAAACAAACTTACCATAGTCAATTTACAGGAATTATAAGTTTTGCTTTCAACAGCATGTTCCACATATCAATTGCCCAATGCGAACAGTTAATCAGTCTCTAGATTTCAAATTCCAAGGGAACCACTGTAACCTGTTTTGAATATCAAAATACACTGTGTGTATTTTTTTTGTTTTTTGTTTTTTTTTTGTCTATTGCTCTGAGCTGTAATGTCATCCACTGGTTCTCATCATTCACTTCTCAAACTTTTGGACAGGCAAAGCTTTACATGCTAGTGCATGTGACAGCCAACGAAGCGCTCAACAAGAACTATGTATTTTTTATACAATATTTCATTCCCTGTGGAACCATTGCATCACTGATGAACAATTAAGCTAATGAAGCACACGATGACTGCCATCCAACCAATATATTTTAATTGTATTTTAATCATGTAGCAGATTTGTCACAGCAACTAAGAGGCCCCCCCATTGGGAAAACGACTTTCTCTATTTGATTCATAGGCAACCACGGGAACAGAACAGAGATATATCTGCACCCTACCACTTGGCCTATGAAGTACTCAGGATAAGAACCACTACACGCAATCTTTACGCATGTTAAAACCACAATGGACATATACTCGCAGCAAATTTCGTGCTGCCTTTTCAATCAGCATGTTGCAAAATTATCTTGCAGTACCTTTTCTGAGGTCATCATATTCTAAACATGTTGGTTACACATCTTTGATAACTCTACCAGTCTTACTAGATAAGATCACTGCTCTGTTCCCTAAGGTTTACTTGGGCTAATTAATCTGATAAGCAGGGTCCTTTTCCCTGGTGGAAACATCTTAGGGTTGTGGCCCATCTGGAACACAAAATGCATTGTTCACATGAACTGAAGTATTTATACATGTATGCATCATTAGTTTCACGGTTTATAAGTAACAGCAGGAAGTTCCAAAGGGAAATAAATAATGAATATTGAATGCAATTTTCTTGTCCCTACTTGTAAAGGAATGCCACCAGAATAAAAGGGGAAAAAAAACAAAACAAAACGAAAAAAAAAACAAATAAAAAACAACCCTTGCCAAAGCATCTTCATGAACAACTTTTCAATGTCCTTCTTAGTTCTCTGAGAAATTAAGGCAAGATTTCAACTCTATTTCATCAACATACCCCAAGGTCACTTTCAGGCTGTTAAATATATATTTTGTTTCAATATCAAAATATTTAATTGCTCTGGTGATATTGGAGGTTTCGCCAGTTCCACCTTGGATTCCCATAGTCCCTTTACCTTAGATTTACTTCCGTCTAGTGCCAGCCTCGCCTTTACTTGTTTTCACACCTTTTTCGTCATTACTTGCTTGTGTTTCAAAAAATCAGTTACGATTTATGTGTCATGGTGGTCAGACGTGTTGAACCTGAGCCAAAAAACAGAGCCGCTACCCCAAGGTCACTATCAGGCTGTCAAAATGTCTATATGCCCACTGACAACACTGTGCTCCCCACATCAGGACATTAATAAACAAGCAACGTTTATTGACAGTGGAGCCCCAGTTGTACCCATTTCCTGGTGATATATGTCAACTCAGTTCATCCAGCACCCTGCAGATTCACACAGAACGAGGTACCTGTTAGCGTTCACCTGATACTCAGGACTTGGACATATGACCTGAAGATCAAAGTGCCAACTTCTGGTGCCGGTTGACCTTTGTCATATTTGTGCAAGTCAAGACAGTGCAAAGATATAGAATATCCCACATCAATTGGCAATTACAGACAACATTGGCAGCAAAACTGACTGGAAAAGCACAAAAGTCTATAATGCTGCGTGCCACAAATGTCCGCCACTACCACCCAATGTTAGAATTTGTTTCTCACATACCTATAGTTGACAGGGAAATCAGGGTAAATCATCCTGTCACACTTCTGCCATTTTCTTTGTTATTCACGTAATTGACCAATAGGAAATGCAATGAGCTGCAACAACTCATGATAAGGACAGTTATCCACGACTGGTTGTGGGTACAAATGGTAAGTATGGCCCCAGGCGGGTACTTGGCATGTGAAAAACATTTATCTACCGATAGTAGACGTTGATGGCTTCCCCATCTCGATCCTTTCCTCACCATCTTCGACATTTATTTGCACCATGAACAATGTTACTATATGTTCCTCTCAACATACAGATTGACAAACAATACTAGCCCATTAAACAAAAAATGTTGTTGACAAAAAAATGAAAAGTTTATCGCTATCCATTTAATTAATTTTTCTTTCTGTTCAATATTTATATTTTATGTAGAACATCAGGAGTACCAAATATTATTTTTTCTTCTTCATTTTCTCCTGATACTGAAACTGTTCATTCATATAGTTTGACTAAATGTGTTGCAAATTTTCTTTTGAATTAAAGCCAGGTGCCCAGGAAATGAAATATGGTTCAGGTTTTTTTCCCACATCTGTTTTCCTGCTACAAAAAAAAATCTAAATCTCTCCAAGCTGTTGACAAGACCTACAACAGTCAAAACAAAAAAACTCAGAGGGTTCAAGCACCTTCTTTTGATAATGGCTCCCTCTGCGGCTTTCCAGTCGTGGAAACCTGAGATGGTTCAAGTCCACTTTATCATGCGGATGAAGTGTTGCTAGAAACCCTTTGACTGGGGGGCCCCATATATCACACTCGAAACTCTGGGCTTAAAAAGGCTGTGTGTTGATGCCAGAACACAGTGAGAGAGACCAGGTGCACTGAACTTGCCACTCGAGCGATAATAGGAGCGATATGACCATCATAGTCTAAGGCTGATACATTTGAGCCTTAGATGCCTTGTCACTTCAGAGAAATTCTTCTTCTGATTGACTGGTTGAGGATAAATATACGCCAATTGAAACATGTCTTATGCAGGCTGCAATGATTAAATAAAGATTGTTTACATGAAGGTAACAAATGATGAGTGCCCCCCTACAGTGTCATAGCCCCCCAGGAAACAAAAGCCGCCAGTCCATCCGTCTCTGGAATATACATTTGCTACATACTTGTCTGCTTGTTTGTTAAGGTACGGCTGCAAATTAGGCTTCACTGAACCTAGGGATATAAATAACAGCTACTTTACGTAAGCCCCAATAGCGGTACAGGTGAATGCACATTGCAGATGGTCGGGACTGAAAATGCACATTCAAGGCTACAGGATTGCTAAATTTAACCTTAAATGATAGCACACGCTGTATAGGATCATGTAACTTGAATAAGGACACACATGGTGTGGGATCATGTAACCTTGAATGAGAACACACACTGTATCGGATCATGTAACCCTAAATGAGAATTCACACACTGTATAGGATCATGTAACTTGAATAAGGAAACACATGGTGCAGGATCATGTAACCCTGAATGAGAACACACGCTGTATAGGATCATGTAACCCTAAATGAGAAATCACACACTGTATAGGATCATGTAACTTGAATAAGGAAACACATGGTGCGGGATCATGTAACCCTGAATGAGAACACACACTGTATAGGATCATATAAACATGAATAAGGATACACATACACAGTGCAGGATCATGTAATCATGAGTCAGGATGCATACTCTGTACGACAATGTATTCCTGAATGAGAAAACAATTTAATGGCTATATGAGAGGCACTGGTGGAATTAATTTTGGTCAGGTTTCACGGTTTGTGGAAATGAACACAGGATAAAATGTGACTGGATCAAAGAATATGGTCTGATTGACAATTGAGAACAGTTGTCATTCAGCTAATGCTATGGAACGAACTTGATTCAGGATGGGATACCCATTTGAATTTGGCACTGGAATGTCAAACTCTTTGCCTGAAATGGTTTTTGTGGTACATTTGCAACAATTATAGGCATGTTGCCATGGATATATGTAGAATTCAATGGATGGTCAGTGTCATATACCTGTAGAAAATAGTTTTAGAATAAACTGGTGAGTTGCAGCTTGTTGGTATGTACAGAAATGGCTAAATCATATCAAACATGAAGTGGGAGGGTAGTCCAGATGTGAGCTTCATTTCAAACCTTACTGTGTAGGAGCTCCATAGGATTACGTACCTGAAGTGGTTC
This sequence comes from Hermodice carunculata, assembly GCA_964020975.1. Lineage (NCBI taxonomy): Eukaryota > Metazoa > Annelida > Polychaeta > Eunicida > Amphinomidae > Hermodice > Hermodice carunculata. The sequence continues at coordinate 45,948,179 of OZ026625.1, forward strand.
TAGGCGCACTCTCCACAATGTTATTAGCATGACTGATTGACTGCACAGATGAATACACAATACCTTATTGCTAATAAGGCCCTTTGTGGGCCACTGCATGAACAGATGTTCCAGGTTATAGGATCATGTATCCTGGGCCTGGTTGAGTATGTATACACACTGCACAGGGTCCTGTATCCCTGGTTGAGAATGCATACACTGTATGGGATCATGTATTTCTGGTTAAGAATGCATGCGCACTGTACAGGATCATGTATCCCTGGTTGAAAATGCATACACACTGCACAGGATCATTTATCCCATTTTTGATAGAATCCTTGGCTTCTGATTGGTTAATAGCTATGGTACACTCTTTGTATTACCTTATTTTTGCATTAATTACTGCAAAGGTGAAATACAGCGCGATTCCTGAAACTGACTGGGGAATACAGCGGTATTCTCGTAACTGGCCGGGGAATACAGCGGTATTCTCAGTGTGTCTCCCTATCTGGTTAGTGCATCGATCAGCCACCAGAAGTCTCTGTCATGCGATACAAGCCTTGACGCGCTGCAGACGACAACATGATGGCAGACTGTGAAGTGAACTGCAGCAGCAGCGGGTCGAACATTACATCATCAAAAATGGGATAAAATCATCATTCAATGTTTTAGTGTGAAATACAGGAAGTATCTCCCCCAAAACAGCTGTATTACCCTCGGCTTCGCCTCAGGTAATACAGCTGTCTTTGGGGGAGATACTTCCTGTATTTCACACTAAAACAGTGAATAGCTAATAGTATCCCTGGTTGAGAATGCATACACTGTATGGGATCATGTATTCTGGATGAGAATGCACACACACTGTATACGATCATGTATCCCTGGTTGAGAATGCATACACACTGCATCAATCATGTATCCTTGGTTTAGTATGCATACACACTGTACAGGATCATGTATCCCTGGTTGAGAATGCATACACACTGTATGGGATCATGTATCCCTGGTTGAGAACGTATACACACTGTATGGGATCATGTATCCCTGGTTGAGAATGCACACACACTGTACAGGATCATGTATCCCTGGTTGAGAATGCATACACACTGTATGGGATTATATATCCCTGGTTGAGAATAAATCCACAATGTATAGCATCATGTATCCCTGGTTCAGAATACATGGTACCAAATAGGATCGCGTTTTCCTATACAAGAAGCATAAGAAAATAAGCCTGTTATCCATTTTACCACCAAACATTTTCCATAAATATGATAAATGCAAACTGCATACTGTATTTTATCACATGAAATTTCCTTTTGAAATAAAGATTCCTGCTATTATTCATCCTGAGGCTGATTTTTTTTAATGGTTATCCATGTTGTCATCACTACTTACTTCATTTCCATATTCAGCTGGTACTTATTCTAGGATATACACCATAAATGAACCCATAGACTATGAATACAACATTAGGAGCATGTACTGGGTATACAATCTACACTCCCTCTTTCTTTTCCTCCTCTGCAATCAATCAGTCAATCAATCAATAAATCAATCAATCAATCAATCAATCAATCAATCAATCAATCAATCAAATGAAAGGGTCTTCCTTTCGACATGAAATTCAACAACAGCATATTGATTATTGAATATGTGAAACAAGATCCAGTGTGTTTTTATAATCAATTCAAGAGAGGGGAACTTCTGTAAAGCATAATACACATATTGATATCTTCAAATTCTTTTATTGACACTCAGAAATGAAAATGAGACATTGCTCTGCACCCAGCAAGCACAATTAACAATCTCATATAGTTCTCTGTCAAGCAAACAAAGCCAACATTCAACTTTTTTTCATGTTACCAGTGCACATGATTGATCAATCAATGATTTGCATTTGACACCTAAAAAGATACTTTCCTGGGGGGCAAATATTTGCAGGGAACGTTGAAGAATATTTTATCTTGTACAGTCACTCTTGCAGGGAATCAAGTTATTCTGAAAAGTCAATCTGATCACACAAAACGATACTCAGAATAAGTTCACAGCATTAACCAATAAACTCACACTTATGGCAAACTTTAAGGACTATCATAGATTGAAAATGCAATGGAAATTTTATGGTTTTTTTGTCTGATTAACCAATTAAGGTCTTTGTAAATTAAAGTGCATTTGAATACTATCTTTAAAAGTGATGTCTTCTCTGCTTTTACACCTCAGAAAAGAAAGATGAGTGTATTGTTACAAAAACTGAAGGCCTGTGAAACCTGTTCAAATTTGTAATACTGCGGCTTCAGTGTGTTCCTCTTAAATTCATTCATAAAGACGCATAACTAAGCCCAAGGTGGTCCACACAGAGTAAAGAACAAAGATGAGCCTGGCCTGAAACTCAGCCTTTTATTCATGCTAACCCACAACTCGTGTCATGAAGTAAAGTGGCTTTTTATGGTTACATGGGGGTAAAAGGGGATCATGAAATATGCACACTCTAATTCCTCATACATAGGTTTGTGTCCAGTACATCACATACATGTGTGTACCAACGACGAACGTCATCAAATCTTAGCCTACAGAGAGCGTCTTTTGACTTCAAGCTCCTGCTCATCATACCCTACCAGCCGTCATGCTTCTGCTTGTCATATCCCACTGGCCATCATGCTTCTGCTTGTCATATCCCACTGGCCATCATGCTTCTGATTGTCATATCCCACTGGCCATCATGCTCCTGCTTGTCATATCCCACTGGCCATCATGCTCCTGCTTGTCATATAGCACTGGCCATCATGCTCCTGCTTGTCACATCCCAATGACCCATCATGCTCCTGCTTGTCATATCCCACTGGCCATCATGCTTCTGCTTGTCATATAGCACTGGCCATCATGCTCCTGCTTGTCACATCCCAATGACCATCATGCTCCTGCAAGTCATATCCCACTGGCCATCATGCTCCTGCTTGTCATATCCCACCGTCCATCATGCTCCTGCTTGTCATATCCCACTGGCCATCATGCTCCTGCTTGTCATATCCCACTGGCCACCATGCTCCCGCTTGTCATATCCCACTGGCCATCATGCTCCTGCTTGTCATATCCCACCGGCCATCATGCTCCTGCGTATCCCACTGGCCATCATGCTCCTGCTTGTCATATCCCACCGGCCATCATGCTCCTGCGTGTCATATCCCACCGGCCATCATGCTCCTGCGTATCCCACTGGCCATCATGCTCCTGCTTGTCATATCCCACTGGCCATCATGCTCCTGCTTGTCATATCCCACCGGCCATCATGCTCCTGCGTGTCATATCCCACTGGCCATCATGCTCCAGCTCATCATACCTATGTGACCACAATGCCTTTTCAGTAATGCTTACACTGTTACATGATTGGCATGTATTTCAACTCATTTCTGCAATGTTTGCCTCATTGGCCACTGTGTCTGTACAGGAATACTTACACCCATCCCAATTCCTATCATTTCTCCATTGTTTGCCTTGGAATATTAAAGCCAGGAAAAATGTTTTGGCAGCCTGTGGCTGAAAGATACCTAGTGACTCACTGTAATAAGAGCACACACCTGACATGGCTGTCTGCATGCCTGCTATCACCTTCTGGCCTTCAGCCCTGTGTGCCTTCAACCAAAATTATTGCAAAGAGCCTGATGAAATGGATACAAATTGTATCTTGCTGTACTTTTTGCTCATGGAAAATTCTCTTGGCCACGAAAGACATGAAATACAATCCTGGTCATCCACTTGGTGCACTATTAACATGAATCAATATCTGTGTTTTTAACATCAAACTGCACCTTAAAAAAATTCAGTTTCCATATCACTGTACAGAAAGCATGTGGAGAACCACTGGGACAAAAAAAAAAAAAAGAGCAACTATCCTAGTTTTCTGTTGCCTCTGATGGAGTCCCAAGCTCCATGTTATGTCTACTCCACTAGGGTCTGCCCTTGTTAGACAAGGTGAATGTTTTAGCTTTGGAGAAGCAATGTGGATTCTAATTGGCCGAGTGTGGTTACCATGGTAACAGGCTTCAGTAAACTCAGGGGACCAGAGGCTGCTCCTGGCCAAAATGATAATGATCAGCTTCATGATTGGTATCTCACTCTGGAGGGAGGGTCGCAGTATAGTTTTATATCCTCCATTATTTAAATAAAAATCAGTTCCATGGTCTCTTCAATGCACTTGGTCTGCTCTGGAGGCAAAGTTTTCTGCTACATGTTTTATACTTATCAAGACATGTACAGTAGAACCTGTCAAGGCAGAACACCCTTGGGACCCAGCCAAAGTGTCTGGGTACCAGAGGTGTTTGGCTAATCGTAGGACAGGGGCTACATCCTGCACATGTAAACTTTGAATACATCTATACATACATTGGGGAATTTACCAGCTCCGATGCATATATATTTATATAAATTACAAAAACTTTGAGGAAAAATATAGGCTAAGATGAAAAAGAACTTAATAAAAATTTCAATCACTTGGGGAAAAAAAAGTTTATAGGATTCATAAACTTAAGGCTAACAGTACATGCACTTTTCAATATCAATAGGCCACATTACTATACTACTGTTACTGGTACATGTACATGTACATGCATATATATGTGCATGTACTGAAGTATGTACATCTATCCAACCTGTGACAGTGCATTTACATGTGCATAATTTGATGACATTAAACATCAATTTATTGTCCAACATTAACACACAACGTGTGTATTACCCTTTATCATACTGCTGAACTTCAGCATGCACTGACACTGCACTAGCTAGTTTAAGCTAGTTTATTGTACGTACAGCTGTAGAAGGTCTCACCATGGAACCTACATGTACACACTATTGACACCTTTTGAATACATGAATGCCACAAATTTGATGAAAGTGACAAAAAAGTTGGAACCCGAAAAAAATGTTCGGGTAACAGAGGTATTTGGCTGTGGAAAGTGTTTGGCCTGGCAGGTTTTACTGTAATCACTTTGACGGCCAAGCCACAGCTTGGTCCAGGCACGGGGAGGAACATCCAAGAGCCAGCAATGAATGTGGGGAGTCATCGATGTAAGCTGAGCCAGGAAACATTGAATTGAAACCGAGCCATGGTACATTAGAGCTATTTACACTGTCTGATACAAAAACGTCAAATTCAATGAATTTACAGGTGTCTGAATCTCAATTTGTTCTGCAGGACTCACGTCAACAAGTTGAATGGACAGGTTATCACAGCGGTTTTCATCAATTTTACGAACTTTATCTCTGATTAACTCATTCAGTGCCAATTGGACTGAGTCAACAGCTTTCCTTAGTAAACTTCACTGAGAAAAGCTGTTGACTTATGCAGTTGCTGTGCTCTACCCCGGGCCTCGGCAACTTCAGGCTGGTACATGAATGAAAGGTCGCTTTGCAAAAAGAATAGTCATCTAGTATCTTTACGTCAACAAAGTGCATAACTAGCAACGAGAATGTTAAATTACTTCCGAATATTGATATTGAAATCAGGTTGAGGTTGTTGACGGGCAGTGACAGGTTTGTTCATCCACATATGTTACATTATCGGATAAAGCAGTCTTGATGGCAAGTTCTGTCAGCACAGCAGGCTTCCCATTATGTATTCATCGTTAAGCTCAAAGAGTCCATGTGGCCCATCACTACGACGCAACTGATAAGTTTTTTAACTTTAAATTGAAAAAAGGGTTAATTTTGACAAGTGTGTGGGGGACAAGATAGACGTCTGTCGCACACCAGTAATTGAATTAAACCAGTTTCGTCCTGGCCTGTACTCATTAGAGGCTAAATGATAGTAGAGTATTACATGTACACCACCTTGTAGATGTACATGTACCAGATAGAAGGTCTGCCTTCGTAACGAAAAGCCTCATACGTTACCTGATGCTACAACTGAGGGTTTCCCTTCATACTGTGATGGCCAATTGTCAATGTTGACATGCCAGCTTGCATGCATGTCATAAATTCAACTAGTTAGTCAGTCAAGTGCAATATGTGGCAACTAAGCAGGTATGGGACTGCTATACATGTGTTTTCTAACAGTGGGAGGTAGCTCTCCGTGCAGAATAAAGCCCCTAATGATCGCAGGGGAAGTTGTTAGTATTTTCTTTATTTATAATGTTCTTAAAATTATATCTTTCCCCACTGCAAACTTGTGGAAGAATAAAACTACTTTCAAAAGTGGCCTATTTTGTTGTGTTTGTCATGGAAATATAAGAATAGGCCTACACCTCACACATGATCAATATCTAGCAAGCAGCCTACACAAATTGTTTAACTTGTCGCTTTGTTCACACACAGATTGCCTAGTTTAGCAATGGCATGACCTCTTTATCATTCATGGCAATAGGTAAGGTTAAAATCAACTGGTTCATGTGGGTTCTCAGTGGAGGGCTCTGCAGGCAGCTGAGCTAGGTATGTGAATTTCCATTAGTTTCCATTGCAATTTGCACCTATATAACTTTAAAACCATGCACTCTACTTAGAAAACCCAAATTTCTCCTGGTAAAGGCTTATATAGAGTTAAACTATTCTGGTAAATATGACAACTTTGCAACCTCACCTTCTTTGGCGAGAAATATAGCATTGTCGAAATGGGTTACATGAAACAAAAAGAGTTACGCTTTTTTTTTTAGCAAAACTCATTCACAAACTGTGCTAAATTTCAATTTGTTCAGACTTTAGCAAGCAGCAGTTTGTTGTGACCCATCTACATACTATTAGGCCATTTCATCTGACAGCGACATGAGGCAACTGGACATTATAATTTTGTAACCACAGCTTTGATACATCGCGTCTGTCTTGACAGATCCATCAATTCACAAAAATGAAAAATACACAGCCAGCGTGCTTCCACTGATCTTATTATATAAGGAAAGATCATGGCTGCAAGCATACCCTGCCCTGATCAAAATGCTCAACTCGCCAATTTTTCATGTTGCAAAGACACTGGCCATGTGCACTGATGAAGCCAGAAATGTCTACAGAAGCAGATGAGGTGGACTCAGGCATCATGTACATACCAAACGATGCTCTGTGCGACTTGCATCTGAATGTTACGGTGAAGTGCCGATGGTTTTTTGTGTATTTTGATGTGTCAAATTGGAGCCGATGTGACATTTTGAGATGAAAGTCTGCATTGGTATAATGGGGGTTGGGCAGAGGAGAGTACAGTGTCCTAGGTTCACACAAATAAGACCAACTAATTTTCTCCTGAATAAAAAAAATCTCAGAAGATCAAAACAGCGATCAAGTTTGAGACCATGGGTTACTTTAATGAGACAAGACCTCATCTGGTTAAAAACCACAACCCTTTATTAGATCTGTGCAAAGCCAGCCGCTGATCTGTACCAGTCTAAATCAAGTCAAATTCAAAGCTGTAACATTTTTCATGATTTGCATGACAGTCGCAAACCTGGCTCATGACCACAGCATCTTCCACACCGATACTACAAAGCTGCTTGAAAGGCCCCACTACGAAACACCCAGATTAATTTCTGAAGATGGGTCCACGAACTTGTCAGGTCGTCAGTTGACCTTTCGCGTGATATAACTTATTGTGCGTGGTGGCAACACTGCCACCTGCTCGTCTGACATCATCACCATAGCAATATGACCACACCAAGGGGACCTGGCAATTTGGCACAGATTACTCACCCCCGTCAGTCACACTGACTGCAAACCACACACCAGACAATAATGATCCTTATTGCTGTGCTGGGCCTACGTTTTGATTTAAAGCAGCTGTACTTCGGATTACATTCTACCGCTTACAAATCTGCGCCAATCATTCCACCATGCCAATTTTCTTATGCCTCTCTCTGACCCACTTCTGGTAAAGTTACAGCGAGTATTTTGAAGAAAAGTCTAAGAAGCCTAAACACTTGTATCTAATGGACTGCGATAACTCTGCCGTACTCTGTAAATAAAACTAATCCTCAAAAACAGTGTATTCAGATTTTACTGTAATCTTGGTTTGAAAGGTTCGTGTTATTTCCACGACAGTGTAAAACTATCTCCGCCTCTGCAGGAGCCTCATAACAGAGCAGAACTATCACCGATACAATGGAATCAATATCTGCAGGCTTTTCCCTGGTTATTTGTTAACCCCTCCACAAAGCCCCAAGCTGAATTTTGCAGTGTTGTTTTTTATACCATAGCTATAAGACATACAGTCTTTTCAGTTTTATCATAGATTAGCATACCTTACCAATAGGATCCCCTCTGAATACTTTTGTCTGAACATTATTCGTGTCTGTCCTTTTCCTCCCTGTGGTTTAATTAAAAAGGACAATGTGGGAACAATTTTGGATGCCAGAAGAGACAATTCCATCAGGAGTGGGTTAATTCTCAGCTAACTACACAAAATGCAATTTGGAATCTCCCAAGACATTTTATCTTCTCGGTATCAGCAACTTGTGGAAATGAAACAAACCTAATTGGCTGTCCAAAAATGCAATAAACACAAATATGAATTCAAATTCATTGAAGCTTTTTCTCTTGTACTGTGCTTTGGTGACAATTATTATTCCCCATCCACATCCTCCATCAGGGCACAGTTGCATGTGCCAATAATCACGAATAATCTGGGCTATAAACAATCAATCCACTGGTACAGTATAAAGCACAGTCTGTCATACTGTGAACAGACCCTTCATTTTCAATACACTGGCAACAATTACAGAGTTGGCCTGGAGGAATTAGTGGATTTGACCAGCTCTGTAGAGTTAGAGATTTCGTGATGGTACCCTAAAGTGCAATAAAAAGCGCACCACACGTGTGCTGATTCCATTGCGTGTGACCGTTAGACGTTGCCAATGTATTCATTGATTATATGTAGGCATACACGATGTATACAGTGCCTTATAATTGAGGAGAAATGTTTATGCGGTTTGGAAGCCAGGGATTATTTTGAGTGCATGGGGTCTTTTTAAAGGTCACCAATACTTCAATTTTTGATGCTGAAAACACTATTTCAAAAAGACACACAGATGAAATTTTATCCTGCAGCTCGGGGACTCAGAGTGAAAGAGAGGTTTATGCAGGTTGACCTCCCGTCTGGACATGGCTGATCAAGATGCAGTCTACATCTACATGTGCATATATATTCCCTCCATGAACAAATTAACATGTGGCGAGTCCTATACAGTCATTCTTGTCTCGAGACACCATTCCATGCAAATGCCAAAAGGCAGTCCCTTACAAGGGGGCCTTTTTGTCGGAGATAGGTACAATAACATGAAAAGATACCACTAGAGACCTACAATTACATGGAGACGATAGCAGTGAAGGATCGGAGCCTATCATGAAATGAAAAAAAGACAACACAGGGGGCCTGAAAACATGGCCTTTGTAGCTTTATTCGAGCAAGTTTCTTGATCAAGATTTAGCCAACTATTCATGCAAAGTACTGTAGCTGCTCTTTCAAGAAATGGTCTGATGAAAGACTGCCCACCTATCAAGGCAACATGTACTATGCTGGGTTCCCACGGCTATCTTTTCCATGTAATTTGACTTCCATTGTGAAACCACCTGCTTTATACGACCACCTTTGGGCCTGCTTTAGGGCTGGTCTCCCAAAGCAAGGAACACTCTGGTCCCTCCTCTGACACCACCCTGAAACAAGTCCAAACATGGTCCCTCAAATCGTGGTCTCTTGCCAGTGTGGAGATACATGTACATTAACATTAAAGACGGAAGCATTGTCTCTCGACATGCTCAAGCAGATGATGCACGTGCAGTCATGAAGATTCCATTTCCTTGCCGTAAAGTTGTCTCAATCACTGACAACTTTTAACCTCAAGTATGAAATATAATGCATGTACTTTGTACGAATAAAGATATATATATAATATACGCTCTTTGATAAAATGTACTATGTCTATCAAAAACAAGCGCTTTCATTAACTTGTTGTTGATCACTGCTCCATCTTCCACCCATACATCCCATTGTATCCTATACATCATATATATCCTTATATCCCCTAGGCCCACGATAGTATCCTTCTGAGAAATATTAATATATTAACGCTACTACCTGTACATGCTGAACATTTTTTTTTCCACAAGCACAACTTGTTTGTTTGTTTTCATACAAACCTGAGTCAGTAAACAGCCAGCTGTCAATAATATGCATGAACTGATACCAAAATGAGGCAGTTGTGTATTGAATCAGTCACTATATACTCTGTAAAATAAATGCATGGGTACATCAAAGACAGCACAATGCCACTTCACCTTTAACTTTTTCACCATCGAACTGCTAAAAGTTTCCTGATGACACAGCATCTGCTGTGATGTTTTCCCTGTAATTGCTTGCCAATTGACAACATTTTTGATAAGACTTGTATGAGATCCATCTATTGGGACAGGATTCTCTGAGTTTAAGTCAACAGCTTTCCTCGGTACAGGTCGGGAGCCCGGCTCCAAGCCTACGCCACAGAGTCTGTAGACTTAATTACTTACATTAAACAACAGGGAGGAGGAGCAGCATGCAAAAAAAAAAATTGTTAACACTTGGCTCTTGAAAGAAGCTGTTGCATCAAAAGTATTTTTCTCATGCATAGACATAAAAGCAAAGATGTAGACAACATTCGACAAAAACAAAAAAAGGATGGAGTTAGCATCCAATTCTTTGTTGCAAATCTTAACTGGATTAGGAGTTGAGACTCCGTGGAGCACAAAAGAGTTAAGACAGGTTAATTCCTGCATCGATAGTACCTGAATGCCCTCTCGTGCATACAGATCAATCTCAGGTCAAAACCATAAGTTGCCGAAATCTACACAGACAAACGTGGATCGATGGCTATAGGACGAGGTGGGTACTGCACTAAATTGATGAGTCAAGCTGGCATACTTCTGGCAAGCCTGTAATTGCCTTGCCAAAAACTTCGTGGCATTTAGTGAAGTAACGCATCAGGCCTGAGATAAGTCGTATTCCAACCAGATTGATTGTAAAGGTGATTTCAATAGAAACAGCTCAAGGGTGACTGACCCCAGTGAAAATGTCAATCTTATCCATGTCGAAGTCACTGTATATGCCTCAGGATCCCGTAAGCTTGCCTGCTCAATGTGCATACTTTATCAGGCTGTTTCTATACTCCCTGTGCTTGAGCTGATAACTAACCTATGTACATCCTCAGGGGGTTTGTTCTGCAAGCAACAACAGCAATTGCCTGCTTTGCTAACATAGAAAAGCCCTGGACTGCCGGACGCGGACCACAGGCCACCAGCCAGAAACAAAACCCGCCAGAGTTCGCTGAACAGGGTGCCGCAGCAAATATACCTGGGGGGTGTGTGTGGACGATAATATAGATCAACAAAATGAGTTAAGACTTTTACCAGCTAAATGAAGACTCCTGGCCATACCTTTAAAAATTCATGCCCATTAATTATGTGATCAATCAACTATGCCCTGCTGGGACCAGAATTTCAGCACTCAAAATGGCATCTGCTCATGGTTTTCTGATGCATTATATATAAAGGCTCCCCTCCATCCCCCCCCCCCCCCCAAAAAAAAGGACGTTTAATGTCGAATTGTGAAAAAAGTCAAGTATTGATTTGTCCTGTCACTCTGCGTAGCACAGAGTGTATACACCCTACCCTGTTGTGTAGTGGAGGAAGCTCAAGCACTCCAGAGAAAACTGTCACGCAGAGTCCGATCGAGTGATGGATAGTCTTTCCACTTGATCCCCAGGCTGAGAAATGGACCTTGGTCGCGGAGGTGAAAGGTGAGCACACTACTGTTCAGACAACCGTGCAGGACTTGGACGCTTTTTGACAAAACCCACTATGATTTTAAAAGTACAAATTTTTAACCATATTTATTCCTATTACAGTTCCTTTAATCCTTTCCCTTTAAAACCACCCAAAACTGCCCGCTAATCTAATGTTGTCGGCCTCCATGTTTAGGAATAATTTCAACAGTGATGGAAAGTAAATGGAAGGAAGATTGCAGATGAAAATAATGATGATACATAGCATTCCGGGTCAACAGCTTTCCCATACCAAGGAAAACTGTTGACTCAGTCTTAGAGCCAGTCTTAAGTCGAGGGATAGAACTATGAGAAACATTCCACAACTTTTTATAGTACATGCTGGAGTCATCATTACAATGGGACTTTTATTTCCAAACCTATCAACAATACAGTAGTCCCTCCTTTGAGAGACCGCCCCTAGTACCACCCAAAAGGCAGTCAAATAAAGCAGGTAGTCCCTCAAAGGAGGTATAAATAACACGAAAAATACTACAGAAAGACCTGACAACTGTGGTCTCTCAGAGGTGGTCTCCCAAAGGAGTGGTCTCTCAAAGGAGGGACTATTGTATCCTTACTTTGAACTTTACATCTTCAGATGATTTTTTTTTAAAAACACAAGTTCCCCCGGCTGTGCCCAGGTAACAAATTACACCGACATTAAAGGAGGTAATGTGTTACAGGGGGAGAATATTCATTTTAAAACTGCTTCACAGATGTCCAAGTTACATAAAACCTAACAAAAATATATGTGTGATTCCGGTTACCCGACTGACCCTATCGCAAAGGCACGACCCAAAATACATTTTAAGAAACATGAAAAAAAAGTTTCAAGCTATTCTACCATTATAAAAAGTGATCGTTCCTAGCTGAAGGGTTTTATCCAGAAAGTGCCTTTTTGTGCTGTTATTTTGCAGTAAAGTCAACTCAAACACACAATTTTATTTCAACTTGTCTCAAGGGTTAATTTGGTCTTCAAGGCTGGGGAAACAGCAAAGCTGCACACCCATGTCATTCAGTGAAACAGCACAGCCCTGGTTGTTCAGTGATCGTTATCGTAATATTTTGCAAGGTTCCTGGTGTCCATTCTCTGCGTTACCAAGGAAAACGGTCATTAAAGTACTTTTAAAACATGGCTTATTATCTTAACTTTAATCTGCCTGCTTGGTTGTGTCTGAAGCTGTTATCATTAGTTACAAATCCAAATGTGATACGATACCATGGCAAATCATGCATGTTGGTGAGCACCATTTTGAATATAGCACAATTAATGCATTGCGGGCCAGTCGCACAAAAATACATTTGATTTTGATCTCAAAATAAAATGCATCCACAGCATATATCATATCATTATTGATGCTCTGAAATGTTTGCAAAATACATATTTTTAGTTTCATGTATTAGACACAACCCCTCCCCCCCCCCCAACCATCCCATTACTCTCCTCATTTACAAACCATTAAGAGGGGAATCCACAATTTTCAAAATGGCAGCCAAGTCCTTGTGGGTTAGTCCCAATTGGATATTTTGAAGAGGTAGTATCTAAAATATATGTGAGATTAGTGTTAGAGGAAGGTTAATTTGTCGAATGAATGTAATATACAATATATAATGGGACTTTTCCAGAGTGAGCATTACTTGAAAACGTAAATACAATGCCTTGAAGTAACCAGCTATGGGCAGCAGTGGGCCCACAATAGGAATATTGTATTCGACACTGAAGTCGCCCCCAGGCTATTCATTAATTAGCAGCACTGGGCGGACATGCCAAGCACCCCCACTGGGTCAAAGATGGATCTTATTGACGAAGGTTGGCCCGATAAGTGGATAGATGTATGAAAGTACCAGCAGGTTTTTAAGTAATTGGTAACTATACTGGAACTGACAGCATTTTATCATTTCCAAAATTCCTCATATTTGCTGGAGATGCAATCATTTTAAGGGCCTAACAAATACAGTGCCCCACCCCCATTCTCCATAAAACAAAACAAAAACAAAAAACACCCCAAAACATGGAATAATGGAATATAATCTACATCACTTTATATGGTGCCACAACTTTTGCTTTTTCTGTAAACTGACTTGTTCATCAAGTTTAACTGAATTTGGTCAATAGAAACAGACAAGGCTAGTTTCCCAGGCAAACTAGTTGTGGTGCTTTCAATTCCAGACCACACCATTACCATAGATAAAAACTGCTGTGTCCCATGGGGTCAGATAATGTGCACTGAAAGTTAACTTTGGTTTTCTAAGATAACTAAATCCTGAAGTTACATCCCCGCCCGAAGATAATGGAAAAAATATTCCAAATTTGTTGTTTTTTCCATCTTTTTATGAGGCTCTCTAAGCCAGGATGTGTCTAGTCTTCGTGGCCGGGGCATGTGAGGACATGACAAAATCACATTCTTCCTGCTACTTGCATATCAGTGGGGATTTGAAGTACTCTCCGTTCACTTAGCGGCAACGTGTCGCAGCTTCAAATTGGCCCACATATAGTTTGTAATTCTCAAAAGACCACAGTAGATAGGCACCTCCAGCCCCATAGAGCTATACCGCTACTTCAAAACACCACATTATCTTTTTTTCCCACCCAAACAGCAGACAATTCAGGATTTCAGAGACTAGGAGATCCTTAATGGAAAAGTTTAATCCAAATGGACGAACAAATTGTCATCTGAGAGTGACAATGTTTTTGTACCTACTTTGCTTATTTCCTAGAAAATGAGACTCAGACAATGATTTGCTTGCATAGATTTTGTCTACTGGACTGTATTTGGATAGGACTGCCCGGGGGCTAAATGGTCGGGGAATGATCATATCACATGGAATGATTTGTCTTTCATATATTCCGACCCTTATAATAAATTCCCATGCCTATCACAAGTCACATTTGCAGGTGAAGGCTCCGAAACATTAAGGCTGATAAAGACATAATTTGTCTTCAATGATAAACTGGTTGAATGTGTTAGTAGTTATTTTCCTACCCCCGCTCTGTTCATGTTATTTAAGCAATGCCATGACCTGGCTTGTACATCATGGAGTTTAAGAACCAGATTATTGGTATTGAAACACAGGAGGCCTATAGCTGAATATTTTGAATTCATTCCATAAATTTTAAAGCTCACACAGCTAGCAAATGAAAGGAACCAAAAATAGCTATTTTTTAAAAATTAATAATGGAAAATTCCTTTGCAAGTTACACACACACACACACACACACACACACACACACACACACACACACATCAACCCCTTCACCAATCCAAAAATGCTCTTAAATGCCATGATGCCTTCAAGAAATTATTTTGATGACATGCCCTAATGGATGTAAAGTCTCGCAGTCAGTTCATCTTCTTATGTATACCAGCGATAAAGCCTTAACTCTCTCACTGCCAATTTTAACCAAAGTATATGTGTTCTAAATTGACATAACATTACATAAGAGACTCACATTCTTTGTAAACTGACCTGTCATTCAAATACCAGCATACCTACAGTTGCAGAGACAATGAGAATGGCCCATATCAAACAACTTTCTTTGGCATGCTTTAATCATGCCCAAGCCTGCCCTGGGAAGTTGATGGTTGACTCATTGAAATTTGGCATTGTATGAGCGAAATTCAAATGCCCGCAGGAAAAAGGCTGCAATAAGGATGCTTGGTACAGTACACTCCAGATTTACTTCAGACAGAAGATTCAGAAATTTTACAGTGTTCCATCTCCATACTCTGCAGTAGGAAGATTTCTGAAAGGTTCCTCTGGCCATCTCTTGCTCTGTTAGGCCCGGGCCATACAGCCAGGATTCATCTTGGTTTACTTTATTCTTTTCTTTGAGGACAAAGGTCAAGTAGAAACCTTTAAACTTGCCCATCTATCATTAGCCACACAAGGTACCTCTCCCTTCAGCAGGAAGTTTGACAATATCATGACATACATGAACATTTGTTTCAGGCTTTGAAACATGTTCTGATGGTTACCTACTTTACACCCAGGATTTACATTTTGAGCAATACAGCCTGTCCTCAAAAACTGCCTGTTGAATGTACGGTATAGTTAAAAGAATTCTTCCAAATTTCTGTTCTTATACGTACCAGACAGGCAGTGCATTGATGATGAGAACACACATCATTAGAGTGTACAGAAATATGCAGGACACCTAACTTAGTAGGATAAATAAGAATGTGGGGCTGCTCCCTTACCGTGTTGAAACCTAGCAATATGTAGTATTGGAGGTCATATACATGTAGATTCTGTCAACATTTAAAGGAGAATTCCCACTCCATATTATTCTGTTTTAACTCATTCCATATCAGTCCCTGATTTTTCTGTATATTTACCTAGATTTAAGAAGACAATTGCATTTTAAATTCCCATATTATTCTGTTTTAACTCATTCCATACCAGTCCCTTAATTTTCCGTATATTTACCTAGATTTAAGAAGACAATTGCATATTTAAATTCTTCATGAAAAGAGCTTTCGTTCAAGTACCAACATGCCTATGGTCTTACGTCAGTGGTTCTGGCACTGCCTGGCAAGTCATGCTGCAGCTGCCCTTGCGGCAGCTGCAGCATGACTTGCCAGGCAGTGCCAGAACCACTGACCAAGGCCTGTGACCATAGTATGGAATGAGTTAAGCAAAAGCTTTAACAGCAGCCAAGTCATACCAGGCATATATACATGTGCTTGACTTACCCTGTGGGCAAAGAATACCAGGTTGCAAGTGGGTAGAACGCGGATAAGGTTCACATTTCTGTAATGCCCACATCACAACAGACCACATACACCATGTAACTGAACCTGTGCCTGCTTGTTTGCACAAAAACAAAAATCAAACAGAAGTTGGATGGAATGGCTGGTAGGCTAACTGCCTGCTGGCCAGATATTTATTGAAAATGTTTCTAAAGATAAAACGATGGTCTGTCTGCCCCGACAGGATGGTCTCCGGGCAATCAGGCCTGGACTTCACTGTGTTTATGCACTCACTTGGGGAGACCCCCTATCAAGGCAGCCAGCCCATGGCTTCCAAGCTGCCAAGTGCAGGGCCAGAAGGCAGCCATATAATATGAATACCTTATTAACCGACATTCTATCTTCCAGGCGGTGGCCTGGGGAGGTGGAGGGACAAACAAAACTGCAAACAAAAGAAAGAGTTGTCTGAAGAGCTATTGCAAAGGAGTCGTGCTGCTTCTACAATGAATGAGCTGAGACTCCAAGTTATTTTTCCCCTGACGCTCCTGATTTATCAATAGGAATAATCAGGAGATTGTGTGATAAAAAAAATCAGCTGTATGAAAAGGAATACGACAATGTATTTAAAATGCTGTTAACCACAGTCAGTTAGCAGTAAATACACAAAAACACTGTCACAACACAAACAATTTATATTTCAAAGTTCATGTTTATTCTCTTGTTCTAGCACCCTGAAAATATCTGATTTTTTCCCTTTTTATTTATGTTTTTTCAAGGTCCAGTCTGAATCATCAATGACCAATTCTTCTGAAAGAATGTGATGATCAGTATGAACTGTCTCATACTCTTGGAGGAATAATCCAAGTGCATAATGACATAATCAAATAAGCAACTGTCGATATCTTTACATCACAAAAATTACTATGCACTGTTACCAGGTGGGGAAATAACTCAGCTACTTGCAAAATGTCAACTTTTTTTGATGGAAAAATTGATAATTCAGCAGTATTTTTTCAAGATTCGGGAGTCTTTAAAGAAATGACTTCCATTTCGGGAGATCTCCTGAAAATTTGGGAGTTTTCGAACATCTGAATGAGAAACTTCGAAATTTTAGAACAATCAAAGAAGTGAAAAAAAAATTTAAAAGCACAAAACAGAAGCTTACTTCACAATACATGTATTATGTACATGTACATACCTGCTGTCCCACAGCGGCATAGACAACACATGCAGAACTGTGATTTCCACACCATTTTACTCCCAACAGTTCAATCTTTACATTGGAATATGCATCTATATTTATGAAATAACTATGTACTCCAAACATGCAGGACAATTTTTAAGTTCTGTGATTATACCAGCAGGGGACGCTTATGTCTGTTTCCAGGTCCTCTAGACGGCACTGCATGCATGTATATCACATGGTACAAGATGGCTTCTTGACATTTTCACATGCTATTAAATACATATATATATCACATACATGTATATATACACAGCGAAAATAGAAAATTAACCTTCAACTGTATTGGACAATAACTTACAGGTCAAGCTAGCCACCCTTAGTTTAATCCCCTGTCATTTATGTGCGCCACAATGTTGCACCCCAGGAAAAATGGTAGGTCCCTTGGGGTAGTGCAACCTTCTCTTTCCCTGCCCTAAATGTCCTCCTCTGTCTCCCTGTGTCCTTAAGTTTCACTATTCATCTGCGGAAGCCAAAAAACCCTGTATATATTATCACTGATTATTTTCTTGAATTTCTACTTGTCAATATTTGTATGTGGCGCCAGCTTAAATTTCCATCACAGTGAAAAGATTAATTGGGACAATGACACAAATCAAGCTCAAGTTAAAACAAAAAGCACTTGGACACTTGCAAAAGTTCGCCTCTCCTTATGCCCTACATGTATCACCAATCGATCACGAGGATCCTTCGCTAGTCAAGAGTACACAGTTAAGATTCCATCAATCCTGGTCAGTTTCTCACAGGATGTTTACTATATCCCTGAGGATACACATCCCACCTACGACTTCTGTGCAGCAAAAACACCTCAGGTGTTCCCAGGCCCCCCAGTAAGCCTACACAAATGTTTTAATCATCATATATGGCCATGTGACCTTTAAAGGCTTGATCTCAGCAGTAAACACTTCCATGCCCTTCATTAATTGACGGGTGGACAGATACATTTTCAGGTGAATAGAAAACAATGACAGATACACTTTTACTTTGGTGTACATTGTTTTGGGTGTATATGTGCATTATACACGGTGCAATTGTCTTGATTGTTCCATTGCAGACCTGTTTCCTGCAGAGTCAAGTGACCTTAAGTCTCCGTATTGAAGTTGTCTACACAGAAATTCTTTCAGTTTTACAAACACGCTCCAGGGATGTTTACAGAGAGAGAACAATCAGATTAGCCTGATAGACCAGGAAAGCAAATGGTGCACTTCAGACTCCCCGCCGGTCCATTTCCTTTGCTATTAGCGGACTTCTTTTTTTTTCTTGAGTAGTCTTGTTTCTCACAGACTCCCCCTGGCTTCTTTTCTTTCGTATTTTTTGAGACCCCACTAGGATGTTTGTGACCCCTGAACCATTTAGGTAGAGTTGAACTTCAAAGGTTTTCCATCCAAACTTCCTTATACACCTATTTGAAGTCAAGCAATTTAACCACTCGGCCACTGCCAGTGAAAAAATGCCTCACCCAATTTTGTTTTTTATTTTGTAAATGCAGTATTTTGTTAAGCTAACTTTCCTCAAATCCCACAAAGTTAGGCAAATAAAGTGTGTCAGGCTGTTGAGCTGTAACAATGGACACACAGGAAGATTCCGATTTTCACTTCTTTTTTTGCACAAGTTAAGTCTATTCTTTTGATCCATAACTATGAAATGCTGGTTCATTTGTAATATATGGGAGTCTAAGTTTGTTGACATCCTTGGTGTTCTGTCTTTGAAAAATTAAAAGATGTTCTCCTAGTTTTCGGAAGACATACTGCTGAGAAGGTTAATAACCGCATATTCTTTGCAAGACCTCTTACTTGAAGGAGCAACCAAAAGCATCTTTCACCCTTTTCAATACCAAGTTTGAGACAAAATCAGCTGCTCTTCTTTGGCACGATTCGTGGAGCATACAAGTAAATCTATTGGCCTGAACCACCCTACTTTTTTCAGGAAATATAGACATGCTGGTACTTGAAAGAAAAGTATTTTTACTAGCATTTTGATGATAGAGTCATTCTTCCTGTTACAGTTCTTCAGAGGAGGACACTTTTGTTGCGATTAACACTGACATTAACGGCAATGTTTTAAACATATTACACACTAACAACTCAACAGCTATCTCACTGCATTACATTGACCATGCTTATAAGTAAAATCCTAAGGTGGCAATTATTGTTTTGGGTGGCAGACAGTAGCAGCCAATGGCAGAGAGTGTTGGCAACACACATCATTACTCAGTGGCACTGTCATTGCCTAACAATCCTGTCTGCCTCTGGAGTTCAGAGCAACAGGGTGACAGACATTGTCAGTCAGTGGCAGGGAGCCTTTTGCCACTGTGTACTGCTTTATGCTGGCCACTGATGCCCTCAGCTGACTGTCCTGCTGTATGATGGCCACTAATGCCCTGACTATGCTGCTGTATGCTGGAAACTAATGCCCTGACTGTGCTGCTATCTGCTGGCTACTGATGCTCTGACTATGCTGCTGTAAGCTGGCCACTAATGCCCTGACTGTGCTGCTGTCTGCTGGCCACTGATGCCCTGACTGTGCTGCGTATGCTGGCAAATAATGCTCTGACTGTGCTGCTGTCTGCTGACCACTAATGACCTGATTGTGCTGCTGTATGCTGGCCAATAATTGCCTGACTGTGCTGCTGTATGCTGGAAACTAATGCCCTGACTGTGCTGCTATCTGCTGGCTACTGATGCTCTGACTGTGCTGCTGTATGCTGGCCAATAATGCCCTAACTGTGCTGTTGTCTGCTGGCCACTAATGCCCTGACTGTGCTGCTGTATGCTGGCCACTAATGCCCTGACTGTGCTGTTGTCTGCTGGCCACTAATGCCCTGACTGTGCTGCTGTATGCTGGCCACTAATGCCCTGACTATGCCCTGACTGTGCTGCTCTATGCTGGTCACTAATGCCCTGACTGTGCTGCTCTATGCTGGCCACTGATGCCTTGACTGTGCTGCTGTATGCTGGAAACTAATGCCCTGACTGTGCTGCTGTATGCTGGCTACTGATTCTCTGGCTACTGCACTGTCTTACTAACTGCATTGTATAACATGTAAAATACAAATCCATGTGAACAGGAAAGAAAAGGATTAATGTCTACATGTTCAGTGATTGTTCATAACACCTCAATTTAGTTTCTTTTACACACATTGTGCCCTTCATTCATCCCTATACATCACGAAATTTAATTTTAGTCACTTCTGCCTATTATTTACTTTTATGTCCATGCTTCTTGCATTTAACTCATTCCAGGTAAAAAATATGACTGAGTCAACTGCTCTCCTTTGCATGGATTAGGCACAAAGCCAAGGAAAGCTCTTGACCTTGGGCGTGTTATCAGAAAAACGTGTAACATACAAATTTCAGAGGAAACAGTTTCTAGCAACAAGTAATTTATGCAAAAATGTTAAAACAGGTGACAATATACATCGTGGCACTTTGAGGCAATTTGAGCGTGAAATGGTTACACAGAAATTAAAGGCAAACAACTCTGTAATTGTGCCTGAAGTAGGTATCTATAGAGTATGAGCTACATTCAAGTACGTCTTGTGTAATTCAACAAAACTTGCATACATATATACATGTGGCTTATGATAGCCCTAGTGGATCGCATATCATCCTGCAAAGATATCTAATATAATGATACATGTACAGCAGTACCTGCTATATGTAGCCACTGCCTTGAACAGCCACCTGCTCTTTGTGACCATATTTGTTGGTCCACAACAGTCAATTTCTTTGTAAATTGACTTATCATGTCTGTGTGCCAACACAGACATACTGTTTTTCTAGGAATTCTTTCTTTCTTTCTTTCTTTCTTTCTTTCTTTACCGGCAAGTTTGTCCGACATTTCATTTGAAAACTATTACACGTAGAAACTCCAAACTTGGCACAATTATACTTCTATAGATGAAGTCTGCCCTTTTTATAATGAGAGGTCATGCTTTATTATGCAAATGAGGGCTAATTAAAGATTTAAATCTTCAATATCTTATATACTATAGTAGATGTGGTTCCAAGTGTATTGGGGTTTGATCATATCAAGACAAAGGTCTTCTCAAATGTCAAGGTCAAAGGTCATGTCAAGGTCAAAGGTAACTTTTAGGTCAAATTGTCATTTTAAAGCCAAAAATGTCATTTTAAAGGTCAAGGGCCACTTCCAGTAGAGGTCATTTCCAGGTGAAAGGTCATTTCAAGGTCAAAGGCCACTTTCGATGGTGGCTTTCTTCTAGCCATAACTTGGTCAATTTTAATCCAACTTTGATCATGTTGGGCATAAATTGTAGGTATTGTAACACTGCACATTTTTGAAGTCTCGCCTTTTTATAATGAGAGGTCATACTTTTCAAAATGATGCAAATGTGGGCTAATCAAAGTTTTATATCTTCAATATCTTATATACTATAGTAGATAGAGTTCCAAGTGTATGGTAGTTCCATCATAGCAAGGCAAAGGTTATCCCAAATGTCAAGGTCATGTCAAGGTCAAAGGCCAATTTTAGGTCAAAATATTTTAAAGGTCAAGGTTCACTTCAGGTAGAGGTCATCTCAAGGTCAAAGATCATTTCAAGGTCAAAGGCCACTTTCGATGGTGGCTTACTTCTAGCCATAGCTTGGTCAATTTTTATCCAATTTTGATCATGTTGGGCTCAAATTTTAGCTATTGCAACACTGCACATTTTGAAAATTACATGTGACCCCTAAAGGTCAAAGGTCAATGTCATCTGGACCTTTGAAAGTTTCACTCAGCCATAACTCAGCCAATTTCCATCCAATTCTAATCATGTTGGACTTAAATTGTGGGTATTGTAACACTGTACATTTTTGCAATTTACATGTAACCTGTAAAGGTTAAAGGTCAAAGGTCAAGGTCATTTGGACTTGGAAATTTTCATCAAGCCATAAGCTGAATGGAATGTGAAGTACCAAAGCACAAAAGCTGTACCATTTAATATTTACAACTTTTGAAGGTACACAGATTTGCTTTGAAGCAAATCTTCCTTTCTAGTTCTGACATGTTTCCACTGCATGCAGCCTGTACATTATAATATTATACAGTATACATCTGTCCATATGCTCTTTCTGAAATTGACCGTCTCACTATCCTGCAATTGAAAAAAAAAAAACACGACAAAAAAATATTAAGATTTAGGTCATGGTCACTGACATTACATAACATTCTAGCATTGGACATGGTCTATACATGTATATCCTATAAATTTGGCAAGTCTAATCCAATTGCTCTTCCATATATGGAATTTTATATCTTAAAAAACACATTTTGGCTCATAATTTCTGTCAATTTATAGGTGGTGCCTCTACTATAACTAATAACTTAGACTTTGACCTCCCGCACAATCCAACCAAATTTGGTGAAAATCCATCAAAAACTATAACAGACTGATTTTCCAACAGAAAATCAAATGTCTCCTGGTGGAACACTTACCTCTCTGAATAAGTTAGAGGTGATAACAAATTACAAATGACCAAGTTTGCTTGAAAATTACAATCCTATTTTAGCTCTCACCTAGATACATTACTCTAGCAATTTTCATCAAGTTCTTCAAGACTTGTTGCAGAGAAACCAATTTCACATAAATGACCCTGTGACCTTGAAAATTAGGTCAAGGTCACCCAAATACAATCCCAACCTTGGTCTTACCTTGATACATAATCCTACCAAGTTTCATCAAATTCCATCCTGTTCTTCATGACTTATCGAACGGAAACCAATTCCACATAAGTGACCCTGTGACCTTGAGAATTCGCTCAAGGTCATCCAAATACAATCCCAATCTAGGTCCTGCCTAGATACATAAGCCTACCAAGTTTCATCATATTCCATCAAGTTCTTCAAGACTTATTGAATGGAAACCAATTTCCCATAAGTGACCCTGTGACCTTGAAAATTAGGTCAAGGTCACCCAAACACATTCCCAACCTAGGTCTTGCCAAGACACATAATCCTACCAAGTTTCATCAAATTCCACCAAGTTCTTCAAGACTTATCGAATGGAACCAATTTCATATAAGTGACCCTGTGACCTTGAGAATTCCCTCAAGGTCATCCAAATACAATCCCCACCTAGGTCTTGCCTAGAGACATAATCCTGCCAAGTTTCAGCAAATTTCATCAAGTTCTTCATGACTTATCGCATGGAAACCAATTTCATATAAGTGACCCTGTGACCTTGAAAATTCGCTTAAGGTCATCCAAATACAATCCCCACCTAGCTCTTGCCTAGAGACATAATCCTGCCAAGTTTCAGCAAATTCCATCAAGTTCTTCGTGACTTATTACATGGAAACCAATTTCACATAAGTGACCCTGTGACCTTGAGAATTCGCTCAAGGTCATCCAAATACAATCCCAACCTTGGTCTTGCCAAGATACATAATCCTACCAAGTTTCATCATATTCCATCAAGTTCTTCATGACTTATCGAACGGACACCAATTTCACATAAGTGACCCTGTGACCTTGAGAATTCGCTCAAGGTCATCCAAATACAATCCCGATGTAGGTTTTGCCTAGATACATAAGCCTACCAAGTTTCATCATATTCCATCAAGTTCTTCATGACTTATCCCACAGAAACCAATTTCCCATAAGTGACCCTGTGACCTTGAAATTTAGGTCAAGTTACCCAAATACATTCCCAACCTAGGTCTTGCCTAGATACATAATCCTACCAAGTTTCATCAAATTCCATCAAGTTCTTCAAGACTTATCGCACGGAAAACAATTTCACATAAGTGACCCTGTGACCTTGAGAATTCGCTCAAGGTCATCCAAATACAACTCCAACCTAGGTCTTGCCAAGATACATAATCCTACCAAGTTTCATCATATTCCATCAAGTTCTTCATGACTTATCTAACAGAAACCAATTTCACATCAGGGACCCTGTGACCTTGAGAATTTGTTCAAGGTCATACAAATACCATCCCAACCTAAGCCTTGCCTAGATACATAATTCTGCTAAGTTTCATCAAATTCCGTCAGGTTCTTCAAGACTTATCGCATGGAAACCAGTTTCACATAAGTGACCCTGTGACCTTGAAAATTCGCTCAAGGTCATCCAAATACAATCCCCACCTAGCTCTTGTCTAGAGACATAATCCTGCCAAGTTTCAGCAAATTCCATCAAGTTCTTCATGACTTATCGAACGGACACCAATTTCACATAAGTGACCCTGTGACCTTGAGAATTCGCTCAAGGTCATCCAAATACAAATCCCCACCTAGGCCTTGCCCAGATTCATAATCCTACCAAGTTTCATCAAATTCTGTCAAGTCCTTCAAGACTTATCGCACGGAAACCAAGTGTTGAAGAAGAAGGAGGAGGAGGAGGAGGAGGAGGAGGAGGAGGAGGAGGAGGAGGAGGAGGAGGAGGAGGAGGAGGAGGAGGAGGAGGAGGAGGAGGAGGAGGAGGAGGAGAAGAAGAAGAAGAAGAAGAAGAAGAAGAAGAAGAAGAAGAAGAAGCGGGCACTAAACCAATATGTCCCCCGGCTTCCACCGGGAGACATAATTAAAGATGCTAGAGTGTTCACAAAATTTTAACATTTTGACCCATATATTATACAATTATGGACTTTTGCTGAGATCACTGGTTAGTTTTATGGACCTGAAAGAAGAATACTGACCCAGGCCTAACTCATAAAATAATACAATTATGGACTTTTGCTTCATTCACTGGTTAGTTTTATGGACCTGAAAGAAGAATACTGACCGAGAATTACATCGAAAGGAAGCAAATATCTAATACTGCTTTATTTTAGAAATTACATTATAAAGTAAAAAAAGACAACGACCAGTTTTAATATTTACCGTAATCTTATTGGTTACGAGGGTGCACGTGGCAAAGCTGAAAATAGTTTAATGACTTGAGATGGAGTGCCCAAGTCAGCGGAATCGTAATAGTGATTTGTGGGTGTGGCCAAGTCATTGGAATCGTAATCCTGCATGCTGATTGGTCAAAATTAATAATCATGCCATCTGGCGATAAACTTGGAACTAGACATTACGATTCCAATGACTTGGCCACGCCCACAAATCGCTATTACGATTCCTCTGACTTGGCCACTCCATCTCAAGTCATTAAACTATTTTAAGCTTTGCCACGTGCACCGTCGTAACCAATAAGATTACGGTAATCTTGAAAGAGTCACCAACTCATAAAATAATACCTAATATTGTAGGCGGTGCCCCCAATAACGAAAGGAACCTAGATTTTTATGCACCCTAGAAGTCCTGAAAGTTATATTGGAGCTAACATCAAAACTTTTAAAGTGCTCACAAACCAAAAGTTTACGGACGTCTCTTGTATGTTACACTTATGTACTAACAATGATCATGGAGTGAGTGTATAAGGTAATTAACAATAGTCACCTCTTCACGCAAGTGATGAAATAAGAAGAGCTGACAATGAAAGATGGTTTCTGACTGTAGACAGACTAAAGCAAATCTCTAGGTGGGTTTAAGTTAACTTTACATTATACCAACTATTGCCCTACCACCGCTTCTATGTTAGCCCTACCTAATTCTATAGATTAATATAATCTACTAGACGGACAGAATGAGGGACGGACAGACATGAGTGATGCTATAAGCCCTGCAAACTTAGATCAGCAGAGCTAAAAACTAAGCGCTTTAACCTTTAATTTTCATCTGCATAGTCCCAATGATATTGAAAATGGACACCAGACCTGGAAATGAAACAAATCCTAAATTCTACTTTACAAATCTGCAAAGACTTGAAACCTTAAAAAGCACATTGACATTTCTAAGTAAGGCAGGGAATGTGTCCTAGCTTGAACAGGACAACCTGGAAAAGCTCTATTTTCCATGATGCACTATCGGGTTTATCCAGATGCTTAATTTATTTCTTGTCATCAGCTCAACAAAGTATTCCATTTCATCTCTTACATGTATGTCTGATGTACTCAACTAAATATCATCAGTATTTGACCTTAAATGACCTATCTTCAATAAAGCTTGCATTTTAACCATTGTGAACTAGCTCTCTATCTCAGTAACAAAGTGAGTCTGAGATATGCTACAATGCGGTGAATGTTAGTTATGTCTGTGTGCCAACACAGGCATATTGTTCCTTTCTTCCTTCCTTTACAGGCAAATTTGTGCAACATTTCATTTGAAAAGTATTATACACAGAAACTCCAAACTTAGCACAATTATCTCCTATAAATGAAATATCACTTTTTATAATGAGAGGTCATGCTTTTCAAAATGATGCAAATGAGGGCTAATTAAAGTTTTAAATCTTCAATATCTTATATACTATATAGATGTGACTCCGAGTGTATTGCAGTTCAATCATAGCAAGGCAAAGATCATCTCATACGCAAGGTCATGTCAAGGTCAAAGGTCAATTTTAAGTCAAAATGTCATTTTAAGGGTCGAGGTTCACTTCAGGTAGAGGTCATCTAAAGGTCAAAGGTCATTTCAAGGTCAAAAGACACTTTTGATGGCTTTCTTCTAGCCATAACTTGGTCAATTTTTATCCAAATTTGATCATGTTGGGCTCAAATTGTAGGTACTGTAGCACTGCACATTTTTTACTTACATGTGACCTCTAAAGGTCAAAGGTCAATGTAATTTGGACCTCAGAAAGTTTCATTCAAGCATAACTCAGCCAATTTCCATCCAATTCTAATCATGCTGGACTCAAATTGTAGGTATTGCAAGACTGCACATTTTTGTACAAACATGTAACTTCTAAAGGGCAAAGACTAAGGTCATTTGGCCCTTTCAAAGTTTCATCTTGCCATAACTTGGTCAATTTTCATCTGATTTGGTTTATGTTCGGCTTAAATTGTGGGTATAGTAACACTGTACATTTTTGCAATTTACATGTGACCTGTAAAGATCGAAGGTCAATGTCATTTGGACTTTGAAATTTTCATCCAGCCAAAAACTTAATGGAATGTGAAGTACCAAAGGACAAAAGTTGAAGCATCTAATATTTACAACTTTTGAAGGCACACAGACAGATTTGCTTTGAGGCAAATCTTCTTTTCTAGTTATACATACTTGTGCATGTTTGCTTTGAGGCAAATCTTCTTTTCTAGTTATACATACTTGTGCATGGATACCACGAGTCTACAGTCTCACTTTCATCACGGGTACCCTGCGGCCATGTGGAAACACATTTTCTGCATGGAAAATGAGAACAAAGCCA
The DNA here is from genome assembly GCA_964020975.1 of Hermodice carunculata. Classification (NCBI taxonomy): domain Eukaryota; kingdom Metazoa; phylum Annelida; class Polychaeta; order Eunicida; family Amphinomidae; genus Hermodice; species Hermodice carunculata. The sequence goes on from OZ026625.1 coordinate 45,976,048, forward strand.
TTCTGAATTCTTCCAATTTGTCACTTGCCTGGCTTAGGTCAATATCATATTCTCAGTTAACCCTCGTCCAATTGAAGGGCTGGACAAGATCATTTTCTTATGATAAAGCCAGTCACTATGACCCATGCAGGCCACAGAAATCCAAAAGTATCAAAGGAAGTTCTGGCAAGTCTAGTGTTCTTGGTACTTATTTTAAGATCCTTCTATTGTCTTAAATCACCAAATGTATGGTCTCTGGTAAACCAACGTCACAAATTACATGCAAACTGAAATACATGCATTTAAGCCCTGCCAAAATGGAAATCAAAGAGTTAAAACAATTTATGCCTAATGCCAAAAAATTATATGAGAGATACATTGTACATGTTGGAAATTGTCTTCCCCATTACATACAAGGTTGGTTTATTGATCGTTGTATGGTTCTACCGTCGTATATTTATTTGCTGGCATTTAGAACTGTGTATACATGTTAGCCTTTTCGAGCTTTAAAAAAATATCCGAGTCAATATCTTTTAAATATTATTTTGATTAACTCTCATTGTTAAACTCATTAAGATGACATCTTACAAAGGAGCCATAACCTGCAGATACAGATGCAGTTTCTAGCGTTAATCGATTCCAAAACATGTTCTGGTGGTACCTCCTGAAGACCCTTGACCACCGTTCAGACAGATATAGCTTTATACCTTAGACACACTCTGTCCCTAATAAGTAGACAAGGCAATACAGAGTACAGTATGGCAGGTTGCAACTTAAAAAAAAATATATTTGAAGCTAAAATGCAAATTTATCTTCTAAAAAGATCACACAGACAATATTTAAAATTACCCAGCAGTCTTCACTCTCCACCATATTGCCTATGGCAGCATAACTATTCAACTCAGAGATTTAATTAACGATCTAGACAAAAATTGTTCATCCAAATGCACAAAGTAACACCACATTTATCTCTTTTAAGCACCCTGTATCCTCCGATCTCAAAATATGTTCATGAGGCTGGAAATTTTTATAAAAGATACAATGATTGTGTTTTAAAGAAAGTATTAACATCAAAATGACCAAGAACACTATGAACGGGGCTGAGGGAGCATATGGACTGAGTACCATCTGGGATGGGGTCATCTCTGCAATACAAACTAGAGGAGGGGCTCCGTCAAAATCGCCTGTGTGCCACATGCCATCTAGTGCCACAGTCCGAACATGATCTCCGTTGGAGATCGAAACTGTCACACGTAAGTTCTACCTTTTTTGGCCGTGGAAAATGGAGTCATTGTATCTGTTACCCTGTAGCCTCTGAATCACAATCCTTTCCAAAGACACAGTCCTGTGCTCTGCTGACAGGCAGCAGGAGCATCACAACTGACCCAGCTCAAACCAGCTTGGTGGAAAGATTGAAGCTGAACTCAGCCTTACTAGATTTACTTTATCTGTCCTACACAAATTATTATTGCTCATGGAGAAGGCAATCAGCCAAGTTAGTTGTGATGCAAGTAAACATTCAGGTCCTGTTGCCTATAATGAGAGGTACCGACGACAACCATCACCAACCGACTAAATTATACCACCCACCCATCCACCACCACCCCCAAATCCTCTTTGCTTTGCACACACATGGTTACTTTGACCTTGATAATGAGGTCAAGGTCATCAAATATGACAAATTCATATTTGCTGCAAAGTGGCCCATGAATATGTTGCACTGAAGTGAAACCATATACTGATGTAACCTACTTCTAATAACACAGATGAATGAAATTTGAGCAAAATCCTTCCAGGATATTTGGGACTGAAGATACTGCAATAACAATTTCAAATGTACTGTGAATAGGTCAGCATGCAATCACTCACAGCAAGAGTTCTGAAACCAGCTGTCTAAATTCAAGTGGTTTTTATTCCACAGGTTCTGTAACCACTACAACCAATGCAATATACATATACGACCAACCCATTCTATATCATGCTCTGCTGATATTTATAGGGATAAATAATAGAATAATGGGTGAATAAGAAGGAGACAATTGATTTCCCCCATGCCACATCCAACCAAATTTCATCAAGATCCATCAAATTTAAAGATGTTAAAACGTTCAGAAGATTTTCACATTTTGACCCCCCAAATTACATAATATAATTGTAGGTGGTACCACAAATATCACACTTGATAAAGTTTTTTATCTGCTTTTAGTTCTGAAAGTTATACAGTAGTCCCTCTTTTGAGCGACCTCCCCTAGCACTGACCAAAAAGCGGTCATATAATGCAGGTGGTTGGTCATTGGAGGAATATCCCACATGCAGAACCTCAACAGCTCAAATCCATGGCGGACTTTCCCACGTAGTGAGGTTCGCAAATTTCTGCCCCCACCAGTTCATCATTATCGATTATATATGCTTTAAAAGGATCAAAGGATTTAACAATATCAGCCCTTAAAATCTTCATTTCAAGTAAGAACTCTTGTCTGGGTGCTGAAACGTGTTTCACAACTTGAAAATATTTGCCAGTCTTGAGTTTTGTCATTTTCACAAGTAAAATTCTGTCGATCATTATAAAGTTTTGCTCACAAAACAATCCATAATATCCCAGCATACAGAGAAAGGAATACGGTAGTGAAATTCTCTTGAGATCCACTATGGAGAGGCCAGATACATGCGGAGTACGCCACAGTCACTGCCGCTATAAAAATGTAAATAAATGGAAAGATCCTACACTCGTGAGGAGGAATACATACTGATGGATTGAACTGAATACTTGTTTGAGGAAATTTACTGTTAAAAAGAAATTCGTCATTGTTTGCACTCAATAAATTCGACAAGAACCATGTAAATTTTATAACAATGGGTGAGTTGCATGCATGTATTTTGTTGGCCAACTTGAGGCTTAGTGGCTGGAGATGGCTCAAATTTGTGTTATGAGGTCGCAAAATCTGTTCATTTTGCATGGTCACTGGTCCACTTTAATAGGTGGTCGTTCATGAGAGGTAAACTAGAAGTGAGTTTTGCTTGTGAAAAACATTATGCATCCCCCGAGCACAATATCAGTGATCAGTGTAACTTTTGCCAATGCATATACACCAAGAAAAATGTAAATATTTGCAGCATTTTCATACGACCTGTCCATTGGGATTACATGACAAGCACCAATGCATAATTACCCGACTTATATCTATGAAGTTATATAGTTACAGTTAACCAATCAACTTTTTGAGGACCGTTTGACCTCCATCTACAGCCTGAAAATCATCTCCATTCATGTGAAAAAAGATTCTCCAAATCCATGGATTATCTGCACTTAAAGAGAAGATGACGAGTCAATAGGGGGCAGAGGTATAAGGGGGTGGTCATTATTTACCAGGGGGGGGGGGGCCTCTGGATATTTGGGGGGGGGTGTCACAAAATTTCTCTACCCAATTATGGGGGGGAGGGCGGGCCACGAAATTACACATGCTCCTAATGGGGGGGGGGTCATAAAATTAGCCCCCCCCCCACCCTGGCGGGGGTGAGGGGTGGGGGTGTCATCATATTGTGAATCAGTTTATAACAGTCCTAGAACAATAACCAGTACAAGGCTGGAGGGGGGGGGGGAGGGCTCAATGGGGGGTCACCAAATTTTGCAGACTTGTTTGTTCGCTTTATGGGGGGGGGGGGGGCACAAAAACTATGATGGTACGTCATCCCAATATCCCAAGGCCCCCCCCCCTTCTGGTAAATAATGACCGCCCCCTAATGTAATTAAGGAATACCCTATACAAACAAGAATCACCCTGTGACCTTGACCTTTGGCCTCAAGGTCATCCATTAACATATGATTGAAACTCTGCAGACCCACAGATCAGCTGTACCACATTAAGAGGGAATGGGTCAATAGCAACCAGAGATACAAAAAATAAGGATTATCCTATAAAATTAAGAATTGCCCTGTGACCTTGACCACTGGACCGTGACCATTTGAACAAACTTGGTAGAGACTGACCAAAGTGAAATCCCCACCAAGTTTCACAAGAATCTGGCTGACGCTTTTGAAGATGAAGTCGAAAAAGTGATCCACAGCAATCCCTATTCACTTGCATAGTAATCAACAGGAACGTATGCAGTTTGACCTTTCAAAGTCACTCATGTTTAAAATAAACCATACAAATGAAAGCCCACAAGTACTTTCCTATTAACAATTAACAGTAACCTTGCCTTGTCCTTGGGCCTACGATGCACCATTAAGAAGGTATAGGCCAATGTGTAAAAACTGCCGAGTCAGCAGAAAATGCAATAAGGACTTGACCTTGACCTTTGACCTCAAGGTTATATATTATTATGTGGGACAAATTTCCCAGACCCATAGATTATTTGTATCAAATTCAGAGGCAATAGGTCAAGAGGGGACAGAAATATAAAGAAAAAAAGATACGCGGCGACAGACAATGGGACTAAACGCTATATGCATCCATGCCTACAGGGATGCATAATTATTAAAGAAAAACAACTTTGGCAACCAAATGTGGTTGTTCAAACCAGGTGGTCACTCATAGGAGGGATCATTTAAGACAGGGACTACTGCATGTGTCCACATTGAAAATTGACATTGTAGGAGTTAGAGCATTTACAACTCATTTTCCTGGACATGTGTTGCACGGTGAGCTTGAAAAATATGTCAAGGTCATTCATATTAAAATAAACTAAGAGTCTTGACCCAAGGTATCTTTCCTGTAATTTTTGTTATGTAAAAATGGTGCATTGTGAAAATAATGAATTTAATGTGTTTACCATCTATTTGGCAAATTCTCCACAAAATACAACAGGTGGTGCCACCAGTACTTCAAGCACAATAGGGCTTTGTCTCTGTAATAAACATATAATGTTTTTATTCACATCACAACTGCAATTAAATGTACAAGGCCCACCACTAGCTACTCATTTCTATCAACTTTATAGTCCCAGTGACCTTGGGCAAGTAGGTCAAGGTCATCCATAATGTGTAACATTCTGGTTTTAGCCATAATACATGTACATATTCTATACATTTGGTGAGACTAGGTGAATTCTTTGCTGAAATAATGAATTTATATAAGTTTGAACACATTTTGACTAATAATTTCTGTACAAGTATAGGTGGCGCACTAGTATCAATCTTGATCAAGATTTTGACCTCCCCCATAATCCCACGTTTCATGATGATCCAGCAAAAAGATGCTAGAGCCTTCACAAGATTTTCACATTTTGACCCATATATTACATACTGCTATAGGTGGCACCACCAATATCAAACTTTAACTAGATTTTCATACACCCAGTGAGTTATACTCGGTTAACTTGAAAACTGTGGACAGCGGCACACTAATGAGCAAAAGTTTACGAACGGTCAGACAGACAGACATGAGCAGTTGCATAAACTCTGCAACCTTAGGTTAGCAGAGCTAAAAATTAATCAGCAAATATTTGTCTTAAAATGCATCTGTGTACCAAATTTAAGAAGAATCCATTCAAGGCCTTGCACATGTAAGATACTTTGATTGGAAGGTCAAAGTGACAGTGAACAGGTCACAGTAACCACAAAATACACCACAGTTACATGAAAATCTAACCAGCTATTTCTTCCTTTTTTTCGCAGAATATATCTCAGGACCAAGCTTGAGAAGAATCCATCCACTTTGATGGTTTTGCGGCAACAAAATCAAATTTCCTATATGTGGTGTGAAATTCAAAATAGGATAACATAAATGCTTTTACAGGTTTCCACACATCTCCTGCATGCTGCTGGACTGAGTAGTGCATAATTTTGCAACCAGGGCAAGGGTTAAGTTTGTTTTGTTATCTTATCAATGATCTATACATTGAATGTAAAATGGGGATAGGAATTGCAATAAATTACAGCAGGCTTTACCGGGAACCCAATTAAAAATGAGAACAGGAATGACAATAAAGAAGGTTTTATCTAGAAGCAAACTGCAAATGGAAAATGGCAATAAGACAAGATTTATACAAAGCATAAATGAAGTACCGTGGTAAACATGAACGGCAATAAAGCTGGCTGTATATGCAATATAAATAAACTGTAACTGGGAATGGCTATAAGGCTTAACTTTATATGAAGCATAAAAAGGCCCTTGTAAATGAGAATGGCAATAAAGCTGGCTGTATATGGAGAAATAGTGTTCTGAGAAGGGATTACCCTCTGCACCCACAATCTTTTTTTCCTCAGTTCTGCATTTTTCTTTTTTTTTTTATTTTGAGACTTGACAGGTGCCCTAATACAGTGTAACTGAACCAAAAATTTGATGAAGCTGTGATGAATACTTCTTGAGATATTATGGTAACAAGCTTGCCCACTTGTGTGCCACTCAGACAGCCTTGAAATAAATACTTTAAAAGTTTCATGAGTTTAAAAATAATAAGAGGAAGCTGGTTTTACATAGCAATGTGGTCCATCATAATGTGCATCTCTTGGTGAAGCTGCAATCCTTCCTTGTTGAGATATTATGATAACGTCGTCCCTCTGTGCCCCACTCAGCTGGCCTTGAAATAAATACTTTTAAATTTCATAAAAAAATCATAAATACAAAGAGGATGCTGGTTTTAAATAGGAATCTGGCCCATCATAAGATGCATCTCTGTCCACAATTTGGTAAAGCTCTGGTCAGTATTTTTTAAAATATCGCTTGTAATGTCGTCACATTGACGCCACTGAGACAGCATTCAAATAAATACATTAAAAATTTCATAAGAAGTTTTACGATTATAAGAGCATGCTGTTTTTCCATAGGAACCTGGTCCATTATAAGGTGCATCTCTGACAAAAATATGGTAAAGCTGCGGTCAATACTTTTTTAGATATGGCGGTAAAATCGTCAGGGTTGATGCCACTCAGATGGCTTCAAATAAATGCATTAAAAGTTTCATAAAAAGTTTTACAAGAAGAATCTGGTTTTTGATAGGAACCTGATTCATTATAAGGTGCATCTCTGATAAAAACTTGGTAAAGCTACAGTGAATATGTTTTGAGATATTGCGGTTACCTCGACAAGAGAGATGGACAGATGACACAGGATGACAATACCCTCCAGCACTTTATGTGCCAAGGGTAATAAAAATAAACTGTTAATGGGAATGGTGATCAGGCTTAGCTTTACATGGAGCATAAATGAAGTGCCATGATAAGCAGTAATGACAATCAAGCTAGCTCTATATAGAATATAAGTAAACTACAAATGAGAATGGCAGAGATGACAACTGTCCCTCATCATCAGCAACAATGCCTGAATTAAGCTTTTACATTTACCCAATTAACGATATGTGTCCCCATCAAAATTGAGCATTTGCTGCTATATTTTTTTGTTAATTATTTCACGTCCCTGATGGTTTTGACTACTTGTCCCTGAAATGACACTTTGGATGTTGGTATCCCTGGAATGGCATTAAAGCAGGCTTATCTAGAAAATAATTTAACGGCAAACAGCAATAGCATTAAATCAGGTTTTACATTGAACACAGCTGAACTGTAAATGGGAATGGCATTACAGCAGGCTTCATATTGAACATAGCTGAACTGTAAATTGGAATGGCATTAAAGCAGGTTTTACATTGAACATAGCTGAACTGTAAATGGGAATGGCATTAAAGCAGGCTTTACATTGAACATAGCTGAACTGTAAATGGGAATGGCATTAAAGCAGGCTTTACATTGAACATAGCTGAACTGTAAATGGGAATGGCATTATAGCAAACTTTACGTAGAACATAACTGAACTGTAAATGGGAATGGCATTAAACCAGGGTTATGTAGAACATACATGTACATGCAACTAAACCATAAAACAGGCTTTATGTAATGATAACTCTTTCACAGCAGGAAGCGACTGTAGTCGAATTGTCTGCAGGCTGCAGGATGCAATTGTAGTCAAATTCCAAGATGACTGCCAAATAGTTTGACATTTGACCTTTAAAATGACCTTCTGACTTCTGACCCTGAAGCTGACCTAACTAAAACATTGTAAAAAGTGTATGGTGCACATAAGTAGTTTTATAAAATTTTAAATGAATTTGTTTTTAAACATTTTTAGATATGAACTGTTGGTTTGTATAAGAGAATAGGGTTTGTAACCTGCAGCTTGCCTGTATAAACTGACAATTAAGGTTGGCATAAAATCCTATGTAACACAAGGCAAAAACAATGTTTACATAATATTGTTTACCTTTATTTCTGTATTTAGTATAAGTATAAAAGATTGATTCAAAGGAACAAAAATGGGTCAATTTTTACACAGAATAAATGGCAGCATCAGATACATCTCTTGCTCCGTGTGTTTTAGGTCTTTAAGCTGCCAAGTGTTATCACCTTTGACCTTAACAGTGACCTTGGGACCTTGAAACTGACCTTGCAAAAAAAAAAACATGATGTATATTGCTAGTGCTGACAGGTACAAATAGATACTATGAGAAAATTTTAGATACAAAATGTAGTATCAAATTAGTCATAATAGTGAAAAAAAATCTTAGAAACTTAGCGGTAAGAGGTTAACCTGGGTGAGAAATACAGCAGTCAAAGAGTTAAAGCAAGCTTTATATAGAACATAACTGAACTGTAAATGGGAATGGCATCAAAGCAAGCTTTATATAGAACATAACTGAGCTGTAAATGGGAATGGCATCAAAGCAAGCTTTATGTAGAACATAACTGAACTGTAAATGGGAATGGCATTAAAGCAAGCTTTATGTAGAACATAACTGAACTGTAAATGGGAATGGCATCAAAGCAAGCTTTATGTAGAACATAACTGAACTGTAAATGGGAATGGCATCAAAGCAAGCTTTATGTAGAACATAACTGAACTGTAAATGGGAATGGCATCAAAGCAAGCTTTATGTAGAACATAACTGAACTGTAAATGGGAATGGCATCAAAGCAAGCTTTATGTAGAACATAACTGAACTGTAAATGGGAATGGCATCAAAGCAAGCTTTATGTAGAACATAACTGAACTGTAAATAGGATTGGCATTAAAGCAAGCTTTATACAGAACATACTAAATGTAGTAACTGAACCATACAACTAAACAGGAATGGCGTTCAAGCAGGCTTCAATTACAATATTAGTCAACCGTAAAACAAACCAAAAACATACTTAGCAAGGTTTGGTAAATGGACTAAGACACAGCAAATACTGTTTAGGTGGCAGATCTACAAAGCCATCACATTATTATTGAACATGCCCGGTTAGAGACTAGTCACAGAAAAAAAAGAGCATTCTGTGCTATTCAATTCATTACCATGACAACCGCAGCATTGTTGCGGTCGATCTTTTAAGAGACGGGGCATTAAATCTGTCTATGTATGTCTCATCAACCAGCATTACCAATAAACTAACATATACACACACGCATCACTGTAAATCCTATTCACATTTTCAATCTTCCTGGAAAGTAATTGATCAATCGGTTTTTTACCGATAAAAATGTCTGCAGACTGACAGAAAATGTATGAAAGTTACAGGCTCCAGTACATGATCTTTTGAAACACCACACCAATGACTGGTAAGCCAAAACACAAAAAAATTCTTTTCATAAAAGCTGCATTTTGGGGTCTTAAGCCCAACCAGACTCTGGGTAGATCAATGACCCAATCAAATGCTGCTGTTTACCCCTGGGAAGTGTTTGTAAGCATTAACCCCAGCATGGTCGTGATCCCAATGTTTCCATTTCTAAATTACTTGTCTGGAAAACGAAAAAAACAAAAAAAGAAATAAGAGAGAGATAGAGAGACACACAGACTTGCTTGGCAACAAATTTGTCTGTGTGTCTGCAAAGTAGAAGCAGCAGAAGCTATTGTAGGTACAAGCCGGCACGGAATGATCACTTTTGACCACTGATTTGATGATTTTCAAATTTTAAAATTTGATTTGCATAATTTTTTGTTCAATATTCATTAGATAAGAAAAAAGCCAACAGCAAACAAAAAAGTTAGAGTGACATTTCTTTTACAAAAATATTGAAGAAATTAAATGAAATGTTTATAAATAGCATCATAAGTCTAAATTGCCAATATCCTTTTATCAATATCTATAGATGTTTATTGGTCTATAACATAAAGTATGTGAGCAAGTTGTGATGGAACATCTGTATATTACAGGGTTGAAGAAACTCAAAATTTAAAGTTTAGGGTGTCTCCAAATTTTTGTGATTGAAAATGCTAGTTTTTCCTCCATGGGCAATTACAATGGTCAGTAATAGAAGTTGGAATAGATCTCTATAGATCTATTATTGTTTTGACAATATTGAAGATTTAAAATTGGTAATGCTCATACTTTTCACAATTTTCAATTTATTCATCTACATAAATGGTACAATATTTCCTTCATGGAGCTACCATCATGTCAAATATGGAGTTTCTCAGCTGGTAACCCGGTATAATAACATAACAACATCCAAAAAAAATCAAGACAATTTTAACTACATAGAAAAAAATAGGTGAAAGAAAGCAAGGAAGGGAGAGAAAGACACCAGCACACAGATAAAGTTCTGACTTTTTGGAAAGTGCATAATGATATAGAGTGACCAGATTCATCCTTTGAATTCCCTACTGATGGATTTTTTAAAATTTTTTTATTATTTTAAACACTTAAATTTTCTGTTTTCCTTTGTAACAGGAAACTAAATGAATTCAATTCCATGATTAAACACACTTTGTAGACTTGGAAACCTTACTGTACATGTACGTATACCCTTGGTCCAAGTTCATAATGTTTTACTCGTGAGTTTTTGGCCCTGCATGGCAGAAAAAAAAATTTGCAAAAGAGAATTTTTCTCATCATAAGAAACGAGGCAACCTTAGGCTGACATACAATATGAGGCTTCCACGGAGGCCTCATTAATCCTAGAGATATAGGCCACATGATTGGGCAGATCCTCATGTAACTTCTTGCAAACTTTTGCCACAGCATTATTATTATTATTACCTGAACTAAGTTGTAATTTTGGACATACACTGGTTATAACATCCATTGCAATATACCTTCCTGATGTCAACACCCACCCTGGTGGTAAGGGGAAAAATGAATGGAGTGAATTTCGGCTGATGGAATGCAAGTGTAAGCTGGGCCATGACAGCCAATTATCGGATTAAGTGTATGCCTTGAAATACGAACTCCGGATGACAATAATCAGTCTGCTGATTACCCCACTGCATCAATCTGTCATACTTTCCCACCGTACTGTAACCTGACCTTAGGAAGCAGCTGAAGTTGCTAACCAAATTGCATTCTATGTTAAATCACTCAAACTGTGCACCACAAAACTTTGAGGCACAGGACTGGGGCTACAACATGCATAATGTGGTGAACAAGGTTGACCCAGTCATCAATAGGAAACTGGTAATACTGAACCGAAGGACGTTTTCTTCCTTTTCCATTTGCTCATGTGAAACCACACAATTAAACCCTGCGATTAATTGGCAAACCCTTAATGATCAACTGAAAATTTACAGTTTCTTTACTTCTTAAAATGCTGAAATTTTATATACAAAATACCATGTAAAACCCTGAATTCTTATGATTTCTGTTGCACCGAACTGGAAGACCAGTGTACGAAATCACTTTGCCCTTCCCAGATTTAATCATCACTTTTTGAAAATAGTCAGAGTTCGATTATTATTTGGAAATTGCACAGAAGGCGTGAGGGACCTGCCACAGGTGTGAAGCAGGGGGAGGCATTGCAACTAATAACCTACCTCACCATCTTGTAATGGGTCTGAGTTGAATCAGGAGACTATACTACAGAAACCAGAGTACAGAACTTTATTGACCAATTTCACCTAGGTGGGGACAACAGTCACAAAGAATTTACATATGATGGAGGCGCCCTCCATTGGCAAAGACACAAACTACATAATCGTACACTGAAACATCCTCTATAGACAAGGACAGGCACCACTCACAAGACATGGATGAAATCAACAGATACGTGTACTTTTTTCCCCATTTTCAGCCCTTTCGGCCAAGCAAAATGGAAGTACAATACACTGAGTTGTCACACGTACAAAACAAGTGTGTGTGAAAGATAATGTAAATGTAAAGTAGGCCATGTGGCTAACATGGACTGAAAATACACTCATTATTGTGAATAAAAGATAAGAGACAGGTACACCTTTGATGTGATCCTATTTAAGCAAGCAGTATGTACCTTATCTATGCCTCTAATAGACTGTCATGCATAACATTGGTTTCAATGCATACTGACTTAGCAGCCTCGGGGTGCACACAGAAGAAGCCTCAATGCTCCCAGAGTATCAATATTTTCATATGCCCAGGGCTGAATTAAGGTACTAGTGGCCATATCCCTTAATATCTCAAGATGGTGCAAATTGGACCAGAATTAAACCTGGCTTAATTTAGGCTGCCTCTGAGCTTTTTAAATAGGGCCTCAACTAGTGAGCAGCCCTTGATAACAGGCTCTGTCCACCAGAATTAATCTCGTTCCCTGATATAAGGGGATGTGGTCTCTGTAAGGGTGCATGACTATGATCTGTATAGGTTTGAATTCTGATGACTATGTACATGTACATATCCTGTTATTTGACTCAGACCTGTACACTTCAGTCTAAGACCAATTTGTGGAAGCCACTAAAAAAAAAAAAAAAAAAAAAAAAAAAAAAAAAAATAAACCTGCTCTTCAAGTTTGGATCTGAAACATAGTTTGAAATGGGGAGTTTTGCACACTGTGTCCTATGTACTCGAAATCCACATCGTTCCAACTTTTCTTATGTTAAACATCATGTAGAGATTGATGCAAACATCAATATGTAACCAACAGTTGTGTAGTCATGTCCTGCTGGTACCCACACACTTAAGTACCATGCAGACAGATTAACTGAAACAGCCCACGGTAGTATCACTGTTACAGAGTGCAGCCATTCAATTTGTACCATTCCCGTCACCATGGCAACCATTGATAGGCAGATCACATGAACTTTGAACAGACAATAAATCCTGTTATTTGAGACCACCGCGATCAGACCACCTGGTAATTAGTAACCACTGTGAAGATAGGTTATTTTACATGTCACTGATGACAACAGAAAGAGAGAAAGGATTCTTTTTGTTGTACCAAATTTTGCTTATTTAACCTACTTCTCCTATTGCTAAAAAAAAAACCCATGAACCTACAAAATTAAGGGTTTTGAAAATGGAGCGTGTTCAAGTACAGTGGAAATCCTGTCAGAGACCAGTGCCATGAAAGATCACCTGCCCAGATTCAGATCACCTTTATGCAGGCCTATCTTTTCCAAAACATATGCTTAATCAGAAATTACTAATACCAACATGTGTTAAGCTTCTTCAATTTTGATTGGTTGAAGGAGGATCTGTCTCTTACACTTGATTGCGCCAATCAGAATTTGAAGTTATCAGAAATAGTGAGTACCATATTTATCTTAATAAGTACACAGTGTGCTATGAAAAAAAATCATCCACAAAAGCTGAAAAAAAATGTAGATCCTAAGTGTAATAATAAACTAGAACAGACTGATTTTCCAACAGAAAATCAAATGTCTCCCGGTGGAACACTTACGTCTCTGAATAAACCACAGGTGATTTCAAATTACAAATGACCAAGTTTGCTTGAAAATTACAATCCTATTTTAGCTCTCACCTAGATACATTACTCTAGCAATTTTCATCAAGTTCTTCAAGACTTATTGCACGGAAACCAATTTCACATAAATGACCCTGTGACCTTGAAAATTAGGTCATGGTCATCCAAATACAATCCCAACCTTGGTCTTACCTAGATACATAATCCTACCAAGTTTCATCAAATTCCATCACGTTCTTCATGACTAATCAAACGGACACCAATTTCACATAAGTGACCCTCTGACCTTGAGAATTCGCTCAAGGTCACCCAAATACAATCCCAACCTAGGTCTTGCCAAGATACATAATCCTACCAAGTTTCATCAAATTCCATCATGTTCTTCAAGACTTATTGCATGGAAACCAATTTCACATAAGTGACCTTGTGACCTTGAGAATGTGCTCAAGGTCATCCAAATACAATCCCAACCTAGGTCTTGCAAAGATACATAATCCTACCAAGTTTCATCAAATTCCATCACGTTCTTCATGACTTATCGAACGGAAACCAATTTCACATAAGTGACCTTGTGACCTTGAGAATTCGCTCAAGGTCATCCAAATACAATCAGAACCTAGGTCTTGTCAAGATACATAATCCTACCAAGTTTCATCAAATTCCATCAAGTTCTTCAAGACTAATCAAACGGACACCAATTTCACATAAGTGACCCTGTGACCTTGAGAATTCGCTCAAGGTCATCCAAATACAATCCCAACCTAAGTCTTGCCAAGACACACAATCCTACCAAGTTTCATCAAATTCCATCAAGTTCTTCATGACTTATCGAACGGAAACCAATTTCACATAAGTGACCCTGTGACCTTGAGAATCTGCTCAAGGTCATCCAAATACAATCCCAACCTAGGTCTTGCCAAGATACATAATCCTACCAAGTTTCATCAAATTCCATCAAGTTCTTCATAACTTATCGCATGGAAACCCATTTCACATAAGTGACCCTGTGACCTTGAGAATTCGATCAATGTCATCCAAATACAATCCCAACCTAGGTCTTGCCAAAATACATAATCCTACCAAGTTTCATCAAATTCCATCAAGTTCTTCAAGACTTATCGAGCGGAAACCAATTTCACATAAGTGACCCTGTGACCTTGAGAATTCCCTCCAGGTCATCCAAATACAATCCCAACCTAGGTCTTGCCAAGACACACAATCCTACCAAGTTTCATCAAATTCTATCAAGTTCTTCATGACTTATCGAACGGAAACCAATTTCACATAAGTGACCCTGTGACCTTGAGAATTAGGTCAAGGTCACCCAAATACAATCCCAACCTAGGTCTTGCCTAGATACATACTCCTACCAAGTTTCATCAAATTCTGTCAAGTCCTTCAAGACTTATCGCACGGAAACCAAGTGTTGAAGAACATGAACAACAACAACAACAACAACAACAACAACAACAAGAAGAAGCGGAAGAAACGGGCACTAAAACAATATGTCCCCCGGCTTCCACCGGGAGACATAATTCTACCACTTGCTTGAAAACTATGGGATATTTTGGGGGGTTCTTCCTTTGAAAAAAAGGGGGTGCACTTATTAGGGCGTGTGCACTTATTAAGATGAATACGGTAATTACTTAGGTTTGGAGCCAACTGGGCACATGGCTGTCCCGCTATCTTTTCCATGTTGTGTGATCTCGATTCGGGCATCACTTTTTATGCGACTCTTTGTTATCTGCCCTTGGGGTTGTCTCTCAAAGGAAGGACTACTGTATAAACAAAGAACAGTATCTTATACCTGATGCCAGACCAAGAACTGTGCATATGTCTTACCATGGACAGTGACTATCTGTGGTAAGACATACCCTTCAATCTGCCATCATGTTAAGTTTCTTGCAATAAAATATGCCAATTCCTGAAACTTCAATTCTGTGGGCCATTGTAAAATTTCTTCACAGCAATATGTGCAAACCATCTCGCAATAGGATTTTGGAAATAAGGTCACAGCCTATGAGAAAGGTTTAGCCCCAAGGGTTCTAACCAATGCACCAGCATGCATTTTCCCCATTAAAACATCCAGAAATGATATATTAAATCATCAAACTGGGTTTTTTGAGGGGTGGACGGGGAGGTTGCAGTGTGTCTACGGTGCATCAATGGAAAGCTGTAGGCTCAGAGCCTCGAGGAATAACTCTGGCGAAGAATGACACTGTACCAGAGAATATGTAACAGAAGTCTGCAAGAAGTCTGGTTGAAAAAAGATGCCACAAAAATTGGGAATATACCTGTTGTAGTTACTGAGATGACTGAAGTATTCCTGTTGATATGCAAAACACTATGCTGTTTTCATCCTGAGAAAGTACAACCATCTATTAAAGCACCCACCCCTAACGTAACGTTGTAACATGATTTTTTTTAAAGACTGCTCCTATAACTGACTATATGTGATATATCACACACTACAGTGCCTACAAAATTAGGAGATTTTTTCCATACATGCACACATAATGTAACACAATTGGGAGAAAATTAGTTCATCACATGATCTTACCTCACCAGAATCTATCTTGTCACAGGGGGTTTTGACGGTGTGAAAATTATATCTCTGAAGTGACAAGATTATTACGAAGAAAAAAAATCTCCTTTATGATGCTAACAAGAGGAGTTGAAAGGCCTGACAGATTGCATGTCACCGCTTCCACATTGCATGATCAAATCAACACCTTGGTGTGTGCATATACAAAACAGGTAACTAAACATGGCTTCCTCTATCAACACCAATCTCGGCAAATCCGAACAGGGTCACCCGCCAATGTCACCATACACATATCATGTGACAACATCACAGAAACAACCTGGGCCCAGCAAATTAACCCTTTTCCCTGTGACTGTCAAAGTCATCACATGTTTTTCCTGACACATTTCAATTCATCGTGTCACCAAAACATGAAAAGATTCCCAGACATGCATACACTTCAAATGAATCAGGGTCCCACTATGACTTTTATCAAAATATTGCACAATTTTCAGCACATTTCCAACATTTCTTTTTCGTTTCTCCAGCAGGTTTTCATTGTATGACATTAGTGTGCTCAGATCTGGTCTCAAGAGGACAGGGGTTAAAGTCTGGCACACTGTTACAGGCACGCTGTGCCAGGTACTCTTTGAAGCCTAGATTGCTTGAGCCCTGCAGAGGAAAATCAAAGCGACAACAGTACCTTACGATCCTGTCCTCATCAAGTCAATTTCCAGACTTTCCTTCCTACAACTTAATTGTTTTATGGACGTGTCCGTTGGATAATGTCAAAATTAGTCCTGCAGTTTTTGCAGGTAAACAAAGACTGTGCATGTAGCATTGTGAAGATTACTTCCCCGTACTAGTGAAAGATTCTTTTTATGCATGCTAGCCAAGCAGGGATAATCATGAGTGGATCACGTAGTTGTGTGTGAGTGGCAATTTCTTTATGGTAATTTTGAATAGTTTCACCCTCAAATGGTTCTGAAAATATGTTTTATTCTGACAATCATTATGCTACATAAACTTTAATTTTGCAATGAAATCAGATGTAACATAATTGTCTCAATTTTTCATCATCCATGACAACAAACAATCATTAATAATTATATATAATATTTTGAAAAAGAAAATGTCCTCATTTTTGCAGTTACTACATGTAGCTGTCATATACATACACATGTATGAGTTAGTAACTTTTTTGTGCTTTTGGAAACTTCACATGACAAAAGAGAAGGAACTTGTTGACCTGGGTTATAGCTCAGAGCTGAACTAAACTGTCTAGGAAGATCTCGTACTTTCAGGGACAGGGAACAGATCTTTCTTACTTAGCTAATTGATTTGGTGACATAGAGTGCACATTTTGTTTCCTAGCTACTTAATTTGGTGGCATGGGGGACACATTTTTTTTCTTAGCAATTTAATTTGCAAATATGGAGGTGTTCACACTTACAGGTGTTCATTGAGGACACGCCCTTTTCTTACCTACTTAATTTTGTGGCATGGAGGACACGTCTTTCTTTCTTAGCTACTTAATTTTGTGGCATGAAGGACACATATCTTTCTTTCTTAGTTACTTAATCTTGTGGCATGAAGGACACATCTTTCTTTCTTACACTGAAGCTACTTAATTTTGTGGCATGAAGGACACATCTTTCTTTCTTAAACTGTAGCTACTTAACTTTGTGGCATGAAGGACACATCTTTCTTTCTTACACTGTAGCTACTTAATTTTGTGGCATGAAGGACACATCATTCTTTCTTACACTGTAGCTACTTAATTTTGTGGCATGAAGGACACATCTTTCTTTCTTACACTGTAGCTACTTAACTTTGTGGCATGAAGGACACATCTCTCTTTCTTAAACTGTAGCTACTTAACTTTGTGGCATGAAGGACACATCTTTCTTTCTTACACTGTAGCTACTTAATTTTGTGGCATGAAGGACACATCATTCTTTCTTACACTGTAGCTACTTAACTTTGTGGCATGAAGGACACATCTTTCTTTCTTACACTGTAGCTACTTAACTTTGTGGCATGAAGGACACATCTTTCTTTCTTACACTGTAGCTACTTAACTTTGTGGCATGAAGGACACATCTTTCTTTCTTAAACTGTAGCTACTTAACTTTGTGGCATGAAGGACACATCTTTCTTTCTTACACTGTAGCTACTTAATTTTGTGGCATGAAGGACACATCATTCTTTCTTACACTGTAGCTACTTAATTTTGTGGCATGAAGGACACATCTTTCTTTCTTACACTGTAGCTACTTAATTTTGTGGCATGAAGGACACATCTTTCTTTCTTACACTGTAGCTACTTAACTTTGTGGCATGAAGGACACATCTTTCTTTCTTACACTGTAGCTACTTAACTTTGTGGCATGAAGGACACATCTTTCTTTCTTACACTGTAGCTACTTTAAAATAATTTTGTGGCATGGAGGGCACACACATCATTTTTCCTAAGCCACCTACATGTATTTCACACCCACTGTCTGATACAGAGTTACTTTTACTTCATTAATATGTGTCCTATTCACATGTTCCTGGACTATACTTGGCAAGTAGCTGTGAAGCAGAACATTAAAAGTAATTCTTGCCCACCACAGGGACATGTTCTCCAAGATGATGCCACTGTTCAGAAGTACCCAGATTGCTAATACAGTAGTCCCTCCTTTGAAAGACTGCTCCTTTGGGAGACCTCCTTTGAGAGACCACAGTTGCCAGGTCTTTCTGCAGTACTTTTCGTGTTATTTATACCTCCTTTGAGGGACCACCTGCTTTATGTGACCGCCTTTTGGGTGGCACTAGGGGCAGTCTCTCAAAGGAGGGACTACTGTACAGTGAAACCTCATTATAATGACATTCACATATCTGACATATTCAATACAATGACACAAATATTCTTGGGAAAAAGTTTATTTTCTTTGTTATTTGATTCATTCATCTGACATATTCAGTTATCTGACACATTTCTCAGGGAACAGATGGTGTCATTGCGAGTTTTCACTATACATGTACTTGCAAGTGGAGACACCTAGTGATTCCTCCAAGGACAAACTGGACTCTCCTTATTGGCCAGTGGTTGTTAAGATGAAATGGTGTGTCAAGAAAATATACCTCTGAACCAATATGACAACATCCCTCATTAAACACCAAGAGTAACTAACATCATTAACTGAGCTCATGAAAATATCCCCATTTTCCACATCCATGCTTCAATGATGTATTTCAATCAGTTAGCCTTTGTAACAAATGAACTTTTTAAGTACTGACTTGAATAGCAAAAAGTACATTTTGTGCTGAAACTGGTCAATTTTGCATAGCATATTGTTATGTGACACAAGTTATTTTTAACACTGCCCACATGTCACTGGATTTTCACAGATCAGTCTTCGACTTTTCTTATATTCCATAATCCATGTGAATGGGACAAACAGGCATAAATAATAATGTTGCAGCATGCAGTCTCTGGTCTCCGTAATTGAATTAATCACTGTATCATCAAGTTCTCATCAGCTAAACATGATTATGTGTACACCATATAGAATGTAACTCCTTGAGGTCCTGTCTTTCGTTTGGCATGTTTGAGGAGGTCATTGCATGTGACACTACCTCCTGTTGAACAAAATTACATGTGATCCCACTTTCCGTGGACAACTAGTGAGACTGGATTTTTTTTACCCACCAGGTGGCTCCACTTGTAAGTAGCTTACTTGACATCATGCCTAGCTTACCAGTGGTACCATGTGCAACACATACATGTGTCCTCATCCTATAATTTTGAACTTAATCTGACATTTTTCGTGTTAAGTTCACATTATGGTAAAAAAATTTAATTGTTCTCGGCTGTCTAAATCCTCTAACAACCGTGCCATATGCACATAAACATTTTTTTATGTGCTCTGGAAATGCTGCAAATTTACTTTAGCTTCCATTTTGGGTAGCAACATACTTTTAAAGGATATAAAGAGAAAAAGTTTATGATCCAGACACATTATCTGATCAGGGAACAGGCAGATGGAAATCTCCCTGTTGGAGATGATCTTCTCCCATGGGTACTCACAAAGAAGAAACCCCCTGTGTAATTAACCTCCACTTATTAACCAGTGAACATGACCTGTCATCAAACCACATGCCAACACAGTCACCTGTGATGACTGGCACAACCCAGTCCTACTGTCCAGTAAGGCTGAACGTGCTGACCCATAATTGATGATGTCACAATACAACGTAAGGTCTAGATTTCGCCTAGCAACATTACATGGCCCTATATATAAACGCCATGCACACAACGCAGCATTCAGTTTTGATTGAACCCCTTGACTGTGGAGTTGAAAGATTTCAACTCTCTGTACTGCTGGGCGTAAGATTAGAGTTATGCTCAACCTGGGGTCAATCATTACTCATTAGCCTCTGATGAGTCCAGTGAAGGACAAAACGTGTCAGGCTTATTTGGCACACAGTGCATCTGTTCTTATCAACACTTGCCTAGTTTTCTCATCACATTGCTGTAAACTAACATATCCTTATCCTGTCCTGTGGAGACCAGCTCCATTAACCCTTTCCTCCTTGAGATAAGACCCAGTCCACATGGGTAGCGCCTAAATCTACATGTACATCAAGGAAAGCTGTCGACCTAGGGCATGTTATCTTAAAGGTATCAGGTATAATTAATTCCCATTCATATTGTCTTTGAAGCAGATAACATTTGAACACCAGCTGGTTTTGGTTGGGTTATGAGGCAAACAGCTCAAGTAATTAAGAACTGCAAGACCTAATCACACAGAAGGGTTAGTATGTGTATGGCAAGGTAAATCGTGGCCAATGTTTCGCATGGACACATATTGGTTGCAAGCTGTTTACTATTTATTGTCTGCGCGACAATGTGCTGCCAAGCAAAGCACAAATTTGGATTTGCCAAAAGACCCTGTAAGTTCTCTTCCGTGTGCCTTCATGTATGTATGTATGTATGTATGTATGTATGTATGTATGTATGTATTTATGTATGTATGTATGTATGTATGTATGTATGTATGTATGTATGTATGTATGTATGTATGTATGTATGTATGTATGTATGTGTGTGTATATAGTAAAATCTATATCTATCTAAAACCTATACTGAACACCTTGGGACCAGAAAAAAAGTGTTCGGTATAGGGAGGTTTGATAACATTGAAAGCATATATTTGGGACTGAGAAATGGTGTTCAGTATAGAGGTGTTCGGTTAGAGAGGTTTTACTGTCTATATATATGTAATTGCTCCAAAACAGATGGAAACATTCTAGCAGCACACTGCCATCTGCTCTGAGCCAATCATCAGCAAACCATGCAGAAACCAAGTTTGTCTTGCTTATTGGCTGCTTTAATTTACTGTTTTGACTCTTCAACCTTTGATCAACCTCAGTACACATGGCAGGGGACATACACATACAATAGTACCCCCCCCCCCCCCCAATCCAGTTTCCAGTCTATTGTATAAGAAATGACAGGAAACTTCTCAAAGTAGCAGTTACTATCCACAGTAACTTTACCAGCTTACTTGTATTTAATTATAAGTTTGAACAAATTTTATACGAGTGTCTCAAGGTACTTGCTGATTACATTAAGTTTCCTTTACATTGTTCACAATACTATGAATCTGTAACCATGGCAACACACAGAACAGTTTGGATTTCCATTAATCCTCTGTCAGAAAGGAGTTAAGTGTTATGTCACTTTGCCAGGCATTGCAGCAAGTGTACTGTGATAATGAATTCATTAAATTGTGCAATATTACAAAATTGGACACATTTTGGAATTACACTGGTGCTGGGACACTGGCCATGGCTGCCGCCAATAAAGTCATATACATTTTTGTTTTTGTTTCCCGGGAAACCAGCAAGGAGTTATTCAATCTGGAGGAACTTTGTTAAATCAGGCTTGATTGGTTTATGTCCTGGCGGAACTCAATTAATCAACACTCTCCAGTTTAACCTTTCAACAGCAGGTAATGTCATTTTACTTGACCGGACACAGGCAATAAGCCCATCCGGTTTAAGTGTTTCTTTTATTGGTGCAGTGTGCATCTGAAGAAATTTCTCTCCATCATTTCTAAAAACTCAAAACTCATTTATTTTATCCAATCAACACAATGTTTTCAATATGAGGATACATGTACATAATAATATACATTGATGTGGCTAGCGGGACTCCTATTACGACGAATATATGTCGCTCTCATAGGAGCCACCCTTAAGCCTGAAACAATTGAAACAATGTAGATGGCAGTTACTTAAAAAGTAAATGTTGAAATAAACTCTAAGATATAAAGTCTAAGAGGTCAAGAACATTTGTATGCACTAGTATATCTGACAAATTGTATGTGATTTTTTTTATGTGTATTTTGACATTCTTTTCTGGTTACCTGTTCAACAGACCAGGCTGTGGTGTTTTCTCCATTTTTGCCTCTACGAAAACCTGATTACTAGGCTGAAGTAAAACATGGTAGGGTGCCAGAAACTTTGGTGGTGACCTCTGACCTCTCCTCTGACCTGTGACCTCAAAGCTGATAAATTAAGACATTATTATGTTAACTGTTTAATCCTTTCGGTGCCAAATTTTGGACTGAGTCAACAGCTTTTCTTGGCACGCATTGGGCACAATGAGCCAATGCATGCCAAGAAAAGCTGTTGACCTGGGGTATTCCCTATGGAACTATAGGCACGCTGGTACTTGAATGAAAGGTCTTTTTATGAGGAATACGAATCTGAGATTCTGAGGATAATTCAGCCTAGTTTCACTTTAGTACATCGACTTTAGACATGATTGGCACTGAAAGAGTTAACTATTTGATGCCAAAAGCTGGCTGTTCTTGGCTTTCTTATATTTGCCAACCAGAAACCTCCACCCTGATACCAGCTTTGTGCTATGATCCAAACATGTTCATCATGATACAAGAATATTTCGTATTTTTTTGTGAATCAAGTGTTTATTGAGAAACATAAGGTGTCCACATGACAGAATCTGACACCAGGATTCCTGATCTGTCATGACTCCAGACGAAATGACTCGATCCTACCAACGAACAAATTAACAACCACAGCTCGTACCTGGGTGTTACTATGTGTTTTACCATGTTCACACATCCTACAGCCACTTGGAAAGAAAGTCTTGCCAGCTATCTTCAAACAGAGTGAGCAGAATACTTGCCGGCAAGCATGATCATAATGTCACCATTATTATCCTGACTGGACGAAAGTGCGTATGGTGCAGGCAAGGCAGAAACGTGAAACCCTGTTTCACCAACACTGCGGCCGAGTCCCCTAATTGGAGGAAGATCAATATGGATCGAGTCAAACTGGACTTGCTAATATTCTTAAAGATCACGGATATTATAATCTCCAGTTTGGGTTCATGTGCAGGTGGTTCAACAACAAAGCTTTCAGATCATGTAAAAGTAGAATATAGAAAGTATACATACCTATGATTAAAACAGGGTCATACGCCTATCTGTACCCCAATGTAAGTCTAAGGCCAAACAATATAAATACCAATGTTTCACATCCCACATCTAAAAATTCCAGGTACATGTGGGTAGGTTGGCACTTTTTTGCCCTGAATAGTATCAGATTTTTACTGTAATTTGGCTGGCACTTTACTTCCTAACTTTTTGTGAGTTGGTGAGTAAAAACATGACCTTTTTTTCTTTAAATTTGTCAACCTCCATACAGAAAAAGTGAAGCCGGAGGTTCTTTGGCAGGTAGCTAGGTCGGGTAACCAGAAACTTAGGTATTTATTTGCTTGGCTGAATATCCTGTCAATAGGTTTCCATAAATATTACTACAGCATTAACCACATGATTCCACATGCCTTAACCCTCTCATGTTCTAACCTGCAATACGACTTCGCTGTACAACATGTCACCTGCTGCATTGCGGTTTAGCTATTTCTTAACTCTTTCAGTGCCAAGCGCAACTAAAGTCAACCTACTTAAATAAAACTAGTCCAAATTATTATATGGATCCCAGATTCATATTCCTCATAAAAAGACCTTTCATTCAAGTACCAGTATGCCTATAGTTCCAAAGGGAATAACCCAGGTCAACAGCTTTTCTCATCGCGCATTGGGCGCAATGCACCCAATGCACGGGAAATTGATATGCATGAGAATAAGCCGCATGCATATCAGTTTCCCGCCACAAAGTGAGGGTTTGATGCCTGGCGATCACAGGAGGCGTGCGGGTCACATCACTGTCACGGACAGGACTATATGCTCATTTCTCTCAAATTAGCGTTTTTGAGAAACTTAAGTTCACAAATGCCAGACTGGTAGTCACCTAGTACTTCCTGAGCCATATATAAGAAACATTTTCATCTGCCTTCAATGAGTATTTTTTATTTCAAAAATATCAGTAACATCCCACTTGTCCCCACTACTGACCCGTATCTCACCACATCTCACCAAGCAAGACTACAGGCAATCAGGTATGCAGTTGTGGCAGGAAATTAATATGCAAGTCTCGTATTGTAGATGGATTGTTCCAGCACAGTTTGGCCAGGATCAAGTAACGGCTATCCTTCACATGCATTGAGCCCATGCACACTGATCGAAGTTGCTGACTCAGCTGTATTCTGGAATTGATATCGTGATATCACTTAACTCTTTCAATGCAAACTGCGACTTAAGTCGAGTTACTTCAGATGAACTGCTCTCAATCATAATAAGGATGCTAGATCCATATTCTTTGTGAAATGACCTTTTATTCATGTACATGTACCTGCATGCCTCCAGATAATATAATGGCCCAGGTCAACAGCTTTCCTTGGCATGTTTTACACCCACAGTGTGCCAAGGAAAGCTGTTGACTCAGTTCAAAACTTGGCATTGAAAGAGTTAAGTCACCCCCCCCAACTGCCCAAAACCAGCCACAGATAAAATGTCCTCTGCTTACATTGTTTTTAAGGATCAAAATAAGAACCAATGATGTTTTTGGGTCATCCATCCATCTGTCCATCTATCTGTTCATCCTTCTGTCCAGCCATCTGTCCATGGTTGTCAACATGATATCTCAAGTAAGTGGCCACCTTCAACTCAAATATACCTCAAATATACCTCAAATATACCTCATTTCTACATAACACCATTTGTTCACTTGATTACATTTAGATGACCTTCACCTTGTTTTCACAGGAGCATCATGCAACATCCAACTTCCACATGAACACACATTTGTGGTACATTTGGTGTCATTCTCCTTACTGTTTATCAATATATTGAATATAATGTCCTTTCCTCAAGTGCTTAATGACCCAGGGAAATTGGCCAAAGTCACACAACATAACAATAAAACCACCCAAACTGGCCATCAGACCTGTCAGACGACCAGTGGCGCCGCCCTATAACCTGATCCCACATGTGCGAAGGTTATCATGGTGCCACAGTGGAGGAAGCCCTGCTTGAAAGAAACAACAAACTCATATTTCCATATTTCAAGAAAAGAGCTAGCCACACTTAAGTTGCTTTTAAACTGTCCTTTCTTTTTGCTGCAAGATACTAAGCACTGCTCCTGTATGAATTTATGCACTTCCTGGACCTTGTAATGCAGTCACACTTTAAACAGTAGACATTGGCAGTAAGGGCACCACTTAAACCAGCATAGAGTACAGTTTTCATGATATTAGATTAAATAGATGTTGAGGGGCAATCCTTGGCACCAGTAAGTATGCATGATGTACTTGGTGAATATAAGGAGTACTCCATTTTAATAGCTTAAGGCCTTGCTTGCTGATTTTATGGAGAAAAGTGGAATGATACAGTGGAACCTCATTAATATGGACCTCATTAATCCGTATGTCTCATTAATCTGAACTCTTCTCCTGGAACAGAATTGTTCCTTTCCAGTAATAGTGATTCAATATTCCAGATGCTTCATTAATCTGAAAAGTTCACTGGGGTACAAAGGTGTTTAGATTAACAAGGTTCCACTGTAGCTACTGTCGAGGCCTAGTCCCACAATGTACATTGTATTAATAATGTAGCTAGTTTATGTGTACTGAGATAGCAGCTGTAAATACCTATGCTTTTTTTACTTTCATGATGCTCTTCCAAAGCATATCCATGCAGCATATATACTTTGGCTAATTACCGCCTCATACCTATCAAGTCTCACCCATAAGGTGTGAGTCTCCCACTTTTTTACCCCAATTTTGTTGATTTACGTGCAAAATTTTGAAAATCTGACAGAATCTCCCCCATGAAAAAATGGTATTTTCTATTATATTCTTTGTTAAAATACAAATATGCCCCATGAATTTTTTAAATTTACAAAAATCTCCCTACATTGAGGTGTGGAATGTTGACAGGTACGCCGTCTAGTATACTCTTCCAGGGCTTGACAATACCATGCCTGGAAGCCCGAGACAACCACATTCTATGGCTGGGCTACCAATAGTTTCCATCATGTAGCCCCCGACCCCACCCCCAATTAGGTTTTTATTTAATTGTTGCAGAGTTAATTTTTGTATGCATTAATTCCTGCATAAAATCTGTCAAGCCCTGTTTTCAATCCAACTTCACACAAAAAAGACAATGCTGATTAATGCTGTTGAAGACAGTAACATAGCTGTGTTTACTCACATGTTATAAGGTAGTAATACTAGTAAAAGAAAGTTCTGAAACAAGGCACTATGAACTTTCAACAACCAATCAAAAACAACAGGGCAAGTAACAGGGTAGTATGGAACACCAGAGTACCCTGTCTATACTCAGGCCATTTTCAAGGTCATACAGCCACAAGCACATGTACAGTATAACTTACAAAATTTGACCACTGCCCTAATGCATTTTTGGTGTAAGCTTTGCAGTTGTCAATTTATGGGCATCAACTTAAATAATTTCATGATGTATGCATTTCCTCCATTACCTTGAAAAGGTAGGTCAAGGTCAGCAATATTACATAATATCAAACTTCTGTATATGATACATATTTGTAGTACACTTGGCACTCTTAGCCTTCTAACTTGTTCACATGTCAAATTTAGTGTCCTTTACTATGTCCTTAATGACCTCAAAAATAGGTCACGGTCACCCAAATTTCACGAAATTTGATCACTGCCTAACATATTTGGTGTAAATTTAAAAGTTTAACCTTAATTTACAATCAAAATGAATTTAATGTACATCTACCTTTAATACTTGTCATACACTTTTGAATGTAAAATACATGTATTCCCATAATGGTATATTGATACACATGCACAGGTTCAGATGTAACGACCATAACAAAAAAATAATTTCCTGAAATGAATTCCCTCCACAACCTTCCATATATGATACACAATTGTGGTACATTTGGTGTCATTTAAAGCCTTGTTATTTTTCAACATATTGAGGTGGCGCCACCAAATTTCAACAGGTTTTTGTCTTTTTGCCTGATTGACAACTCTTAGAAGCTTTGTGATGATTCACTAAAAACTCTTAACATTCTCAACATTTTCACATTTTGGCCTCAAAATTATATAATACCATCTGTGGCACCACTAATATTGAACCCGACCTTGATTTTTATACACTTGGTAAGTCCTGAAAATTATATAGTGCTGTGTTGATAACTGTGGGCTACAGGGCCAGAATTTCTCAAAATTTTGCAAGAATCTATTTGGATTTTTGTCAATTAGTTTTCTTTTTACAGAAAGACAAGTTTATGAGAATCTTTAGGAGAATGGATTCTCAGATTCCCACCAAAATTCTGGCCCTGGGCTGTATTGTGCTCACAAGCAAAGGTTTACTGATGGCTGGACAGCCAGACATGAGTGATCACATAAGCTCTGCGACTTATGTCGAGATAAAAACTTAAAGGTATAGATGAGCTATCAGAATAGGATGACCCAGGTCAACAAATTTCCTTGGAGTGGGTTAACACCCAACCCACTCCGAGGAAAGCTCTTGACTCAGCCTTGCATTATAATTCAGGGGGGCAAAGAGTTAAATAGCACAGACTGGACATCTGGAAAACCACAACTGATTTTCATGCTCTTTATATGCAACACATTTAAGTTACTATCGCACCTGATCTGACTGTTTCCTCTTTTCTGAGTATATGTAGATTTCCCAAAATGTCGCCGCCATCTGTTCACCACAACTGATACCAATGCGGCACACCTATCGTGGGTGTGCTCTAGGCAGCAACATCCTGGTGATGGATGAAGCACATGTACATTCGGGCAAACAAAGGATTTACGCACAGGAGTGAAAAATTAAGTATACATTTAAGTTTACAAACGCCTTTCTAGGCTGTATTTTTCACCCCAAATGACTCATTAAAGCCATCCACAAAGCCCCTTTCTCCATACATGTTAACTCTTTCATTCCTTCATCTCCTTCTCCCCCTCCTCCTCCTCCCTCACCTCATTTTTTTCCTCTGTTTTAATCTTCTTTATTTTGCTGGTCTAGTGTCTGATAATGTATCATTTGGCAAAAACTAAAATTGACCCAAGTGCAGACACTGCCTGCCAATATCATGTATTACCACCTCTTAATCATTTCTTAAAAAATCATGCTTCCGAAAAAATAAATAAATAATAATACAGTGGTACCTGTCTTGAGACACCCCTCCAATGAGAGACCACATATCTTTATAAGACCGCTCTCTCAGAACACTGTGCTATCTTTTCCATATTATACCTCTTATGAAAGACCACCTGTTTTGAGAGACCAGTTTTGGACCTGCCTAGGGGTGGTCTCTCAAGACAGGGACAACTGTAATGACAATACAGGTGCTAATGATAAATTGAGACATGTTTTTATGTGGCCTTATCTATTATATTCTTGAAAGGTCCAATTGAATATTTTGAATTTGCATAGCACTTTGCCTGATTCAAGTGGGGAAATTTCAAAAACTGAATAAAAAGTATTGTCAAAAGTGTTATACACAATGTACAACTCAATTTTGAATAGCAACACCCAATGTTTTCAGCCGCAAATAGTGACACAATACTCACTTTATAGTTCCCTGTCTTGAGTGCAGTACATTTTACATTGGTTATAGATGCATTTACCTCTACGATAACATAAACTAGTATGCTCTGCTAAATCAAGGATTTATGTACATGTACATTTAAATGGTAAAGTAAATGAACAGGATGGGAAAAACAAAACACCCGTGGGACTGTGACAGAAACACACAGGAGACTGACTGTAGATGGCAGCACCAATGCCTCTCTCCTGGTGACCATCATTGCAGGTGGAGCTATCTGGAGGATCAAGAAGTGTAGCTCTTTTCATTGGCCAGCTTTTGTCAGGAAGTGAGGTGTCATGAAATTAGGTACATTAATTGCACCCCAAGGTACCACCCCCTAGTGGTCAGCATCGAAAGTGATTTTGGACTAGAAATGTAAAGACTGACATCACACATTGAGTTTGAGGAGCAGATCTTGATGGTTTAACAAAGAGGCTCAGACAGACTATTGTTGGTCCACATGCTGCACAATCAAAGACAGGACAGAATTTCAAGGGAAATCTCTTCTTCTTGGTCACAAAAATCACTAAAATTTCACTTGACTTCCACCAGTTTGTCAGTCCATACCACAGTATAGTACTGGGGCTCATTTGTTATGCTAATTTTCCAAAAACTCTGACATTTACTGTTCTGTTGACATAGCAGTTGGAGTCTCTGTATCTGATTGCTATAATTTTGTGACAATATTGTCACAATATAATACACCTGTCATTCGACACTCAGCCAGACATGCTCACATCCGTATATTACAATACACCATTCCAAATATATACAATCTAAATATCAAATTGCCATATGCAATGTATTGCTGGCTATTATGTGTACAAATCAATTCCTCTGCTTGCTTTGAATCCTAATAGTTTGGTATGTCAGGCAAACTATCCCTGCTAGTGGCAGTTGATATTGTAGTCAACTTCTATAAAGGCTCCAGTACTGACATGAAACCATAATACCACAATGACACTCACACATAAAAATACCCTCAATGTCTTTATAAATGTTTTCTTTTAATCCAGTGATACATGTATAGCTGGATTTCCATACTGGAATACTTGTTTACCTTTTGCATACAGAAAATTCATTAAGTTGTAAGTGCAAATATGCCATAATTAACGCTTATGTCCGATCAAAGGGTTAGAACTCTTCGTGTCGCAGCCTGTTTCTTGTTACCAGTTTGACCACGTTCAAACTGGCCCAAACCGGCTAGGGGTCAAATGTTGTCTGCTTTAATCTTTTTGACTATTTTCAAGAGTAATAAAATACAATCCAAACTAGAAAAGATGATTTGCTGCATAGCAAATCAGTGTGTGTGTCTTTAAAGCATATTGGTGTGGCAATGTACAACTCTTCCATAACACAGGAGCACAAGTTGGAATGGCATCTCTATCTATTATAGCTTTGAAGTTATTCAAGATTTAAAATTTCTAATGGTGCTATTTAGCATAATTTAAATTGCTACAACTTTTGTTTTAAATTCATTAGATGCCCAATGGTCAATAACCCCCTAGTACAAGTTGAAATGACATCTCTATCTGTAATAGTTTTGCAGATAGTCAAGTTTTAAAATTTCAGATGCCCCTAATTTGCATAATTTTAAATATCCTCATTCCTCTGTATAAAACGGTCAAAGTCCTTGTATGGAGGTACAATCATGCACCCAAATCGGATGGAAATTGACCAAATTATGGTAAGATGAAACTTTCAAAGGTCCAAATGACCTTGACCTTTGCCCTTTCGAGATTACATGTTCTTATAAAAATGTGCAGTGTTGCAACACCAACAATTTGAGTCCAACATGATTATAATTGGGTGGAAAATGGCCAAGTTATGACTGGATGAAACTTTCAAAGGTCCAAATGACCTTGACCTTTGACCTTTAGAGGTCACATATAAATTTTAAAATATGCAGGGTTACAATAGCTACAATTTGAGCCCAACATGATCAAAATTGGACAAAAACTGACCAAGTTATGGCTACAAGAAATCCACCATGGAAAGTGGCCTTTGACCTTGAGATGACCTCCACCTGAAGTGAACCTTAACCTCAAAAATGACATTTTGGCTTGAAGTTGACCTTTGACCTTGAAATGACCTTTGACCTTGACATGACCTTGCCATTTGAGATGACCTTTACCTTGCTATGATCGAACTCCTATACATGTCTCGGATTAGTACAAAATCTAATATTTGTCTGTCAAGGGCACCTGCCATTATATACAAATACTATGACCAACTTTGCTCGCTGGTGGCTTTGGTACCAAAGCCACCAGCGAGCAAAGTTGGTCATTGTATTTGTATAAAATGGCAGGTCAAAATGTGGTCAAAAAAAACTGGTGGTCTTTCATCAGAGGTACATCAACATGGAAAAGATAGCACAGTGTTCTGAGAGAGTGGTCTTAAAAAGATATGCGGTCTCTCATTAGAGGGGTCTCTCAAGAGAGGTATCTCTCTCTCTCTCTCTCTCTGTATATATATATATATATATATACATGATCTTGATAGGTCTCATTTACAATTGCCAAACTGTTTTTCATTACTGTTGAAATAGTGAAAAACACTGACGCAGACATTCGACCAGCAGCCGGTTTATTACAGGGGAAAGGGCTAAAGCATGGGAGTTAACCCTGATACAAACCTACAGTATGCTGAAGCCATTATGTAAAATTTTGACACCCATGCACCTACTTGTGACTGTCCAGGCATTGAAAGTGACTGACCTGTAACATTTCCAGCATCCACAGTACGGATGGCTCCCTTTGACTGCATGAAGAAAGTTCAAGCAGGGGCCCTCCCTCAGTGTATTGGAAAATGTTACAAGCTTGCCACTGCCAGGGATCATTGCTTGTGTCGGCCCCACGATGTCACATGGAAGCCACAGTGTTGCAGAGAAAAGGTCAGGGTCATGACCGCTTAACCCCTTCCCCTTAAACCGGCCATAACTGGCTGGTGGGCAAACATCTTCTGCTTCCCTGTTTTTTGACTAATTTTGACAGCAATGAAAAAACAGTTCGAATGAAAACTGTAGATGAAGCCCATTAAGATAGCAATCCTCAGATCAATAGCTATAGTTGGTGTGGGTTAGTGCCCACCCTACACCCAGGAAAGCTGTTACTCAGTCTTAATTCAAGGGGGAAAGGGTCTAGTTGCCAAAGGTTGTTGGTTTGAGACCTGGCCACTCTAGTGTGTTAAAAAAACAAAGATACTCCTGATGCTCCTATGATGCTGGTGGACTTGCATGTTTGCAGTCCCCAATCTGGAACATCTAATAGAATTACCGTATTTGATTAAATACAGTGAACTGGGCCATGTTGATTACGGCTTTCATACATATGTACCTATCTCCATTAAACCAATATATATATATATATATATATATATATATATATATATATATATATATATATATATATATTTTTTTTTTTTTTTTTTTTTTTTTTTGAAGAGTGGGTATGGGCATTTCCAATTTTTGGCTGACAGTTAAGGTTGCTTATTGCAGACCTGGCCGTTCTATTGCCAAAAAACAAACACAGTGGTACATGTTGTAAGGGCTACCTATCATGCCAGACTGTTAATCATTTTAAGACTACCGTACATGTACATCTCATGACATTAGAGTCTATTTCTCCATTAAATTTACCTGTATTTTAAGACCACCTGTAATGTAAGACCACTTTTCACTGACAGTAAGGGTGGCTATAAACATGTGTACTGTGCAAGCTGCCTGGAAAGACCACCTCTAGAGACAACCAATGGTCTCAAGATGGGTCCTCTGTCCTAGGCAGTATTAGATGAAGTGTACTAAGCAAAGTACACTGGAAAAGTGGGCTTTCAAGACAGGTGGTCTCTCATGACAGTGGTCTAGCTTCTGATACAGGGACCACCATACTTGGTGCAAAACTGACTTTTGCGTGTCTGATGAAGATCAGCACTACACTTTGAATCACATACAGTTAGACCTGGACTCATCGCGCCATTCACTGGGGAAAGGGCCACGGGGTCAAATTGCCACCTCTTTATAATGGAGGTTGATTTTCGGTGTTTTCTCTTTCATAGTGGACAAGAAAATTTCAGTGGTCTTTAACCCCATTCATTCACCAAAACTGCATGACGGCAACAGCACGTTTAACTTTCTACCAGTCTAATCCCAACTACTTCAAACACTAACTATAAGGTTTAGATAAAATTGTAAAACCAGCCCAAGTGGAGCATACTGCTCACCAGACTGGCTGAGTGCTTGCACCAAGCCAGTCTGGTAACAAGTGTGCTCCACACGCTGGTTTTACTTTTATCCAGTAACTGGTTCCCTTTCTTTTTCCAATGGTCATACCCCAGCAGCATCAGGGGAACCATGTTATCTTATAAGCGGTGATATGGATTAATATTTTCCACCTTTTCTGGATGATACAGTCATTGGGTAAAATCTTTGCTCTTTTATCTTGTATTCACTTCTGCTATTTAATCTGATAAGGAGAGTCATGTTCTCAGCTGGGGGGCCTCCTGGTTGCTGCGCCACATCTGGTGTACAATCAAAATGCATGGATCAGTCAGATTCTGGTCTCAATTATTTAACTGTTTGTCAGTGACATATGAGGGTCCCACTGAGAATTAAATGCTCCACATAGAAGACTTGGTTCTTGTTTCAAGCTTCAAAGAGACATCACCAGTATGTGACTGAAGGTAAATATTCTTTGTTTCAGTACCTTTTTTTTTTATTATTATTAATTTCATGTTAACCCCCGAAAAATGAGTAAAACTACTAATTTCAACAGCAATGAAAAATAATTTGAATGTGAATATCAGATGAGATCTATCCAGATAACCTGACCCACGTCTGCTATCCCTGGCTTGGAAAGGAAATCTGGTGACTGTCTCAATTCAAGTGAGGGAAATCAGTTAATAAAATCCATGTGCTCTTTGAATGATGAGAAATGTTTATTGCATTAGACATCTTTAAAAAAATAAAAATCCAGGTTGCGAACATAGGTGGATGGATGTACCGGGTTGCATCTCATAATTAATCTACACATCCTTGAGAAATACTCTGTTGGAGCAAATCTGCCTGTTTTAAAGTGTTTGAGACAACTGTTCCTTTACATTACCAGGGACTTCACTAAAATCAATCACCTAGACTTCCAGGGATTTTGTGAGAACGTTCTCATAGCCGAGCTTCCGCCACATGTAGAAAACAATGGTTAAGGAACTATATATAAATATACATGTACATATATATATATATATATATATATATATATATATATATATATATATATATATATATATATATATATATATATATATATATATATATATAAATATATAAAACATACTTATGTTTCATAGGTCACATTTGCAACCTACTCAATGTATTGATAGAATTTGATGGGACTTGTTCACAGTTGAGCATGAATAAAATGCACAACACGTGTACAGTTTAGGCAGTAACCCACGTTGCTAGCAACACCTGGTAAAGGTCACCATATACAAACCGGGGCAACAGTGCCACATCTTCCATGTCGTTCTGAACGGGGGCAAAAAAAAAATCACAATCTGATCTCTCCACGCTCCACAGTCGATGCACTTCCACGTTCACGAGTTGAGTCACAATGGTGAGGTCATCAAACGTCTGATGCTGCTGTCATGGCGGAGAAGCAGGGTGCCAAAGGGCGTGTCAGAGACGTTATATGAAACACAGCTGTTTCCATGAAAACTAAACATGAGAAGTTTTACTTTTTCCATAATCAATTAACTTGTTGGTTTCCAAATTCAAAATTTATCAAAGATAAGTCCCCCCAAAAAATAAATGTTTATGTGATTTATGTATATACTGAAAATTCAGAAAAGACCAAAGGCGGAGGATCATGAAATTACCCGATCGTCTCCCTGTTATATGCATCACTCCTCCAGGAGCATATCCAATATATCCCTTAATGCAAAATCAGACCAAAAAAATATGCCTCTGAAAAAAAGTAAAAAAGGAAAAAAAAGAAAAAAAACACCCCAAACACAAACAAGTGAAATCACTTGGGATTTCAGTGTTTCCGTCTACCCTCAGAGCATCAATATTGCAGAAAATTAAATTGTAAGCTGTTACAGTCCATGGGGACTGACTCGCCGCAAACTTGTAATTCTATGAATGTTTTAACATGGGAATAAGGGTAGTGATTTTTTTCTAACACCATTAGGCTTTGACACATGATAATATTTGAACAGGTTTGAAGTATGGGAACTAGACAGATGATTTATGGTACATGAACAAAAAACAAGGTAAGGTAAACCTACGGTGTAGAATATGGACGTTGTGGCAACAGTTTGCCAAACTATTTATACATGTGTTGTTTAAGGTACATGAAGAAAATCTTCGCCAAACACACATTTGTTTGTTTACATTTATAAAACAATTCATTTCATTTGTCATCTGTGTGCTTTGTTGTTTAAACTTAACTATTTCCGTGCGCTATCACATCTTAAGTCGATCTACTTAAGTCAGACAAGTCTGAATTATCATTAGGATCCCAGACTCATATTCCTCGTTAAAAAAGGCCTTTAATTCAAGTACCAATATGCCTATAGTTCCAGAGAGAATATCCAAGGTCAACAGCTTTTCTCAGTGTGCATTGGGTGCATTGCGCCCAATGCACGCTGAGAAAAGCTGTTGACTCAGTCCAAAATTTGGCATTAAAAGGGTTAACCCCTGTATGAGACACCTGGAGTCTTTCATTGGTCAACACCATCAACTTTCTCCAATCCCATCTTTTCCCAAAGAATTTACAATCTGTACTAATTCTCAATCCTGTTACAAAAGACCACACTTCTTTTCCCAAGAGAAACTGACAAATGCAGCATCGATGACTGACGTGAAAGTGTCCAGGTATCTAAAGCTGTGTGTAAATTTCCACTTAAATAGCAGTAAAAATATGCAGCATGTCAGCACAGTAGACCTGAAACATATTGTGTGTGCCGTCTTCTAGTGTTGATACATGCCACCATGATGTCATCCAGCGGTTCGAGTTCACCTGATGAGGGAGAAGGCAGTGGCTCCTTTAGAGCATTCACTAGTGAGGGCTAATAAATTCACGCCTTGATAACCAGTGCTCTGTTTTCCTGTTCTGGCTTTTTTTCCTCCACTCCAAATATACTGAGACCATCTGCATATTTTCATTTCCATTTTCAAATGGTCACACACACACACACACACACACACACACACACAGACACACACACACACACAGACACACACACACACACACAGACACACACACACACACACACACACACACACACACACACACAATCGAAGACAGTCAATAACTAATGGAATACGATGGCAGACCTTTATCCAACCATATATCTGTGAAAAATTAGAATGTGGGAATACTCATGACCTTAGCTTCAAATGCAAGCAAATTCATGATGACATATGAAATGCGATGTCACACTGTTGGATATTTCAGTGACACCAGCGCTGTTAAAGTGTAATGTATGTATGTATGTATGTATGTATGTATGTATGTATGTGTGTATGTATGTATGTATGTATGTATGTATGTACATATATATACAATAAAACCTCCCTATACTGAACATCCTTGGGACCGGAAAAAAGTGTTCGGTATAGTGAGGTGTTCGGTATAGGGAGGTTTGCTTACATTGAAAGTATATACATTGTATTTTGGACCAAGAAATGGTGCTCAGTATAGAGAGGTGTTCGGTTAGAGAGGTTTTACTGTGTGTGTATATATATATATATATATATATATATATATACATATATACACACACAAACACACACACACAAAACAGTGAAACCTCATGATAAGAACACTCATTTATCTGACGTATTCAGACATCTAACGCGGTTTGCAAGAGACAAAGGGTGTGATTATAATGAGGTTCATTCTATATACATACACATACACAAGTGTATTTCAGATACAATTTGTACCATGATGACACAAAGCCTTCACGGTAAGACCATGTCAATGTGGCTTAAACGTAAAGACTGAGTCAATAGTTTTCTTTGGCATGGGTTGGGTGACCAACCTACACCATGCAAAGCTATATTGACGTGGGATACGTTATCTTGACCAGGTGTTACACCAGACCAACCCATGTGCACATGTCATCTACTTCAACACCTTTTGCTTGATTTACTGGTAAATAAAAACATTTTGCATAAAATACATTGATGTGACCTATCAAACCAATATGTTCTGCGTCAACAGCTTTCCTTTAACATGACTTCAGCTTCGTACACACCCACACTTAGGAAAGCTGTTTGTTCAGTGTAAATTCAACGGGATCAAAGGTTAAGAACATTATGTGCCAAAAAGGTTGTTTTCAAAAGACACGTTCATCGTATACAGGTACAGCAGGCATCAGTCATTCGTCATGTGCATGGTAATCATATCACTGACTTTTACCTTTAAGGTCAGCTTACCTTCCCATAATGTATCTCAGAGGCCAGTTTTACTGCTGTGGTCACCACATATTTTGTGCTTAATTCTCCTTTTTTCTTTGGATTAAGACTCAGTGGACAGTTTTTGTTGTTGCAGGGTTCTAAGCACCCAGCCCACACCATGGAAACCTGTTGACTCAACAAACGTTGTTATGGTACAAATGAGGTCACTTGGGGGTGCAGGGGACCAGTGAGTCTTGAGATATCGTGTTCATAAACAAATGGTATACCAACTCCCATGGACTGATCAGGACAACCCAATAACATAATGAGTTGAGCAGGACTTTGCTTTTTCATTACCCCACTTGATAGTGTCCAAATAGTACTTCGGATTTACAGTTCAGGTTAGTTAAGTTTCTCGTAATATTAAATAGAAGGTGGTGAAACATTTTTTTTTAAAAAGGCAAAAATGTTTTTGCCTCAGCTGAGAACTTCCGACAAAACACAAATTGAAATTCATCATTACATCCCCAGAAATTTATATCTATGCCTAATTTAGCTGCATGCTGTCTCAGCATCAGTTAAATGAGGTGAGAAATCATGCCAATTTGAAATGATTATTATGCAGGAAGATACGTGCCAACTATGAATAATAATTACATGGCACACGTCCCATGAACGGAACAGCAACATTAATCTATACCCAGCAAGACAGCATCTCAATTTGTTCCTCAAATGGAAAATAAGTTTGTACTATTATTTGACAATCGCAGTGAAAAGCTGTAATTCTATGTTCCCTTGCCTGACATTATTACAATGTACATAGGCACAGTACATATACGCATATTAGGGGCACATTAAATGTTGACCCTTTCCCCCCTTAAATCTGCCACAAATGGCTCCTGGTAAAATGTCATCTGTCTGTAAATATTTTGACCAGTTTGGCCAACAATGAAAAAAAATTTGAATGGCAACATTTGATGAGATCTACATGTAAGGTAACGTGCCCCAGGTCAACAGCTTTCTTAGGCATAAGTCAGGCACTCAGCATCCAACCTATGCCAAGGAAAGTTGTTAGCCCAGTCTGAACTCAAATGGCGAATGGGCTAAGTTTTTTTCTTCATTTTCCTGTTGAGTTATGGGTGGGAATGGAGTGGGGCTGGGACGTCAGGAATCTCAAATAAACTCAAATTAATTTGCAGAACCATCCCTGTCAAGCTCTTCTGATTTGGTGGGAATTTCCCACTTTGTCTTACTTTTCATCTAAAATTTGGCCTGTTTTGGATAAACTCCTTCGTGAAAAGCTATTTATTTCTTCTTTATTCAAGATTTGTTAAACATGAAATACATGTATCCTAAATAGTGGTACAAAATCTCCCTATTTCTTTTCAAGATGTTGACAGATATGCAGATTTTCAATCCTAAAACTATCAGCATAAAAGTTGTGTGTTGTCACATAATTCTCCATTTAACTTACATTATTTTAAATCACATGTATTGGACACCCATGAAAAATAATAAATCTTGTCTTCTCTTAATAAGTCTGAAAAACCCCTTTAGATCATCCACGACAAACTACACTCTACAATGGGACTGAAATTTTCCTGCAATTTACAGGGAAATCCATGGAATCAGAACAGAATTTTCTGAAGTTTATAAAGGAAAGGCACAAAAAAGCAGACAAGACACAATTTTATAAACAGAGCAGCGTGAAAAATTGTATCTTAAAATATTTTTTTGCATGGACAGAGCCCTCTACCCAGAGACCACCCACCTTTTAACCTTTGAGGTGCTGATCACTGCTATAGCTGCTTTCTAATTACTGTTAAACATATAATGGTTAAAAGATTCAACAGCCTCATGAAGATACCTTTCATTCAAATACCAGCTATCCTATGTAGTCTAGAGCAAAAAAGTAGTCTTAGTCAACAGCTTTCCTCGCGACACTTTGCGCGCAATGCGTGCAAAGTATCCCATGGAAAGCTGCAGACTCAGTCTTAAATCATCACTTTAAGGGTTAAGACGTACCACTTTAACATGTCCCCTAGTGCTATATTTTCAATGGCAATTGACTTTCACAGTGTTACCAACCAAATGGAGGTAAATTTTCGGGAAAATTATGAAATGGCAAGTGGCATGAGCCGCAAAGCCCTCCTGTGGGGGTTTGGGGGCATGCTCCCCCGGAAATTTTTTTTCAAAAATAGACATGGAAACATGCATTTTCATGGCAGTTGAGGTACTTGGATTCAAGTTTGAGTGGTGGCATGAGTGCTAAAAACGCTGTGAGAAGCACAGCAGCATGGTTTGCCTTGGAAATGTCACTGAAAAAAAGTGGATGTTAAAATTTACCACATTATTTCTAGAAAGACATTTGTGGTAATCTTCGCCAGATTCTTGGGGTAATTCAGGAGTCGGGGGGATGGGAGGCAGACAGCACACGCCTGAATTTTCGGGAGACTCCCAAATGATTTGGGAGGGTTGGCAACACTGCTTTCGTTGAGAGACCACTTGCTCTGGTACTATGGTCACTACTATTAGTGGCAAATCTCTGCATTAACGTCAAAGGGCACTACCCTGAACAACTGACCACAGTAGTCCCTGTTTTAAGCAATCACTCAATGAGAGACCACTAGTATCAAAACACTATCTTTTCAGGAAACTTGGCTGTATGGCTTTCATCTTATTTGTACCTGCTAAGAAAGGCCATCGGACCCCAATTTGGTCATCCCTGGGAATGGTATTTCCAGACACGTTTCATGGTACCTGCACTTTATGGCCACTTTGAAAACCCTATGTTCCAATGCTAAGTTGGATGTACTTGCTTTGAAACATTTCACGAGTCCCTTAACATCATACCCGTTTTTGTTGAGTTGTCTTCAAACAGAGATTTCACTGACTTCATGGATGGAGGATTGGGTGGGGTGCATTGCCGATTGTATGATCGATACACTCCACTACATCCCTTCTCCTAGTTCAAGAGTTGTTATCAGACGCAGCAAATGATTGGTGCCTTTCAGACCTTGAACAGCAGTGGTGACAACTCTACAGTTCAATCTCCTGTCTTTGATCAAGCAACCTGAATGGATCATGATGAATTACCCAGCATAATGACATGACATTTTTATTGAACATCTGTGTTTGCCTATATTTGATTCATATTATGATTTCATCAAACGTTATACCTTTCCACTAATTCACACATGACAGAAAAAAATTGCTGCAAAGTGAAAGAAATACTTTCACCTGTAACTATCACAGATACAAATGGGTTACTATCAACTCCAAAATAATTTCTTGGGGAGAACTAAAACAGACACAAGCTTAACTCATTCCATACTATGGTCACAGGCATTGGTCAATGGTTCTGGCACTGCCTGGCAAGTCATGCTGCAGATGCCCTTGCGGCAGCCGCGCATGACTTTCCAGGCAGTGCCAGAACCACTGACTTGAAAGACTATAGGCATGTTGGTACTTGAACAAAAGTTCTTTTCATGAAGAATTTAAATATGCAATTGTCATCTTAAATCCAGGTAAATATACAGAAAAATCAGGGACTGGTATGGAATGAGTTAATTGCAGTATAGTATGTCAGCTAAAATCATTCACATCACAGAGAACTTTGCACAAATGCAGTTGATAAAACTCGCAGCAGATTTATAGATTATAAAACAAAAAAAGTTACAATTTTTAGGTAAGAGAATTATCCTGCTTTGAAAAGTGATCTGAGTGCTTCATATTCCATGCAATAAATTAAATTATGAACTTAAAAGCTTTGGAATTACTTCTATTAGAAGTAGTACTCAAATAGCAGGTGTATTAAAATCAATTTGTCTCTTCCAGTCACCAAAAGGAGTCTACAGTTGTAAGCTTCTGGCTGCTCCAAACTGAATAATGCACTGCTGAAAAATTAGCGAGGATTGACCAGAAGCCATTAATTGAGGAAATATCAACACTATAGGCCTGCCAGCTGGCAAAATTCTGGGCAGTTTCAAAATTAATCGTTCAATTTCGCGTTACTTTGTTTTTGAAGAAATAATGACACATTTGATCTGATCAACACCTGTGTGTTCCCGAAGCCCAGGCGGGCAACTCTCTTAAAGTTTAGGGCTGGTTTTAGGCAAATAAGCCAAGCAAAAATTTCTGGAGAAAAACGTCTGGCTTTTGAAGAGCCGGAGCCACAAGTGTTAACAATTATGTATCTTTAGCTGCTCAGCTGGTTGTAACACAGCACTGATGAACCAGTAATGGGAAGAAAATGAAGCCACTCAATGTTCATAATTGATACCAGTTAGAACCATTTCCACGAACATAACAAGTCTTCCTAGAGTTAATCACCTCCTAAACTTAACTCATTCAAACCAAAAATACTGTTTTGTATGCAACACAGAAACCACGATGGTGAATGGGCAGAATTTATACTAAATGTGCAGGACAGGAGGACGATTTGGACAAACATCTACAAGTTGTAAAGGATTAAAAGCTACACAAATTGCATTTCAACCTTCTGCTTACTGTACCAGCTATAAGCAACCAAGTGTCACCTGCTCCGTCTGTTTTTACTGTTTCAATATTGACAGGGAACCATTTGAGAGTTATAAATGTGTTCTATTAGAAATGTACGTCCTGAGTCAATAGCCAGAACAGAACCCAACCTGCACGAAGGAAAGTTGTTGACATGATGTCATTATAAAGAGGGACAGGGTTAACAGACAAAGTGGTACCTGTCTTATGAGGCCTTCCTTAAGAGAGCCCCCCCCCCCCCCTCTCTACAGTGGCTTGCTTCCCCCTGCTGCAATGTATGGGGTTTCTGTCCTACTTTCCCCCTCAAGAGGCCACCCTCCTAACCCTTAAAATGTTAATCACGGCTATAGTTGTTTTCACATTACCATTAAACATATAATAGTTAAAAGATTCACATTTCTCATGAAGATACTTTTCATTCAAATACATCTATACCAGCAAGTCTAGCCTAAAGCAAAAAGTAATCTTAGTCAACAGCTTTCTTGGGGACACTGTGAACAATGCATGCAAAGTGTCCTGGGGAAAGCTGTTGACTCAATCTTAAATCAGCGCTTTAAAGGTTAAGAGGTCACATCTATGGTGTGTTTGGAAAGCCCTTAATTATAAGGGGACCACCATATAGTCTAACATCCAGGTTCCAATACACAGTAGCTCTCACTAATTTCATTTTACCACATCAAACCCCATACAAACAGCATAAGGGAGCCAGAGCCACGCCTGTCCTACCCTTGTTCACATGTACAAGAACAACAAGTTAAGATTCTAAGCTTACTGATAGCATGTGTTTTGACTATAGTGTGCATCACGTGTGCCTTGAGTTAAGAATTACACAACAGACACTCCCCCAGGTGAGTTACAGGAGATATATACATTGCATCTTTTCCTCCACCTCACCTGCACATTAATTGAGGTAAAAAATTGTTTACGAAGACCACAGAAGAATTCCACAGTTTCACAACATCATTTAACCAAATTCTTTTCCTTTTTTGGTGACTTGTACTGAATGCTGTAAATTTGTTGCAGTTGGCACTTT
Organism: Hermodice carunculata; assembly: GCA_964020975.1. Lineage (NCBI taxonomy): Eukaryota > Metazoa > Annelida > Polychaeta > Eunicida > Amphinomidae > Hermodice > Hermodice carunculata. The sequence continues at coordinate 46,019,100 of OZ026625.1, forward strand.
TGAAACTCGTCAAATTACTACACATCGTATTATCCTGTAATAATTTCGAGTTCAATGACGAACATTTTCTCCTGACCAATGGGACAATGATGGGGACGAGGTTCGCCCCGTCCCTTGCAAATCTCTTCATGAATGACTTAGAGACTACAAAACTCCTGGTTTACTCCCTACAACCATTGGTTTGGCAGTGTTTCGTTGAAGATGTTATTGCCCAATGTACTTTTGGTGGAACGAAATTTAAAGATTTCATTGCACATCTGAATTCATGTCACCCAAAGATTAAATTCTCAGCTGATATATCCAAGAGTGAGATAAATTTCTTGGACACAACAGTTAGATTGTCCAATGAAAGTAAAGTGCACACAGCTTTGTACACAAAACTGACAGACATACTTACATTTATAATTTATCCCATCCAAATCACTGTAAAATCAGTGGCCCTCACAGTCAGTTAGTTAGGGGTGAAAGAATCTGCTACAAAGAAGAGAATTTTGAGAGCAATGCTCTCAAAATCACGAGGTACTATGAATTGAGAGGTTACCCTGCTCTCCTCACTCATAATGCACTCACTGAAGTGACGGAAGCAGACAGACAGACTCTTCCTACATCTTCGACAGAATACAGTGATGTCACTCAAGTCCGAGATGAGAAGAAACTTTTCCTCATCACAGAGTTCAATCCAGCCCTCCCATCTTTCAAGACTAGCATATCATACAACGCAATTGGTCAACAATACCGGCCTCCTGAAATGCCAATCAACTTAGTGATAAACATTTCATTCTTGCAATTGGTTTCAGGAGGACAAAGAACCTTAAAGATCTCCTAATATGTTTTAGACTTAGACAACATCAAGCTAGGCATGTGGCATCCATATCAGGAGCCACAGAGCAGAATCCATGTGACACCCCAACACGTCGCTACTGTCCAAAACTGGATGTGTCCGGGAGCCAAAAGCACACTCACTTGTCACTCATACACAACAAACTCCTGGGGGTACCTGTAAACACAACAATCTGGTCTCTGTAAACACTACAATCTGGTCTCTGTAAGCACAACAATCTAGTCTATCTCTCAATTTACATGCTTGCACCCACTGCAACAAACAATATGTTGGGTGAACAATAGTGGTGTTCCGATTAATCGAATTCATCGACAATCGTCCGATTAATTTAAAAGACCAAGCGTTCGATTATAAAATTCCCATAATCGATTATACGTGAGCGATAATACAGAGTTTAGTGCTAATCGCGTATTTGTGTGGTAAAACAAGTTTTTAGTAGAATATCTTTGGTAAAAATCTTAAATGTTTTTATTATATGGATAAAAATGAAACAACTGCCAGTTTTTCGTGACATTTTGAATGATCCAACTCCCAAAATTTACGCTAAAACTTCGTAACTTTGCCCCTTTGCCGCCACGACGTTTTGTGTCGTCAGCCATTGTTTTTTACTGCTGGAATCCTCAGAACTTCGTCTCTTAATGTAACAAGCTATTTTATTGGCTAAGAAATAAATATTCCTGGGGTATCCCTCCAAAAATAGCCCAGAATGAGAACCGAACGTCATTATAAATGCGCTGGGTCATTTCAAGGTTTCTCATTGGGTGGATTTGGTCACGTGCAAGTCACCGTCCAATCAAACTCGTTGTTTGCCATGTGCTTGAGTCAAGTTCGATATGTTGTGCAGGTGAACATGTCGCATTCACGCAAAGATTATAGGACCAAGATGCGAAATTTTGACATCGTACTTTCGCAAAACGACTTCGATGGAACAGGTTTAGACACAGATAAAGGCAGGAATGAAAATTCCATCAGCAAAGCAAGGAAAATACGCAGATTCCGTCACCGCACGGTGACGAAGCTTAGCCTGATTGAGATTTGTTTCAACACGATGTGTTGTCGATCGCTGCCTCAGATACGTCACGGCACGATGTTTTTATCCAAAGTTTGTTGTTTTAATTTGATTGAAATGTCTGAAAGGATAAAAATCTGTATAAAAGAACAAATGAGGAATGAAATTTATGACCGAAGGCCGGCAAAAATATACGCACATAACGGAAAACCATGCCCGGACTCGTGCCTGTTCACTCTCGCTTGTGTTGCGCGGCCCGTGACCGTGTTTGTTGGTAAAAAAAAAAAAAAAAAAAAAAAGGTCACCAGACGCTTGACATCCCATAAAGCATAAAAAAAAATTAGGGGGTAAATTGAAATAAAAATTGCACATTGACATAGCCACGAAATGGATGGATTTCCCCTGTTGTCACTCCTTTCATGTGAATGTGATTGAAAACATTTAATTGTGTGTGATGTGTGGTTGCAACATTTAATTTTGTGTGATGGGTACCCTCCCTCTCCCCTCTGTAGTGTATGACTAGTAGTACATATTAACTGATTTCTTTCAATAAAATCAATATATTGTGACTTAAATATGCTTTGTAGTACTAGTTAGTATAGTAGTAGCAGTTGTGTAGAAATAGTGCTTCTTTACTTTTGCAAGTAACACATGCATGTCACATCATAAAGCAATAAAGCTCTAGAGAGCACAAGTAAATGCAAGAAGGCAAGCCAATAGGTGTATCTCTGGTGTGTACCTTCATATTTTGTTTTAAAAAAGAACTTGAAACTGGTTCATTAAGCTCTGTCAATGAGTTGTTGAGAATACTCCCAAAACCGATTATAATCGATCATCGGTCACTTCTAAAAACCAATCATCGAGACTTTGAAATTCGGACCAATTCCCAACCCTAGTGAACAAAGTGCCCCCTGATGGACAGACTAAGAGAGCACTCTTATAATGCATCAAAAATAAAGATGTAACCCAACCATGCGGCAGACATTCTGGTTTACCAAATCACAACGGTATCCATGTTAGGATCCAAATACCGGAACCCAGGGTTCAAAATTAGTGACTGGGCAACTTTATTTCCTTAGCTGGTTTTCCATGGAGCAACTTATTTTCAGCAGAACCTGTCATTTCCAACAATAGTGCCAACACTAAATAAAGTTGCTAGAATCTTCTGACCCAGTTACCGAGGATCGAAGCAAATTGCCACAGCCAAAGAAACAAAAGGCTACCAATTCTGCTGAGAATCATAAAAGAACATACCAAAAGTCATCAGAAAAAGAGTTCCCATGGTGATTTCATAACATGCAGAAGTCTTTATTCTTCATTTATAATTGCAACATTATAAATGCCAGTGTCTTTTAATAAGCTTTTTTTTTCTAACAACCATGCCATACGCACATAAACATTTTTTTATGTGCTCTGGAAATGCTGCAAACTATTTTAGCTTCCAATTTGGGCAGCAACATAATTTTAAAGGATATAAAGAGAAAAAGTTTATGATCCAGACACATTAACTGATCAGGGAATAGGAAGATGGGAATCTTCCTGATGGAGATGGTCTTCTCCCATGGGTACTCACAGAGAAGAAAACCCCTGTGTAACACTTATTAACCAGTGAACATGACCTATCATCAAACCACATGCCAATACAGTCACCTGTGATGACTGGCACAACACAGTCCTACTGTCCAGTAAGGCTGAACGTACTGACCCATAATTGATGATGTCACAATACAACTAACATCTAGATTTCCCCTAGCAACATTACATGGCCTTATATACATGTAAAGGCCATGCATACAACGCAGCATTCAGTTTTGATTGAACCACTTGAATGTGGAGGTATTTCAACTCTCTGTACTTCTAGGCATAAGACTAGAGTTATGCTCAACCTGTGGTCAATCATTACTCATTAGCCTCTGATGATTCCAGTGAAGGACGAAACACGTCAGGCTTATTTAGCACACCGTGTATCTGTTCTTATCAACACTTGCCTAGTCTTCTCATTGCTTTTAATACGCTAACTACAATTATTTTAATGTTGTGGGAAACTGGGCAACTTTCTGCAGGCTTGGGTAACTTGAAAATATGCTGTGGTTGCCCTGGGGTAACTTGAAAAACAAGAGGCCCATGGGCCTAGTGTTCTGCTGGCACCATATCTATACTGCACCTATACCTTCATTTCAAAGTTGTGAGTCTTCAAGTGGCTTCTGAACATATAAAGCCTATATGATTTTAGTGTCTCATTTGTCCACCAGATGGCACTTCACTGCACTGTAATCATAGCTTATTTGTGCAATTCCTGTGATGGATGTTGTTGCATGTGCCAAGGTAACAATGAGTGAGTCCTTCATTTTGTGTCCTCAGTGACCTTGGGACAGAAGATCAAGGTCACCCAGATAATGTACTACAGGAGGCCCATAGGCCTGCCAGGCGCTGTGCTGACATTGCCATTGATGTCCCAGCTACACCCTGCAATTACAAAATCTCCTCTTTTAACTTTACAGGCATGGTGACCTAACAAAAATAGGTCCAGGTCACTGATATTATATGGCATTCTAGCATTGGACACGGTCTATCTATCCTATCAATTTGGCAAGTGTAATCCAATTACTTTTCCAAATGTGGAATTTTATATCTTAAAACACATTTTGTCTCATAATTTCTGTAAAGTTATAGGTGGAGGCCACTAGTATCATTAGCAGCTTAGATTTTGACCTCCCCCACAGTCCAACCAAATTCCATGAATATCCACCATAAATTACAGATATAGAGTGTTCAAAATTTTTCCACATTTTGATGCCTATATTACATAATATTGTAAGTGGCGCCACCAATATCAAAAGGGATCCAGATTTTCATACACCCTATATGTCCTGAAAGTTATATTGGGCTGACTTGAAAACTATGGACGGTATCATGGTCACAAGACTTTCATACACTTTATCACTTCTAAACGTTATATGGGCCTAGCTGCCTAACTAAAAGTGTGGGGTTCAGAGCATTCATGAGATGACCCCTATATTTAAACTGGCCATTTGACTTTGACTTTAAAAAAATTATTGCATTACTATCTCCTTCGCAAACTTGGTTGCGGTTCACCTGGGGAACATCATGTGCAAAATCAAAACATTCCATGCAGCGGTTTTTGAGAAGAAGACAAAAATGTAAAAAGTCTAACGACGGATGGATGGTCGGGCGCCGGATGCAAAGAGACTCTATAAGCTCTGCAGACTGACAAGTCAGCAGAGATAAAAATGAAAACTTTCCCATGCAAAAAATTTCATAGTGTGCCACGTGTATGTGTCTGTGTGTGTGTGTGTTTTGTGTGCATGCATGCATATGTGTGTCTCATTTAAAGTGAATACATTGAGCAAATGTGTCTAAAATGGTACAGCTGTCTTGCCCTTCACAGATGTCATGTTCCATTGAGACGGTAGACAATCTGGACGCCTCATCAGTCACACAAAGAGGTTATTGACTGACCAACCTATAAACACAATGCAACTTTTCCCAAAGTCCCCAGATGTTAATTGTCATGTCAATCAACCTGCATCAGAAACTACCCCAATTTTTTAAGTATCTTTATTTAACAAATGGGTCATCTCAAAAGAGCAGGTGTGTCGACTTGTTGAAGGGCAGAAAACACAAAACGCTCACACACACACACACACACACACACACACAATTGATGGATCATCATGGTTTCCGAGCAGGGTCTGTTGAAACACTTTGGGCTGCATTGAGATTGGCTATCAGTCTGGTGAGAGATGATGTCACTTTACATCTGATCCAGCATTATACATCTGACACAAGATAGGCGCAAACTGCTGCAAACCATATTAAATTCAAATAAAACCTTGACTCGATTCTTAAGGACCGTATAATTATGTACAATTTTGATAGTACCTAAATTCTCATTTTTCACAGCAACATAGAAGAAATGTAAAGCTATTGACACAGACTTGCAATAACAGTGCACAGGATAGCACAGTGTACATTGTATCTTGGCAATTGGGCTTTTAGCCAAGTTTGTTAAAGCAATCTCAACCAACTCCCCCAAATTTGGAGTTTGCCCATGTAATCAAGAGTTATACTGGTATGTAGTCAAGGCACTGCGTTACCTCTAAACATAAATATTTTCAAACCAACTAAATCTGGCTGCATATTGATCAAAAGATGAAATAGCATTGACTAACCCTCAATCGGCTTGGTCATTATGAAATAAAGACTTCAGCAGTAAACCACTAATTTCATCCTCAATTTTCATCAAATTTAGGGGTTTTAACTTACGATTGAAAGCGTTCACCAAACCATACCATGTTTTGTTCTCAGATTTTGATGAATGATATGCATCTGTTATAGATTTTCCAAAGGTAGAAAATGCAACTTTGACGTCCTTTGGATAACGCTATCAGGGCTCTGCGATTGCATGTCGGCACTCAATAAAGTGCCAAATACAAATACGACTTGAAACACAGACCATTAAAACTGTCAACGGAATGAGCTTGGGCTCCCTGATTGAGCCGTTCCCATACAACTATCGATGGGCGAGACTGCTAAGTCTAAATGTTATTTTTACCACACTGCCATGAAAAATACATACATCCTAATTCCTCTCCACTTAAACCAATAAAGTGAGTAATGGCTGGCTACTACAGTCGGTATGATGAATTATGTCATTTTTGAGTAGTTTTACTGAGATGTAAAGTGAAATCTGTCACACAGGACTATCCTATAACAGGCCACGCGAACATTGTCTGAAATGACGGTGTATTCTTTTTTTCTTTTTTTTTTTTGACCGATAACTTCTACAGATGTAAATTACACTCCGATAAGATTTGAGCCAGTTGTTTTTGACAATATTGTGATCTTCAAACACAGGTTTCACAGTTTTTGTTACTCAGGTTTCCATATGATACTTAATTTTGCAGATCTTGATGGTGGATAAAAATCCTAATTTAAAGTGGACTTATGGAAAAAGCTTCTTCCTCTAAATGTTTAAAATGCACTTAATGTAAGCTAAAATTTAAAATTTCATCAGGACTTGAAGCATCTTTTTCAATTTAAATGTTGGAGACAACTGTTGACAGGCAGAAGAGGTCCATACCCCTAGTAGGTGAAAGGCCTACTCAGGTACAATGGGGTCCAGATTAAGCTTTTATCTATCCCATGATACACACACATTATACCTGTTATGCTGATAAGCACAGCAGGATGCCCACTGTACCCATGCCATATGACAGACAAAAAAATTTACAGCAACTACTTGTACTATCTGGTACTCCAGTCACTAATTAAAGAGCTTCTGATATTATAGGTTGTATTAATTAATCTGGCCAGGAGACATTTATGATTCTATGACATCATGTCTTTACTTCCCAAAGCCCTGATGTGGCAGACATATATAATGGAGTCCTATGTGGACAAAGGGACATTTAGTTTAAAGTGGGAAACACACAGACTGAACTAACTATAAATAAAACAATGTAGTCTCCAGAAGGACAAATTGTCACCTATGTACACTATTAAATCATCAAAACTTAGTGTACAATGTACTAAATCGTTTGATACATTATAGGACTTTTCAGCCAAGCATACTACCATAAATGCAATCCACACTGCTGGACAAGGTCAGCTGGTGTTCAAAATGATGGAGCCAGCATGCTTAAAGATGGTACAAGTCTTTCCCCGAGTACTCAAAGGCTAACTAAGGTGAACATTAGCATTTTTCAGCAAAGAATAATATCATAAATGCAATCGACACTCCAGCATTGAGTTTGTGCACAAAATGATGGTGTTAGCATGCTTAAAGATGCTACAAGTCTTTCCCTAAGTACGCCTAGGTCATTAAGGTGTACATAGCATCTCTTTTCCTCTTCCCTTGTATTCATTTGTGCTAACAAACCTGAGGGGCCACTTGGTTACTGTGACATATCTGGTGTACGATTAGAGTGTTTTATTCTATGTATTTTGGTCATTATGGGCCTCATTAGTTTAAACGTTTATCAGTGACAGGAGAAGTCCAACAGGAAATCAAATATTATATAGAAATGACACAGTTCTTTTTCCCAGTTTTAAAGGGCTGTCACCAGCATGTTGTTAATCCAACAATGCCTGATCCCATCCTCTTGAAACCCTTAAGTCATAGACTTTTTTCTTCTTTTTTCATGTTTTTTTTCTTTTTTCTTTTTTTTTTTCTGTCATGAACATCATGGTGTAGCTGGTCACCTGACCTTCACTAAATGTCAAGTGAATTTCAAGTTGCTGATATAAGCCATATATGGACTGTCATCATCTGTGTAACTTCCATGCAAACATTCAAACAGAATCTTTTCACATTTCCTTGTAGATCACAATGAAATCTCTACGGACAGCAGTTAGAGTGCTGCAATGTACGTCCCAGCAGACCTCAGCTGATTGCATGCCATCTGATTGGACAGGAGCAAAGCTCGGGTGCATGAGCTTGTTGCATTTAATTTATTACTCAAGTGAAGAGTTCTGTCACTAAGAAGTTTTTAAAATCAACGGACTATCAGGCAAACGTAATTTGATGGCATGTATTGTCCAAATGGCTGATTCTGTGGGCAGAACTTTGGCCTCGACAGTGGCAGTATGTGACTCTGTCTAGATTAACTGTCTTCATAATCTGACTCCAAACTGCCCTGCTACCAATTCAATGCCCAGAAGGCAAAGAAAATAGCCAGAAGGGGTGCCTGGTTGCACATTTCCCTGGAGGTTTCAATGTCACCAGATTCTACATTTTGGTTATGGCTGTTGCAGTTTTCTCTGTTTTTATATTTACAATGACGCAAAAAAAAAAAAATAATAATAATAATACTATTAATAATGATAAGCTTGTCTGACTCAGATAGTATTCATGACAGGGGATCTTTACTTGCTATTACGGCAAATTTATGACTAGGTTCTAACAATATTACTGCCAATGTGAACACTTTTAATTAAGCCCATTTTTATCAAATGATCACTTTCATATGAAGCATAAGTTTTTTAATAGCAAATTAACCCTTTCCCGGTCACAATATGACTGAATAAATAGCTGTCTTTGGTGTGGGTGGGGCGCAATTCATCCAACCTCCTCCAAGGAAAGCTATTGACCTCGGGTGCCTGCTATTATAGTGACATACAGACAATCAGCTTCACGCAGCCAATATCGTTGACAAAACACAACTTTTAAGTCTACCATTTTTTTACCACAAAGATTTTAAAATCTAATAAAATGGGAGTCTCATATGTGACAGGAGAATGAAATATGGTCATGATCTTTAGGTCCGCAGTGATTTAACTCCAGATGGTAGTATCAACATGACAAGAATCATAACAATTCAATCTGGGGTCCCTGCGAAGCTCTCCCATCACAAAACCAGTTTTCTTCCAGTACGAACAAAATATTTCTGTCTGCTCCAGGGACCAAAACTCAGGGGACATAATTTACAACTTGAGAATCAGTCTGCATCAACTTACAAGTATGAATTCCATTACAAATGTATCAAACACATATTTATCACACCAATTAATCCCCCCACCCCCCCCCCCACCCTGAGAGAAAACTTCTCCGAAGAATTCGGTATCTCAATTACATCTTAAGACAACCTTCATCTTGATATATAAATCCAAAATCCCAGGACTTCTCTTGTAGATTGAATCTGAAAATAACGGTATAGGAAACTTGTCATACCAAGAATCTGTTGTCAGCATGATAACTTATGCTAAAATCTCTCCTTTGATTTATGTTGCCCGCTGAACATAAGTGCTACATATATCAACAGAACAATAGCAGCTATATCTGCAAGTGTCAATTTTAAATCCAGATTTACGTACTTTTGAACTATTCCCTTATGTAGCTTTATTCACTGGAAGAAAAAACTGTTGATATGTTCATACCCCTTATGATCATGATAAATTGGCCTGCGTTGAAATACAATCTTCCAGACAGACGTAAGCATCATCATATTTTACAGCTGCTGTGAAATCTCATCAAAAGCTTGCCTCTCTGCTCAGTTGACATGCATCATCTTTTTGAATAGATGATATTTTTATTCCCTGAAAATCACAGATAAAAAATATATATTGGGCTACAGAAAAGGATAAATAAGACCAGGCAAGACGAGTAACAGACTAAAACCTTGGGAGAGAGTGCCAGACCGGTTGCGAATCCAGCAATTCTCGATCGCCAGTGGTGGTTAGGCTCTCCGAGTACCACTGCTTATATATGCAGGGGTAACTTGCTACTAACATCAGCTAAACAGTGAAAACAGTCATGTGTCATGACGCTAGCTGAGCTACCAGTAAACCATCTGAACTGACAGGCTGGTGTGACATGTCAGTGATGTCACAAACATAAGTACCTCACGAGAGGGGTAACCAGTCCTTAGTTACCAAAAAACGCAGGTCATAGCATCCCGTGTATGCCTGTTTAAACCTTGAAATGGAAATTAATATTCCCTGCAAGGCTAGGACGGAATGTTCCTGATGTGTCAGAATGATAACTAAATATCATAAAAGCTTTACGGCGTCCCTTAGTCAATGTAAATATCAAGGTTGACTGGAGGTACGTCAAAGGCTGTCACAACACAGAGTCAGAATTCATTTATTTGACAGAAAATACAGGTAAAATAAACATAACACACAATATGTAATAAGTCAGGACATATATGTTTCATGCTATTGTTTGTGGGAATGTTAATAGAACTGCCAGGATACGACCCCAGTTAAGCAGAGCCTGTCTGCTAACACTGGGGACACCTGAGGAGAGACGAAACTAGCAAAATATCTGTACTGCAACTGAAGTCCTACATTTAATGCACAAAATATATGAAGAGAGGCAACTTGGAGACATACATAGCATATTGGATTAAAATATCATTTTCTGAAATGTATTGAATCCACGAACCTGAAAAAATTAATCAAGGTTAGCCATATAATGCAATATCAAACTTTCAAGTGATACACATTTGTGGTACATTTGGCATCCTTTTCCTTATTTTTGATCCAGATATTGAATTAGATGTCCTTTTCTTAAGCCTTTAATGACCTTGAAAAATAGGTCAAAGTCACACAATCATTGGGTCATGGTGACCCAAAAAGTAGGTTGCCAAGTAGAGTCTTAAATATACAATGTATTCAAGTGCAATTTTGATCTAGAGGATCAATTCTCATTGTCATTGATGTCCAAACTACACCCTACCATTATAAAATCATCTCTTCCAACTTAACGGGTCTGGTGACTTCACAAAAATAGGTCAAAGTCACTGATCTTACACAACATATTAGCATTGGACATGGTCTATATATTCTTGACATTTGGCATGTCTAATTCAATCATTTTTCAAGATATTGAATTTTGTATCTTTCAAGACATTTTAACTCTTAATTTCCATCAAATTACAGGTGGCACCCCAAGTATCACAAACACTAAGATTTTGACCTTTACTACAATCCTACACTAGTTCAGGATACAAGTTTAGCCCCCTCCATAAATATTAACATGTATGTTTACCTATCATTTAAAGAAAAAAAAATCAGAAATAATCAGAAAATGATAGCAGTATCATGCCAATGTAACATACCCTAGCCTAGACCATGCAAATGAAGTGTGCCAAATTTGAAAAGGATCCAATGGAAAACGAGGGACTAGTTGTGGATAGAAGTTCAGCCCCATCTATAAATATGAACATGCATATTGACCTAGGATCTGTAAAATTTAAATGAGTCATTAAAAATCAGAAAATGAAAGGAGTGACACAGCAATGTAATATGCAGTGGCCCACATCATGCCACAGTATTGCCAACCCTCCCCGATTATCCGGGAGACTCCCGGAATTTTATGCTGAAAATGCTTTAAAAAGTGTGGATTTCTGACAATTTTTAGTCACCTCCTGGAAATTCATCAATATTTCCCTTCTATATTTCATATTCATTTATCAATCTCCCTTAATTTTACTTTTTATCTCCCGGATTTTAAGTTTGGCAGGTTGGCAACACTGTGGTCATGGTGACCCAAAAAGTAGGTTACCAAGTAGAGTGTGCAAAGTTTGAAAGGGATCCAATGAAAAACCTTGGACTAGTTGTGGATACAGTTCAGTGTTACAGACAGATGGACGGATGGAATGACAGACATGGGGATTCCAATATACTCCATGTGGGATAATATAATAAAAAAAAAATAAAAAACAGAACAAAAAGGCTATCGATGAGATAGTCTCTATTCAGCACAGCCATGATGACAGCAAAATGCTTAAAAAAAAGACAACTGGTGTGTGTGTGTATGAAGTACCATACAAATGTATGCAAGTTGTCACTCAAGCAGGTCTTGAGTCATCATGAACACACAAAGCTAAACAAACGTGCATCATAACCTTCAGGTAATGGTCAACCAAATGCAAGCCCAACCTGTTGCTAAGAGACAATGCGCAATATCAAAAGTGTGTACACTCAAATAGCTCTCAAATTTACAAGTCATTAAAATGGCAATCTGACTTTACGAGGCTTAAGGGTCTCCTATAAACATTCTCAACTAAGCCCTTATAAGGACCACCTTGCTAAAGTGCTAGCTCTAACAGTTGTGATCCCTCCAAAAATTAACACAGTTGAGCATGTTTATGACCTTGGGAAATAGGTCAAGGTCACCTCTGTGTACTTTCAACCTGGCCCTTACAAGAGCACCATCCTCATATACAGCATGAAAGTCCTGCATATAGCTCAAATATTTCTTGTGTTATTATGCTGTGATGAAATTGACTAGAAGTTCATTCTGAGCTCTATAGGAATAAAGATTAAGGAGTCTTGGCAAGTGCCAGGAGCACACCTGTTTCTTTTTCTCTTCTTCAAATTCCGAACGCGTTTCGCTACACCTTAGCTCATCAGGGAATGAGGATAACGGCCGATGCGGATGGCTTATATAGTGAGGGGTAACACAGTTATGTTACTAACGTGATCTGTTACGTTTGCACTTAAAGTGTATTATTACGTGTGTATTAGCATATTACGACTGGTGGGAAAAGTTGTCATAGACACGTTCCTCATAAAACAGCTCTCAAACAAGTACATTGACTCTGCTCCAATGGGGACCGGTGTGTACCTCTGTCCTGTGGTCTGTATACAGGGTATGGTTCAACTTACTGAACTTGGCATCAATATTGATAGCCAATATAATTATTTTTTGGCATGTTAACTTGCAGAAAGAATTTTCACACAGGTGGAGCACTTGATGGTAGGCAGTGAGCTGAAGTGTTGAAAAATTTAACATATTACTGAGTGAGTGAGCTCATCTGCCCATAACGTTGAGGCTAAGCAGTTCTGTGGTACATGGCTGGTGGATCCAAAGGGGTTTCTCTAGCAAGTCTTAGGTTTTTCTTCTTGCTGAGTGTGGGAGGTATGGGAATATGCTCTAAGATGGTGTGGTATGAACTGGGAAAGCAAAGTGTCTGCCCAGTGGTTGGGTTGGGTCTTTCTTATAGATGTAATACAAATGTTCGCAATCAAAGTCACCCAAATGCAATTTAACCTAGCACTACAAGAAGACCATTGGCTCAAATAGTACTGTACTTATCAAATTAATTAAAATTGCATTGTAACCTTGGGGACAAGGACAAGGTCAAGGTTAGCAATATAAATACCTGTAAAATAATAACTAAACTGTAGGGTCTCCACGATGTGGCACTGTATCATTTCAAAGTAATTGGGCACACAGCTTCACCAGAGATGTTTTTCAAACGTTTTCAAAAAAGAAAAAGAAAAAACCCAGATCAAGTGGGTGAGTCAGGCAGAAAAAACAACTGCACAAAAAAATGAAAATATCATTGAAACAAGACCGAAAAAAACATCAAATTATGTGGTAGTAATTAACGGATCACATGTATCTCTTAATCAAGTTTGAAGTGGATCTCATCAACACCTTTGGAGAAACATATGTATGCACTGACCCCTGCATCTTTTTCATAAGCAAGCAAGTAATCTAATCACGAGAATTTGGTAGGACCTGTAAGAGAACATCTTGTCTGAATCAGAACAGGAACACTAAACTGGAAGCAGTTCCTGGTATTTCCAGTTCTTTAAAGCGTCTGATGATCGAGGACCCTCCACAAGTAAATTTCCACCAAGTTTGGACAGGATCGGGACAAAAGTTTTTGAGAAAATTTACTTGCAGATGGGCAGATTATGACAAACGATAGATCAAATCCATTGACTAAGCTCAGCTGACTGACAAATCTGCTGGCCTGAAAAATGGTGCACTGAGAAAGATGTGGCCACTATTCCCATATTGTGTGATAATTTCTCACTAACCAATAAATCCTTACAAATTACAACCAAAATGCCTCATACCCTAGGATATGATGAGAGGTGTTCAGCAGTACATGGTACTTAACACACACAATGCTTCATGTCCAGTTCAATCCTATGTCGACAAATTGCCTGCAGATTTGGATTTACCAGCCTTCACAATTATCAGCGCTTTTTATCACTTTCCCATGTAAAATCCATCTTTGACCACAGTCAATTTCAAAATTCCATATATAGTTTGGGACCTTCCTGTCAGATGCCACAACTTATTTCTCACATTTCATGCAGTACTACTTCGCCAAATTGGTTTACACTTCAGAATCCATTTATAGCATGCCTGTTTGAAACGTGTTCAAATGTCACAGATATGTCAGTCATTCTGTATCAGTCTGAAGCACCTGTTCCCTAGAACATGTCACCTTGACTTAAACTGATGACAATCATTCAAGTCCTATCATAAGCAGTCTGGACTTCCCCAATGATGGGGCAAGGAACCTAACTCTATGCCAATCATCTGAAATGGACAACTTTTTACATTTCTAAACTGTCATTCTGTCACAATATTCCACAGTGGACTAACAGGATTCTGTGGGTGATTTCCATGGGAAAGTTTGATTATGTTTATCTAGTGAATCCAAATGTGGCTTCAGCTTGGGTCAACAACTTTTTAAATGGTATTTTTGACCACAAAAAAGAAAAACAAAAATAAAACCTCCACCAAGGAAATCAGCCCTGGCTTTTCAATCAGAAAACACAAGTTAAAAGCAACACCTTACATTTTTATTCAAATTTTATCTATCTGTCTATCTATTTTTAGGCTTTCATCTAAGCATTTCGTCTTTGCCACTCACCTGTATCTGACAAAAATAGCTATTTTCATACACCTGGGCATCATAAAACAGTTTTTTGACAATAATTTCTGCCCCATGCATGAAACTGCGATGAAGGACAAGTTCACTCTGGATCTTTTTTCATTTGGGAAATCAGGGGTAACTACCAACATCTTACAATAAAATGTAATCATTTTGAAGTTGCCATTTTTGCTAACATGTTTCTGGGAAAAAATGCTAATACCAACTATCATGGATTCAGCATGCTTACAAAGTATACATGCACTTAGCAATGCAAAGGGTACCATTCATGATGGTTTCAGTATGCTCAAAAGTACATGTACATAAATCAAGCAATACAAAAAAGTACTAACCAGGATGGTTTTAGCATTCCTGAAAAGTGTTGGTGCAAGTCTTCTCTTGAGGATTTCAAAGGTCAGCTATGATGTAGATAACCTCTTTGTTCTATTCCCTTGTGTCTACCTATAATGCTAATTAATCTGATAAGGATGGATATATTCCTCAGCGTTGCTCTCACACCGCTAGTAAGCAATGTATAGTTGGATTCTGAACATTATATGCCTCAGTAGTAAAGTCAATGATCTAAGATGCAAGGGTCCCACAGGGAATTGAAAATACTTGTCAACAAGATACAGCTATTGTCCTGACTTTGAAGGGATGTCACCAACACGAAAGACAAGGTTGGAACATTAATCAAAGGGAATTTGAATGTATAAATTACATCATAATCCCAGCTAAATCTGAAAATTTCAATGCTAAGTGTCGACTGAATCCCCACTTCTCCTTGGTGCACTGTTAACCTCAACCTGCCTACAATGCACCAAGGAAAGCTGTTTACTGAATGACTGTTTCCTGAGATATACAAACATGCTGACCCTATGATTCATTTAGCAAACTCAACTAAATGCTTTGGTGGTACTGAATAAAAGCTCTTTATGTCAGGAAGTTGAACGTAAGATCAGATGAGCTCATCTTTTGTAGAGAATGACACCAGAAACATTATTACAGAGTAAAAAAAAAAGTTACCATGCAGTGCACAAAGAATTAATAGGAAAATTGGATCCTGAAGTGGATTTATTAAGGTTTACCCATGAGACCAGGCTCATTTACTGGCTCCTATAAAGCATTTAGTCGAGTTTGCTAAATGAATCATAGGGTCACCCGACTATAGACTTGCCTTTTTTTCATGCCTTAATATTTGGTGGACGATTATTTTCCACCCTCTCTGGAGCGCTGAGAAACTCAGAATTCGTTGACATACCAGTGATGCATTTGTCTTTAAAAGAGACCCCTGTGTAACCAAATTAAAGGTTTCAATAACAATTTGTCCTATGTTTTTAGGCATAAGAGGCCAGCGCCTCCAAGGTGCTGATGAATCTGGCATTTTATTTAAGGGACACTGCAGAATACAATTAATCAATTTGAGACGTGTTACTCTAAACTTAACTAAAGGAGGGAGAGGGAGCTGGATGTAGCCGCCAACATAATTGCAGACAATAATCCCATGTGTCACAAAAAGTACAGTTATGCACTGCATACTAAAGGGTCACACAAAAATAAAAAGCAATATTGCAGCACATGTCACAGAGCCTTCGGTCATGTCACCTTAGCCTTCAATCCTGTATCACACTGCCTTCAATCAAGCCATCACCCATCCTTCAATCCCATGTCACAGAGGCTTCAATCATGTCATAATGGCTTCAATCACATGCCACAGAGCCTTCAGTCATGTCACCTTAGCCTTCAATCCTGTATCACACAGCCTTCAATCAAGCCATCACATCTTTCAATCCCATGTCACAGAGGCTTCAATCATGTCATAATGGCTTCAATCACATGCCACAGGGCCTTCAATCACACATCACATGAAACGAGAAAGTCTGATCAACTATCGCATTCAATACCCCCCACCACCACTACCACTACCCATGATATATGTCTCAATCTTCATGATATTTTTATGTGTAATTAAACCATTTTCTTTTAAGTTGATTGACTGTACATGTACATGTAGCATTCCATTGACCACAATGATACCATAATCCTACATTTCCACAGGTGACCTGGTAACATTTTGTATTGGTAGATATTCGACCTTATCATGCAATGATTATATGAGTGTGACTTCAAAGCCACATGCAATCACACAGGTCTCTACAGCCATTCAATATCACTTTTCCATTTTATGTAGCGTAGGTGCAGATTAGTGCATGTGCTCCCAACTTTGCTTGATTCTTGATTCTTCCATAAGATTCATTTCCACTAAGTTCTAGCACAATCCGAGTGATGTTTTGGAGAAGCGGTTGAAAAAGCAAAAACAACACGATTCAAAAAAATAATAAAATGATTTTTTTTTTTTTGAAAAATCACAACATCACCTAGTGAACAAATATTAAGGTCCAGGGGCTGCAGAAGTATCCCTATGCAATTTTTTGGAGGAATTGACTTAGCAGTTTCAAAAAAGAAAGGTTTATACGATTATTGCCAAAATATGAACCAAAAGCTCATTGAAGTCCAAAAATCACTTGAGTGTGACCATTTGAATTACTTTAGCAGAGACCCACCAAAGGTACATCCCCACCAAGCTTGAAGTGGATCTGGCTTCCAGCTTTTGAGATGCAATCCAAAATGTAGACTGTTAATGGTCAGACGATCAGCAGATGAAGAATAGAGGAATGACAGAAAGCAGACACCTGAGCAGCCTATAAGCTCAGCTGACTGATAAGTCAGCTGAGCTAAAAATAAGCTTAAATGGCAACCAGTGATCACATATGTATGAGGTTTTACAGTAAAGTGTTCATTTCAGTCTTGTCTGCACGATCTTGTCAGGAACTGGCAAAAAATCACCAACGCGTAGTTTACATATACTCAAGGGTTTCACACACACACCCCAAAAAAGTGCACACTTTCCCATATTATTGACGTAATGAAACTTACCTCTCACTACTTCATTGATGAATGCATTGTAAAAAAACAGGATACATACCTGAAATGAGATGAAAAAAAAAAGACATAGACATAAATGTTCTGAAAACATATAAAGGTTGTTACAAATACGATTAAACATATCCACTGATGAAACAATCGATAAGTGCACAATAACGGATACCAAGGAGGCAGACCACACTCGGGCAGGAATCATTACTGAAACAGTGAGAATGGCACTAGGGCTGACAATAAGGAAAGTCGTTGAGTGGATCGATGCAATTAGAGCAGTATATCAAACCAAACAAAGGGAACCAGGAGCTTCCTCTCCCACACTTCAGGTGTCACTTTATGGATTATAAACAGAACACTTCACAGCATGCATCGAACAAAGAACTAACAAGGACTTATATACATGTGGAGACCAGGTAACATTACAATCAGCGTGGTCAGGTGAATTTTCATTTCGTTATTTGTTTTGAATGAAAAGCATTGAGTGGGATTCTGTTGAACAGGACTGAAATGCACACAGGATGTACACGTACATGTGTGTAGATACATTGTTTCTTTACCATATAAACCCGTTCATGTTGTTTCTCTAGAATTAAGACACAAATGTAGACACACTGTTTCTTAAGACTTAAAACACAAATGTAGATACATTGTTTCTTTAAAATTAAGATGAATGTACATGTAGGAGACATATTGTTTCTTTAAAATTAAGATAGGTTTTATGATGGTGTTCCCCTTGTGCCCCCTTTTTATGAGACCATGCAGTGAGTGAGCAACAGCCAGTCCTGAGCAAGCCATTGGAAATGCAATAACTACTCAGACTGAAATAACATGCTTAAAAAAAGTGCATAAAATTAATATATATTCCCATGATATTGTAAGTGCTAAGGTTAATGCCAACACAGTCCATCCTCCGAGGTCCTCCGGCAAATGGTAATACCAAAGATGCACCAACAGTGTAAATTCCACAAGGTGTCTTGGTGACTTATAATATCACACAAGCCAACAGTGTAAATCCACAAGGTATTAGGGTACATTATAAATTCACATACATACAACTTCAGTCAAGTGTTCATTTCCAGACAAATACCCCTGTGGCTTTCTCAACAAATATCCCCTTAATGCAAGCCCACAAATATAACACTAGACTTGCCAAATGAACACTTTCTGAGTTTAATCCCTATCACTCACACACAAAAAAGATGTACTGATGAAAAACAGTAATTAAAAAAGTTTAATCAAGGGGGTTAAAAGTGATAAGGATAATAAAGTCTAACGCTCCCCCTTAAAATTAAAGTCAACAGCTTTCATTGTGTCCAACCCATCCCAAAGGAAGCTCTTGACCTGGGGCATGCCATTTTCGGCAACAAAAAATTGTAATGCAAACTGTTCTTTAATTAACATTAGATAAACTATAATGGTCGTTCCACTAAAAAAAAATTTAAAAAAAAACAGCGACAGATCTATAATCATAAGACTAACAGTCCTGTGCTCAGCTAACCTTGCATATTAAGGTCACTTTTGTTTAAAACCATCATAACTGCTGCCAAAAATTGCAGCACCACCTGTTGAACAAATTTAAGGTCTGGGGGTCCCCCCAGAAATGTCCCCATATCATTTCAAAACAGTTGGCCAGGGCAGAGAAGATGATTTTTAAAGATTTTTCCAAAAATAAATAAAAAATAAAGAAATCCAAAAATCACTTGGTAGAGACCAACCCAAGCTAGATCCCCACCAAGTCAGAAGTGGATCTAAATAACAGTTCTGGAGAATTAAACAATCTAAAATGTTGACCAATGACTGATGAAGATGGATTGATGACCACAGGATAAATAAGAGGATCATGATGATCCTGTGCTCAGCTGACATGCATCTGCTTATTTTAAAAAAATTACCCCGAAATTTATGCAAAAATCAATGCAGTGTGACCATTTGAATAACATATGTAGAGACCTATCAAAGGTACAATACTACAAAGTGTGACATAAATATGGCGAAAATTATCTAAGTTGTTTCCATTACAAGAAATCTTCATGTTTAAGTTTTGTATCAATTTTTTTTATTTTGTACTTTTTCAAAAAATGAATGAAAATATGAATCGAGTCAACCATTTGAACAACTTCGTTTGACCCTTCTACAAGGAACATATCTACCATGTTTCAACTTAATCCGAGTGACAGTTCTGGAAAAGAAGTCAACAATAACAAAAACACACAAAAATTCATTAAAAAAATAGAAAAAATCGCAGCACCATCTGGTGAACAAATTAAGAACTAAGAGTCCCTGGGAGTGTCCCCGTGTGATATCAAAGCAATTGGGTGGGTGGTTTCGGAGAAAATTTTTTTAAGATTTGCCTGAAAAAAGAACAAAAAATTCATAAAAAATTCAAAAATCACTGGGGCATGACCATTTGAACAAACTTGGTAGAGACTCACCCAGGGGACATCCGCACTAAGTTTGAAGTAAATGTGGCTGACAGTTTTTCAGAAGAAGTTGAAAATGTAAATTGTGGATGCCGACGGACGGACTGACGGACGACGGACCCTCAAAAAAGCTCAGCTGATTGACAAGTCAGCTGAGCTAAAAATTTAACCATACCTAAAAACACCAAATGCCTGTAACTATAGCAACCCATGACAGGGGAACAGTTAACTTACATCACTTTGGCCATCAACAAATGGCAGTTGTACATACCCAGTACTAGCATTGCCAGTAGTACATAAATAAATTCCTGTATTTAAGTCAGATATTGCACATATGTTCAATTTTAAGTGATCGCAGAATAAACCACCAGAAACATTTATTTTCCACAGAATTCAAAGGAATGTGGTTAAATTTCCCAAGTAAAATGAAGCAACAAATACAATAGACCTATGTATGTTCTTTCATTACAATGGTAAAATTCATGCCTAAAACAAGGCACATAGACTTCTTTACAAGCATGATCGGGTTTATCAAGGCTGCAGCCATTATTAATCATGCAATTTGAGACTCTTGTGGGAACATTTGTTCTCATGGGAAAGAGCATCAGGCAGCCATGAAACATGTATGAGTTAATATTGATACCGTGTTGTATTATTCCACTGACTCCTTAGTGGAGTGCTCTCCCCTTTCTAATTCTTGAGAAAAGGCCCTGAAATGAATGACTTTGGCTGCATCTATGCCATTCTGGCTTCATACAAGGGTTTTCTGGGCATAAATTGAAGCCATAAGTGACGTTCAGTGGCGCCAGAAGTTATCAATTTCAAACGGCATGGCATTCACATGTAAGTTTTTTAAGTCAGGTAAACATATCTAATAAACATCCACAAGATGAAGAGTAAAAAAACAGAGGAAAAAATTCCACAAAAAATGGTAAATCATTAGCCTTAAATATGCCTCCCCTACTTTGTTTGCAGGGGTTATAACAAAAGAGTAAATCTCTGTCTACATGTATTTTCCACCACAGAGACAACTAGTTGGTATGCCCAAACCGGGACATTGATGTACGGCCCTAACATTAGAGAAATACAAAGAGAAATAATAAGTGTTCTGCTTGCTCTTTCCAGTATCAGCACCATAATCTTGTGTTTAATTTGTGTACTGAACAGGAAGGACTGCTGTACACAAATGCTGCACCAGTGTAGCTAGCCCTATATTGTTTCTAAGAGTGGAGCCAGTCTGAAGTTTTAATCTGTCATGCACAGAAATACCCACAGGGACTGGTTGAATTTTGAGATTTTATCAACATTTTAAAAAATATAACAGCCAGAAAGACCTTAAGACTCCCATGGCCAGTGTAAAAATATGACTATCCCCTGATGACCTAGAAATAGTTCAAGCTGGCCAACTGAATGTCAAAGTTAGCAAAGATGAGATGCTTCTACAGTACAAGTTTCCTGATAACGGCTCAATTTGTTCCGAAATTATTACACTTGGAAAGACCTTATGACTCCCTCAACCAGGTTAAAAATGTGACCCCTGGTGACCCTGAAAATAGGCCAAGGTAGCTGCATGTCGAACTCCCCCAAGCTTCCAATAAGATGCTTCTACAGTACAAATTTCATGATAGTAATTCAATTTATTCAAAAGTTAAAGTTATTGTGTCCGCAAATGTAAAAATGTGCCACCTGGTGACCTTGAAAGACAAGTTTCACGAAAGTAGCTCAATTTGTTAAAAAATTATTGCATCTGAACAGGCAAAAATAGGAGAACTTCTGGTGACCTTGAAAATGAGTCAAGGTCACAGAATGTTGAACTCAGTCAAGCAGCTGATGAGATGCTCCTACGTCACAAGTTTCATGATAGCAGCTCAATTTGCTCCACAGTTACTGCCTCCACGAGGGTACTAGATGGAAGACAAACACGCGCAGACATGACAACGACAATGCCCTGAGGAAGAGCAATGGGGTAAAAACTATTGCCTTGTAACTTGGTTAAGGTAGCGGCGGGGATTGAGCTATAACGGCAAAATCGTGACCCGACAGAAAATGAGTTTTTTCCATTTCCGTAAAGTTTGGCACTTTAACTTTCTTGTCACCAAACATGAATACTAAAAAAGCAAAATTTATGTGATAAAAAAGGGAAAAAACATGACCATGTTTTAGCCGGCTGCAGCACGAGCATGTCTGTTTACAAATGTATGCTAATTAGTCCGCCAAAGTTTGGATAGCAGTCGGCTGCTTTCCACAATCCAGGACCGTAGCAACGACAAGCGACCAACTGTGACATTTTGAGGTGCGCTCCTACCAATTCTTGTATAAACTGCTTGACAAGATTAGGACAGATTAATGGGTTTGTTGTGGTGACCAAATGGCCATGTAGATAATTAAATCGATGGGCTCATGTTTTCCTTCTCAGTGTGATAAAAAAAATTAAAAAGTAAGGGACGATAAAAGGTGACGATTGTCAAAACGGCACCTGGCGATGGACGTGAGCCTCAGTGTGTTTTCAATGAAGGCGATTTCAACCTATGCGTAAATCGTTACTAAGAATCATGGCATTGTATACATCATAAAGGCTTACAACCCTTTCTACAGTCTTGCCCTATCCAAGACCAATTTGCTTTTAATGTTTACTGGCAAAAAATACGCATGACGATCGAGGAATCCTAACACTGGACCACTTGGCTATAAATATGCCGCAAACTATAAAAGCGGGGATTCGATTCAGCGTAAATAATTATATCTGCCTTCAATAATTATATGTCCCTTTACCTGAATGTGAAACAGTGAACCCGGACAGTGAATAGCATTAAATGTTAACCTTGAAGTAAATTTATATGAAGCACACGCCTCCACTAAAACTGGTATCGTCTGTAGCGCTGTCCCATTTTGTGGAACTGGAAGACTGGCACATTGCACATGCACGGACTTGCCCACTTCATACGGGGTTGTTTCGAAGTACACTGAGCGAGGGGACAGAAAAAAAAAGCTTTAAAAATTTGACCATCAGGGGGATAAAATAATCAGATTACTGTTAAATGACTGCGAAAAGCGACTCTGCACTCTGCTTTTAGCTGGTTGATCGGTCACATAAAAGTATTTTGTCTCACTGTGCGCGGCATGTTCCGATACCACTCGCCCGCACCCACCCATCAGGAAGTTTCGGTTTTGTGTCTCGATCAGTTTATTGCAGTTCAAGGGTGAGCCAACTATCTTTCAGTGGGCTAGTTATCTCCACAAAATAAAAAATATGTTACATGAGTGGCAAGGTTTCGAATGGCAATACGCGAGAAAAACGTGGCAAAGTGAATGGCATTCTTTATCACAGAATGAAGGCGCTAATATGTGGAGGAACCAATGAAATAGGCTTGGCGTATTCTATTGTGCTCCCGGCAAGAACAAAAACAACAAAACAAAACAAAAAAACAAAAAAACAAAAAAAACAAAACAAAAAAAAAAAAAACAAAACAAAAAAAAAGCGCACAAGCCAAGGCCACGAACAACACACTGCCTCACGATGCCCATCCCTTTCTCAATTTTGTGGGAATTGGAAACTTTCTTTACTGCCAGACAGACTCGCTCTGCGTAATTGTTAAATTGCGCTTGAAGTGCATGTCACCAGGCAAGCAAACACAGTCCGTCTTAGCAGGCAAGAAAGTTTTACCCTTGCGCACGAAGGGTAGCGTCATCACCTTACATCTGAGCGTGGTCTGGTGCATTATAACTAATATTGATCCATGTAACCGTCAGGGTCTGATCAAAGACTACTTCAGCAAATCAATGGATTAGGTTTTTCAATCTAGCAATACAGTTTCATCACCAATACAACGTTGAAACTAATTGATTCTCAACACATATGAAACATTCGGGTTTTTTTTGTTTTTTTGTTTTTTTTTTTTTTTTTGTTTTTGTTTTTTGTTTTGTTTCTTCTTTGAAGTATAATTTATCCTGGGAGTGTTTGTTTATCAGTCACAGGACTATTGTCTTAAATGTTACGTCACGATCATGACCGCCTATCTAGCATTTATAAGCTACATTGAAGTCGGTGACTGTGCTGAAGTCCGATTTACCCTCGGACTCAGTCCTATCCATATTCCTGGTCGTCAACACTTTTTTTCACATTGTCATCCATCTGCTTCCCTTTCTTCCGTGATCGTGGCATGTCGATTTTTCCAACTTTCTTTTCGGTAAGGTCGCAAGTAGTCCAAGACACTGAATGGCGAATGTCCCATCCATGCCGTTAATAAAGCCATGTTGTTCTTTGATCCAAGGTGATGAGAAGTGAGTGAGCAACTCCTGCCTACCGGGCTCCTTCTGAGTAGAGCAAGCTGTGAAACTGCAACCCGTTTGTTCAAGCGGCGCCATATGCAAACAATGTTGCTAGGGTCAAAGTGATGGCACCTTCGGGTCACGTGGCTAATCCGCTTTCGAATCCCCCTTTGAAGCTGTCCCATTCACGTGGAAACCCGAGTGACAAGCTTTCAAGTGTGGCTGCATTTGATGTCATTCGGGTAAAAAACTGCTTTTTTAAGCCAATAAACATCATTGTATGTTGGAAACTACACATCAAAGATGTTGATTGACATTTCTTCGAAGTACTGAGACCAAAACGGGCCGAATTCGGAAAGCTGTATTGTCATTATGGCCAACGATGTGCGAAAAAAGGGCCTCAAATCTTTCAACGGCGATTTCTCGGAATGAAATTTTCTGCTTATGAATCAATTTTGTGGACAGCGTCAATAAAAAGCTAATTGATCGATCTGCTTCAAATAATCGTCTTTTGAAAGATAAATATATTATCTGGGAACCGTTTTTTTTGTTTTTCCGTCAGATGTCCCCTTCCGAGACTTTTGTAGCCCACAAAATGAAGTAACTGCGGAAGTTTAAAATGATGATCAAAGAATTCGATAATTCTGTTATTATGTATTTTATTTGTAAACAAAAAATACGGTTCCTGCATATTGGTCTATACTTTAATTTTACATAGGTAATACACTTTTGCATCGATTATTTTTAAAGAAATGCTGACAAAATGTCAAATCTGATACCCTCTTGTAAACGGGCGTATAAAACCCTTGAAAATTATCGTATCGATATGAATCTTCTTTCTAACAAATTTAGATGTCTGAACAATTAATAAAATATATGGTTTTGTGGGTGAAATGTGAAACATAGTTCATCTATGCAACGTCAAAGTCGCGGGACCGCTGCGCGAGGCTCAATCCCCGCCGCTACCTTAAGACTTACAAGTAGTTGAACAGTTTGTGCAATTAGTTGTACGGCAAAATTTAGCTGTTGTACGGAACACATTCTCAAAGCTTGTCTCATTAGATCAGCTTTTTATCAAGTTAGCTTCATTCAACCTGCCTTCATGAAGGAACTGACTGCTTTTATTCTTGTGTGTTGTAATATCCCTTACAGTCACCTTGTGGCTCACTCATTTTACCATCATCTTTCCAAATTTGAAGCCTCGTACGTATATTTTTAATGTTTCTAAACCTTTCCTCATACTTCATTTTGAATGGAACCTTCTCAAAGTGCAGTAGCATGGTGTGGTGTGTATTATAATTGTCAGCATGCCATCAAATCTTCAACATGTCCAGTATCCAGGTCAGGTCATTATAGGCATCTACTGAACAGGGCAGTTCAGGATAAAGTTGATGCTTGTATTGTCAGTATGTCCGCCATCCCGGTAAGGTCACTGGCGACATCTATCAAACAGTATAATCTCGTAATACTCAGACATTGTTTGCACTGCCAGTAAGTCCAGCATCCAGGTCAGGTCAAAGTCGGCATCCATCAAAGAGGCATTTCGTGACACTGGAACAATATTTACAGTGTCAGCATGCTCTGTATTTAGGTCAGGTCACTGTCAGCATCTGTCAAACAAGACATTTTGTAATATCAGGTCAAAACATTTCGCCCTCTTGTTAATTTGTTGGAAGTTGCCAGGTTGTGTTGTGAGGGTAACTTCCATGCATCCATCATGACGTATTGATCCACGGTTTCACTCTGCATACAGTGAAGGTCAATGGTGGTCTGTCAAGGCACCACAACATGCCTCAACTGAGGTAAATGCCCCATGGTTTGGCCATCTCAGGACATTCACCTTTTTGCTGCCGCATTCCCATAATAGACGAGCCACAACTGCCACATGAAATGAGTAATTTCAACAGAAAACGACATTACTTTGCATATATGGACAGCTATCCTGGGACTATGGAGTCTTATGATATCAAACTTTCACCATAAAGGGTTAAGGTTTTAAGGCATGGGATTTTTGTTGTTAAAAAGAGTTCTAGCTCATCTGAGGTCACATGACCCAGCCACCATCTTGGATTTTTGCTGGTTTTTTTTGGAGAGATTTCAGCATTACCTGACCGTTTAATATCATCAATCACTCAAAAACCCATTTACGATATCAAATTTTGAAGAAAGCAATAGACATATGAAATGAGACATTCTGGCAACAATTTGTACCATTTCGGCCAATAAATCGATAACTCTAGGGGTCAACATCCTATCATCGGCACCCCAAAATACCATATGAATCCTTCACTGGTGTTCATTTCCTGGCATAATCTTGAAAAAATCTGAAACATGCAACATCCATGACAGAGACCGAACCAGTACACATATTGGTATTTAGGTTATGTGTAATAACAGATTTGACAGCCTGTGCCTCATTGCATTGGACATCAACAATGTACAGTCGAGTACAGTCGCTTCCAGCATGCTATGGTTGTTCAACAATTGTCGCTTTTGACTCTGAAAGAACAATTGTTGCTTCTGACTCTGAAAGGGTTAATATGGCTTCAATTGGTGCAATACGTCACAATATAGTCAAGGAGGGTGAGGACATACATTCTAGACCAAAAATGCCTTTTATACCACTTAAAATAAACAAGAGGACTGTCCTGTGCTTAGCTGACTTTGGATGCACAGAATGAAATGGTCCTGTGACCTTTGGAATAATATTAGGGTCACATTTCTTTAAGATCATCACCACCACCACCGCCACCACCACCACCACCACCACCACCACCACCACCACCACCACCACCACCACCACCACCATCATCATCATCATCATCATCATCATCATCATCATCATCATCATCATCATCATCATCACTGTTTGCTATATCAAAGCTTTCTGTCACACACCCCTGAAGTCATCATTTTTTTTAAATGAACGAGTGACAGGACCCACTATTACAAAGATAATATGCAGAGATGTCAGCTTGACCTTTAAAAATCACTCCAGATCAAAATTAACAAGACCCAAAGAAACCTCATAAGGTATTTTCCTATAGGTGTTTTATTGTGACTATATGGTCCTAGGAAACACCATTACCAAGATTTAAGCCAAGTACATGTATATGTCAGTTTGACCTTGAAAAATAAAACAAGGTCCAGACCTGAAAAAAATCACCAGGGGTTCCCCCAGATAAACTTTATTTTGTTATTTACATGATTTACACCCCCCCCTCCCCTGACCTACATGTAAGACCAACACCTGTCAAGGTCTTTGCCCCATGCTAGCTACATTAAATGAAATTAACTTGTTTTCCTGAATTCAGGGAAATCCATCTTCCAAATCTCCAGGCAATCATAATTATATTAAATTAAATAAAGAAGAAATGAAGTGTGCCAATGGACTGGCATCCTGTCTTTGACCTCCTAGCATGAATACAAAAGATTGTTACTTACTTTTGTCATGGAGTGTTATACACAAGTCCACGCTTGTGCTCATCAAGTCATCAACTGAGACCATTCAGCCTTGGTCAAGCAGCCTTGGGCACTGAGACTTGCCCTCATTCATAATCATTAAGTCCCTTTTGATTACTATGTCCATCGCAGACAATAGTATAGGCAAAACAGTTCAAAAAATGTTAATTCATTAAGCAAAATACTTGCCAAAATGTCAAAAAAACATCACGATTATGCTTGTTTACTTGCTTTTAGACTGAATCATATTGTAGGAGCACTTCAATTGGCTTTAGTTACAGTTAAAAATCAAGGATAGCACATCTATTGGCTCAATGGTACCAGTTTGCAACCACACCTATATTAACCAGAGACATTACTTGGGTAACAACTGATTAGTCCTCTCTGACCACTTGCCTTACAGAGGGGAAAAAAAGGAAACTTTTTCCACGGGCATATATTAAATCATTTTCAGCACAGAATTCACTTTCTTGGTCCCTCCTTTCTGTTGTTGCTTAGACAAACACACCCCAAACAGACTGGGTTGGCCATTTGCTATATACATGTATGGCAGCTCCATTAGAGATTTCTCTGATTTACAATTTAAAAGGTGTTTAATTAATATCATTAAATGTACAAACTACATTAAATTTTGGTAACGGTGCATATAAAATACAATCGTACATCAGCCTGTCATAGAATTGGTACCATACTACCAATGCTACGCAACATTTCATGACCACACTTGACCAAGGGCTATACCACATTAGAGAGTCTGTCTGCATGAGGCTCCACAATATATGTGTCCACAAGGAACAAAAAAGTTTCTACTGCCACTACCCAGCACACGTCATGAAAAAATTTAAGCAGAGGCCTTGCATCAGCTATTGTTTGATGGCACAGAGCAAGCAAATTGACATTATTTTAGTCCATACATTGAAATCAGATCAGCAGTCTCATCATACATGTACTCATGCCACACAAAATCTTACGAATATTGCTGAAACAGCAAACAAATTCTCAAATAATTGATATCTGAGCCGTGATTAGTCCAAGCACTGTTTTAAACTCCTTATTTTCACAATTTCTACAATAAACAGATAAACAAATTGGCCTTCACATTTATGCCCCATGGCTGTTCATATGCGATGTCTTGACATGGATGTAACTGCAGATGCATAAACTTGTCCATGAAGACAGGAAAAATAGAAACAAGAAGGCTGTGGGAACAGCCCACCCTCAGCTGACCTTGACATTCAACCTATAATAAGTCCCACTCTAGTCCTAGGGGATAAGGATTATAGAGAGGAAGTAAAAAATGTTAATTTCCAGTGCAATCCACATTGACTTACACGGTAATCAATAGGAATGCATGCACGAACAGACAGCTCCCAGCCTGAAAAAATTGTTAAAACTCCGGGATCTTGAGTATCACCACCAAGTGTACACTTTTGATTAATCCTCAGACAGGCTATATTTCCACCAATTTTCAGAACAATCTCAGTGATGGTTTTGGAGAAGTTAAAATAAATGACATAGCATACTAACATTCATATGACATAAGAAACACTTTCAGTACTCCTTGAACAAATTAGGGTTTTAATAGGGGTCTCCAGAAGTGTGCAATGAGCCAAGCAGTTTCAGAGAAGAAGTTTTCATTAAAAAAATGAACAAAAAAATCCTTTCAAAAATCCCAAGACCACTGGAGTCTGACCATTTGAACAAATGTTATAGAGACCCACCCAGTTACGATTCCCACCATGTTTGCAGTGAATCTGGTTGATGGTTTTGGAGGAGTCAAAATTGTAATTGTGGACAGATGAAAGAGTATAGACAATGTCCAGGCCATGGACAATTAACAGAAGCTAGACAAATGAATGACAGGCAACCGTGTACTCTTCTTATAAGCTCAGCTGGCTGACAAGTCAGCTGAGCTCAAAATTATAAAATTCTCTCGTGATCCCACACCCCCATCTGATCACTTGAAAAACATGAAAAGTTGATCTGAATTAGCAGGTGCAACACAGTAACCCAACAGAACATTAACACCACGTCCACATTTTCCATGTTTTCCATATACAATGTACAAAATGTATAACTATAGAAAATTGTATGTACACAAACATCAACTCATGTACATCTCTGCAATATGCATCCATGGTGAAACTTTAGGTTGCACCATGGAATCGCCAACAGAGGGCACAAGCTACGTATAAAGTCAAAAAGCAAGGGCTGCAGAGCCCTGTTTGACTGGAGTGGTGGGAATTGTTTGAGGCAAAAATCCACAATGTACATTTTCAATCCATGTCCAACCATCATAGAATTAAACAATTTGTGTGTAAGTAATCATGGGCATTTTTCTTTTACCAGGTGGTTGGAAAATTAAAATTCATGAAAAGATGTTAGAATGTGGACAGGTAAAAATCTGACACGATTGCTTTCAGGTGGGGCAAAATCAAGAGTTTGGTATTCATCACCTACATGTAAGATCCTTTATTTTGTAAATAAGAGTTGAAATTATTTGGTGAGCATGGACTTCCTCAGAGTTAAAGCTTTGTCTTTTAGACATTCCAGGATGTGCTATAATGGTCACCTATGGGAAATTCAATTTGCTTGTGCTAACTTTAGAAATAAGAGTAATGCTGCATCGGAGTCTAAGGGTTACTGTTGCTTGGGCCTGATTGGTGACCCCAGAAAGGTCACGGATCCCTCCAGTCTACAGTCTTAATATGGCAGGCCATTGATCATCATAAACATGTGCTCATCTACTATCGACTTTTCGTTCCAACTCACGACTGAGACTGCCATTTTTTCAGCTTCAACAGAGGATGTTATGTACAACGAAACTTCCTTTGCATGCACAGAGAACATTTTCCTTCAAGGTATTTCCTCCACTAAGTAAATATGTGTACTTGATTAATGGTAGCTAAATTGGCCCTTTATATTTCAATCAATATTTATGCAAGCAAATTACGTGTACCACCAATAAATACAAGATTACAAAGATTATGGAGATATCTGTTTTTAAGACCACCTTTACCAGGTTTACCCCTCAAAGATGGTGTCTTATATGCTACCGGACACATGGTTTTTCATGATGAGAAATTTTGGACCCGTGTATCTAAATCATCGCTGAACTTGTCATCACATGTAAAACATATTTACGCAGCACCAAGAGGAAACATGAATCTGGATAGGGTGGCCCTTCCAAAACCTTGCTTATTCCTCTTCCCCTTCCTTCCCCCATCTCCACGCCCCACAGCACCCAAAAATGACTTTCAATATTCAGGGATACAGTGTAGATAAAATAAAATGTCCCTATTGATATGCTATTTACAAAAACTCTATTTCATTAAAATGAGATGTGGAATGAAATTGTTTCATATCGTGGTGAAAAACACTTTTTGGTACATAGACTACAGCACAAAAAAGTAAGTCACAGACACCAATTAGCTCTTTCAGTGCCAATCCAGGGCCAGAATTTTGGCGAGAATCCGAGAATCCATTCTCGTAAAGATTCTCCTAAACTTGCCTTTCTTAAAAAAGAAAACTAATTGACAAAAATCCAAATAGATTGTCGCAAAATTTTGGCCCTGCAATCAAGTCTCGAGTCAATCTATTAAAGCAAAACTAGTCTGTATATTATCATTATGGTCTCGGATTCATATTCCTCATAAAAAGACCTTTCATTCAAGTACCAGCATGTTTCTAGTTCTAGAGAAAATTTCCCAGGTCAACAACTTTTCTCGGCACGCATGTTGACTCCGTCCAAAATTTGCCACTTAAAGAGTTAATTGTTAAGCACTCCAAAAATGTTACCATACCAACTCAACAGCAGCAACAGGAAAGCCCTCCATGCCAAATTTGAGCAAAAATCCCTCACAGTGTTCATGACAAACCATGTACTATAATGACGACTACACAGGTTACTATGTTAAGTGGCACCAAGTACTGACATTTAAAGGACTAGAATGGATGACACAAGAGCTCCATTTCCTTTATCACCACCATAAAAAATGGCACACAACGAAATTTAGGAGGGTTGAGTGACTGTGCAAGAGCAAGATTAATTAAGATAGAAGGAGTCCCTAGAATTACCAGGCAGATGGAACCGTTGAGACAAATGTCAAATTCACACAGGTGTTTCAGTCCCTCTTGCCTGCAAATCAGATTGCCTAGGGGGGCGGGGGGGGGGGGGGGGAGGGTCACTGGCTTTGCCCCTCCCACTTTGGCACAGTAATTCATGACCACTACTATGCAGGCGACACTCCTCCTGAAAAATTGTCATTGACTGTCAGAGCTGCCAGAGAGGCTCTTCATGACAATTTGGAAAAGAACCAAGAGGTCTATTGCGATGTAAGATGTTTACCAATCTAGCTGTGAAGAATTATAGAATTACTCCACGTAAACTTTTCACCGAAGTGTTGTTTTGGAAAATGCTCCACATGACAAAAATAAAGCGAGTCCATTTGCTGTTGTTGAAGTGTGTTCCAAGCTCAACAAGACATATATATATATATATATATATATATATATATATATATATATATATATATATATCATAGATTATAGCATGCTTTGTTGACGATATGAAGTATATCAACGAGCACTGGATGCTATATGGTATCCAGTGCGAGTTGATTACTTCATTTCGCCTACAAAGCATGCTATAAAATTTTTATCTCATGTTTGGGTCAATTTGTACATTTCAATACACAGAGCAAAAATAAGAACGACATTTGCAGAAAGTTTTACTCCTCATCAACACAATTACCGATGAAACGGGAAGAGTACCGATACCACCGGAAGACTGGCGATGCCACTGGCAGAGTACCGATACATCATATCGTGACACTGTCACTTTTAGGCCTATGATACAGTAATCATACAAGCCTGTTATAGTACTAAAATTGACCCAAACATGATAAATATATATATTTATATGTTTATACAGTGGTCCCTCTCTTATCAGGCTCCCCTGACAAGAGGCCATCACCTCCACAGAGGCCACTTCTCCATGCATCAAGTATGGGACTTTCATTTTATTTTCCCCCTCATGACAGGCCACACCTCTCATAAGGCCAAATTTCTGGTGCCCTTGGGGTGGCCTTATAAGAAGGGGACTACTGAATATCAGGGCTTGAATTTAGCATGTGCATATGTATATATATATCATTGGTCTCTGCAGGTTTTCACAAGGGCATGGCAGTTTGATCTGAAAAGGGCAATTTGTCAACACGGGTACGGACCACATAGGGCCCTGCAAAAGTAAGGTTCTTGATGAAATAGCGTCTCTTTCATACAAAACTGAAGAAATTGTTGATAACTGTATCTAAATTATGGTGAAAATGCTGCTTTTAATATATTTTCTTTGAATTCAGCTTACATAGAGAAGATTTGTATGTCAAAATTGAAGAAATGTGCCATAAAACAGCACTGCATGATGTACGTGTACATGTATATGTCACAGTAAAAAGGCAGGAAGCAAAATAAAAAGGCAGGGAGTGAAGAGAAAGGGAAGGGAGCAGAACAAAAGAGCAGGGTAAAAAATCCCTTCTATTTTAAGCTACACAGACCACTGCATATGCTCAAATCATGCCTGATGTATCAGGCTATAAGGGGTGGGGTGTGGTGGGGTAGGGTGGGGTGGGGTAGGGTGATGGATGAGAGTTAACAACTCTTGCCTTAAGCTTTGGTATCTATGTGAAGATTACACCTTTTAAAGCACAGTACCATTGCAGGGCTAAAAATAGGGCTTATCTGCTTGTCCGTACTAAGTGAAACTTATGACAGACAAGTTAAGTTGCCAATGCACTTGTCCAAAATTTACATATAATTCAATTAGAACAAGACTCCACTTGGGTGGCGGACAAGTGAAAATTTTTCCTTATTTCTAGCACTGCATTGCATATATTCAGTCACACTTTGAATGAAAAAGTACTTTAAAGCAAACAATTTGTTAATTTCCTGGGTTAGATACACCAGATGCTCTCCCTGCAGAAGAGGAAACCACCTCCATCCCCACACCCTACCCCTCAATGAAATGACCCTCCAGCAATCATCCCCTCACAAAATGTTGAGCCTGTGCATTTATGTCCATATTTTGGCAACCAGGGAGAACAGAGCGAAGCCGAGTCGAGCCGAGCTGAGCCGAGCAAAGCAAAGCAGGGCAGAACAGAGCAGAGAACAGAAGAGAAGAAACAACAGCATGCTTGGCATCCAAGTTGCTGCAAAATGGCCACACAACTCTGGAAAGAAACTCATACTGTCTTAGGCCTCACCAGGGTCAACAAGATTGTAAATTTGTTTTTTCTTTGTTTTTCTGTCTCTGGTGAAACAAAAACAAGTACAACTCCATATACGTACGATCCTTTCCATGCAAAAGTCTGTGACCCAGACCTATACCTCAATAATGGGGATCAACATGATACATTATCTAACCCAACCCACCAATCTGGAGCAAGTTGTTCAAATCCTACCATAAGGAAGATTAACATGTTACCATGGAAACAGAGTACTTTCTCAGACCCATCCATTACCATGATTACTAAGGTTCTTCACTTAAAGGCAGCCTCCCAATACTCTATGCATACCTTTAAAGATAGTTAATTTAAACCTTGTCTTCTCGAATACAACTCTGCAATTGTACACATACCTTGAAGCCCAAGAAAATACCATTCTCTCTCTCTCTCTCTCTCTCTCTCTCTCTCTCTCTCTCTCTCTCTCTCTCTCTCTCTCTCTCTCTCTCTCTCTCTCTCTCTCTCTCTCTCTCTCTCTCTCTCTCTCTCTCTCTCTCTCTCTCTCTCTCTCTCTCTCTCTCTCTCTCTCTCTCTCTCTCTCTCTCTCTCTCTCTCTCTCTCTCTCTACTCTTGATCTTGGTTAAAGGTCCTAAAACCAATTTGAGCCTCTTCATCCTGATCAGTCTCAATGAAATTGAACACACATACCAAAATGTTGATCAGAAATTATGGTTGGTTGATGACTTCTTAATTTCTGGTTATACATGTAATATTATTATAGTTCTTAATTTCTCATTATACACTCATAAGATACACTTTGAGAAGCATAAACTATGTCACAGCTGCAGAGCATACTGGCTGTACTTAAGATGTTAAGAGCAAAATCTAAAGTTGTCTGATTCAATCTGTCAGCATGTATATTCACATCAGAACAGAAATGCTCTGAATTTGACTTGCACCCACCAAGATGAACAAGTTAACATCACTCATTCTCACAGCAAAATGTCTTGTATGTAGACCAGAATTAACAGGAATTGTGTTAACCCTTTCCCCCTTGAATTAAGACTGAGTCAACAGCTTTCCTCGGCATGGGTTGGGCACTTAGTGCCGAGGAAAGCTGTTGACCTGGGTCATGTTGTCTTGACAGGTCTCATCTTCAATAGTCAACAGTTTTCCTCTGCATGGTAAGTGCCCAACCCATGCAGAGGAAAACTGTTGACCTGGGTCATGTTGTCTTGACAAGTCTCATCTTCCGTTCTCAGTCAAATTGTTTTTCATTGCTGTTGAAATCAGTTGAAAACGCTGAAGCAGATGACATTTGACCACCAGCCGGTTTTGGCCGGTTTGAGGGGGAAAGGGTTAAACCCATCTTCTTCTGCACAAACCAGCCAAGCTATGGGGAATGGGCACGTCCTGCTATTTCCCATGCTGCTAAGGCTTTCTGTACAACATCTATAACCAGACTGACCCACTTCCGGCTGATGTCTGCATGGGTCGACAGTAAATGATTGACCCATATACAACATCTACATGTACATGTAAGACCAGACTGACCCACTTCCTGGTGATGTCTATATTGGTCCACAGGGTGTTTCAAAAGGACTGATCTACACAAGGTACATGTCCATGTACAAAATCAGACTGACCCACTTCCTAGTGATGTCTATATTGGTCCACAGGGTGTTTCAAAAGGACTGATCCACACACAAGGTACATGTCCATGTACAAAATTAGACTGACCCACTTCCTAGTGATGTCTATATTGGTCCACAGGGTGTTTCAAAAGGACTGATCCACACACAAGGTACATGTCCATGTACAAAATCAGACTGACCCACTTCTTAATAACCTCCATATGGGTCCAAAGTGTGTAATAAAGGACTGACCCATTTTTTTCTATTTTTTGGACAAGTTCACATGGTTCCACCGTGTATTACAAATTAGGGCTAAACTACTTTTTGGTGATTAGCCAGCATAGTTCCTATGTGTATACAAAGGAGTGCCCAAGATGTTCTATGTGGTACATTCCACGGTGTATTAACAATGAACTGCCCCATACTTGCTATACAGTTCTACAGTGTTTTATTAATGATTGACATATTCCCTAGTTACACATGTGCATTTGTATGGCTTTTATGCTGTAAATTTTACAAACTGGTCAACTTCTGACGTAAAAGTCTGCATGTCATTTTCTACCACACATACATGTATATAGCACTGGACTGACCTACTTCCTTGCCCTAAATATGTTTCGGTTGCAATTGCATGGCACGTACGTGTGTAATACAACACTGAACCCGCTCCAGCAAACTCTTTCATTGTCAATTTTTACAAAAGTTGATGCGCTCTGAATAAACATATCGATACCAGGCTCCTATTCTTTGCAAACAAACTGTCACTCAAGTCCCAGCATGCCTATAGTTGCAGAGAGCACAGGAACGCTCCAGGTCAACAGCTTTTCTCAGCACACTTGGGGCACAATGCACCCAATGTGCACAAAGGAAGCTGCGGGGAAATTCAGTCAAAACGCGACACCTAAAGAGTCAATAGAGGTTGTGTACTATGATACCACACCCCTTGGTATTAGCACATATCACATACACACACAAGCACTGATTGGATTCCAGTGAACAGAATCTTGGCAAGACGCTTGAGGACAATGGATGGTATTAAGCATGGATAAGTGTAACAGCTATGTGTACGTTGCACTCCGTCTTCGGTGGCTGACCTCAAGCAAGGTCACTGTCAGCGTCCCCAAAAGGCAGGAATACCCCTCCTTGGGTAGTCACCAAGCAGAGCTCATTGAATTCTGGTAAATACTTTAGGCGACAGGCTGGCCATAAAAAATTGGCTTTCACAGACAGCTGGCCCGATACTATGATCGCCACAATGCAGCTTCTGACGCTGACAGATAAAAACTCTCAAGACTTGCGCGTAAAGCAAATTCATACAGCTCCTCTGTCAATTTTATCAAACTCCGCTAATTCTTTTCAAATAAATTTTGGTTCAACGATGTAGATAATTGGGATTTCCTGACAATTTACAAAAAAGAAAAAAACACTTTTTTTAAATACCCAGGAGTAGTGGATGTGTGTGAAAGAGCCTTCAATGACTAAGATGAAAGCTTACTCTCCACTCTGAGCACACAGACTGTTTGGAAGCAGTTGCTAACTCAATGAGATGTTTCTGGTGTTTTTCTGGCTGGCTGGCACAGATACACATCAGTGGTATAATTCGTGTGCAGTCATAACATATCACTCGGGTATCTATCAAGAGTGGCATCATTTGGGGGGGGGGGGAGAAGGGGGTCTTGGCAAAACAAGAAAGTAACCTTTTAAATCAACAGTTTTCCATAGACCAAACATGGCTGGCTGCCTACTACACTGAACCAAGGGAAGCTGTTATCCTAATTCATATCATGCCTGGCTAATGACCAGTTTAACCCTTCCTCCTTAAAGTGGTCCAAACTGACTGGGAGTAAATGTGGTCTGCTTCAATGATCTTCTAATAACCCTTTCCTGCTTGATCGCCCAAAAGCACCTGGATGTAAATTATCATCTGCCTTAATGTTTTCACGTAAATTTCTTGCTAACTTTTGAAAACATTTTTGCTGCTATTTATACGCCCATTCATGGTGGCAAGTCTTGGGTCAATACCTTTACTTTGTACAGGTTTGGTACAATATGCAGATTACCATACCCCAAGTCAACAGCTGAGCATTTCCAATAAAACCCATTGGGAAGCTGTTGAAGTACTATTTAGAGGGGTAAGAGTTAATCACTAAAAAACACTTTTTGTTTTGTTTTTGTTTTTTGTTTGTTTTTTTTTGGGGGGGGGTAATATCAATATCAGTAAACCAGATATTCCTTCAAAAGGTACAATCCTTTTCCCATAATTTATGAAAAATATTCTGTGTACATTAACGTTCTTGATATTCCTTTTTAAAGACATAATAATCTGTCATAATTCACAAAAAATATTCTGTCAACATTACCATTCTTTGCACTCTTGCCCAGCCAAATCAACTTTCTGAGAAATTGGTGCATGGCCAGTTCTTAGATTTGCCGCCAAACAAGAAGCCAATGGGCCTAATGCTCTGCTGACCACCATTACCAAAAAATCATTTCCTGAAATGTATCCAAACCACGACCTTGAAAAATTGATCAAGGTCATCCATATTATGCAATATCAAACTTCCACATGATACATATGAGGAACATTTGGTATCATTCGCCTTGTTCTTTATCCAGATGTTGAATTAAATGTCTTTTCCTTCAGTGCTTAATGACCTTGAAAAATAGGTCAAGGTCACAAAGGTCATGGTAACCAAAAAGTTAGTCACCATGTAGAGTTTTATGTATACAGTGTACTCATGTCCAATTTTGATCTTGAGGCTCAATTCTCTTTTCCATTCAAGCCCAAACTACACCCTACCATTACAAAATCACCTCTTCCAACTTAACAGGTCTGGTGACCTCACAGAAACACGCCAAGGTCATCAATATTATATAACATATTCGCACTAGACATGATCTATACATCCTATGAATTTGGCATGTCAACTTCAATCATTTCTCAAGATATGGAATTTTGCATCTTTTTAACTCATTATTTCCCTCAAAGTGGCGCCACCAGTATCATAAGCAACCAAGATTTTGACCTCTTCTACAATCCCACTTAATTGCATGAAGATCCATAAAAAATTCAGGATAATGGACTGCATGGTCAAAAGATTTTCACATTATGACATATATATTACATAACACTATAGGTGGCACCACCAACATTGATGGCGACATAGATTATCATACACTTGATCAAGTTGATGGTTCTAAAAGACATATATGGGCCTAACTAAAAAACTGCAGGGTGCAGAGCATTCAGAAGATGACCCCTATATTCCAACCAGCCACTTGACCTTGACCTTCAACTCAAATTTAAAAATTGTAACTGTTCAAAATATGCATCCTGCATCCAGCTTTCCATACATGGTCTGTTATTGAGTAATAACTTTTTGAGTTATTGAAGAAAAACAATAAAAACTGGGACAAGCGCCACAATCCATTATCTTTGGGTCACAGTGACCCAAAATGGAGGTCAACAAGTACAGTTTAACACACAATGTCGTCAATTGCAATGTTATACTGGAGGCTCAATTCTCATTGCTTCTGTTGTCTGAGCTAAGCCCTACCATTACTACCATTACAAAAATCACCTCTTTCTACTTTATAGGCATGGTGACCTCACAAAAATATGTCAAGGTCACTGATATTACATAGCATGCTAGCGTTGGACATGGTTTACATAGCCCATAAATTGGGCAAGTCTAATCCAATTACTTTTAGAGATATCGAATTTTATATCTTATACACACTTTGGCTCACAATTTCTTAACAACTGTAGACTGTATTTCACTCACAACCAAAAAGTTAGGACAGACAAATGGACATGAGTGATCACATTAGCGCAGAGACCCTTGGTCAGCAGAACTAATAAAAAAAAAAAAAAAATCTTGGCTCATTCCTGGCCTGACATCATGATAATCATCAAAATTTGAGATTGACTAAAAAATCCACTTATTTCTCTCAATGAGCTGCAAACTACCACCACAAAATATACCAAATTGATCATTGTTTTTCATGTTGTAAATTTTGGTGATTTTTGTATTTTGGACCTTTTACTTTAACTCTAAATTCACTATTTTTTGTTATAATTCCAATCCATACCATGTCAAAAAATCTTTTTCAGTGGGTTCCTATTTTAGTGACTTTGACGCATCAGTGAAATAAGCAAAAATTAAAACAGTGAAATTAAATGCATTCACAGTATACCTATTTTTGGCTGAAAGCTGTAAAGTTTTCATATAATGTGACCAAGTAATAATTAACTGCTTCCACCTAAAAACCAGTCAAAAGCGGCTCATGTTCAAATGTTGCCTGGTTCAGTGTTTTCAACTAATTTCAACAGTTAGTCACTCACATGTAGTGCACAAATCATGGCAAGGAAAGCTGTTGACTCTGTCTTAATTCATGGGGGAGAGGGTTTAGAATAATGCTTCATTTCCCCAGGGGTATTTAGTTCCTCAAAAGTGTGTTAAAAATACAATTTTGCTGCTTCAGATACAGTCGTCAACCCCTAACGCCTCTCATATGAGCTCACCATGCCAAGAGATTGAAGCAACAAACGGCAAGTTTTTCACGTTTGGCTCCCGTATCGCCTACAACACAGGTGCTGGCAGTGATAGTGTGTAGGGTTCAAATGTCAAGTGACAACATTTATCATATTTACGACTAGGTGCTGTTCTTGCACAGCTCAAAACAACTCCGAAAAAAAGGCTAAATGATACTGATATTTTAGGTGGTTTGGAAAAAAAAATAAATAAATAAGACTGATACCTTGAAGATGATTCATTATTTTAGCTGGATAATGAACACAGGCTTTCTTAAGTTCCTGGATTCAACAAAAGAATGTTATAGTTGTCTTTTTTCCCCTGTCAGACAACATAGAAAAAATATTATTTCATATACTGGCTGTTCAAAGAATCAAAGACCAGATCACTTACGCGCAGAAAAAAAAATTGTGAAAATTAAACCTGCAGACTTCAAGTTATCTTAAGGTTGCAGGAGTCTTACAAAAATTAATCAGCTCATGCAGATAACAGTTGATCATTTTGCCAGACATCTCTCCCAGAATGCACCAGTGCCAACTTCAGACTCATAAAAGTGGTTAACACTGAGGCACTTTTATGCTGTAGATACATGTAATATTGCCATGCACTCTTTACCATTCAAAACTATCAGAAATCGTCTTGAGTCATTAATGTTGTTTATTTGTATACTCTTTTATTCATTTCGAATGATATAGGTGGTTTAAGTCAACAACTTTCTATGGAAGGATTTTTTTTTTTCAAAAAGTGGTAATTAGTCTGGCATCTACAATTTTGTTGTTATCTGGCAAATTTGCAGAAGACATGACATTGATCAAACCCGACTGACATTCTTTTAAACCAAAAAGCATAAAAGATGATGAGGAAAAAGTGAAAGCTGGGCCGTCTTTGAGCTTTTAAATGTCAGGAAAACCTTGTACTGGGTGCTGAGATGTTGTCAGGACTGTTCACAGTTGGCCCATCTTCACCCGTGCATTGTGTTTGGGCTTGTGGGGCGTTTCCATGTGTTTTTTTTTTCATTGAGTATAAATTACTGTGATAATCCGTTGATCAGAAATTCTGCATGCATAGATATTTATGGGCGTCACCAACATGACTGATATGACTTTTTTTTTGTTTTTTGAGACTTTGCAGGTGCCATAATATAGCGTAACTGCACCAAAAATTTGATTATGCTATGGTGAATGCGAGGTTTTTGAGATATTATGGTAACATTGTCCACTTGTGTGCCACTCACACAGCCTTCAAATAAATACTCCAAAAGTTTCATAGC
This sequence comes from Hermodice carunculata, assembly GCA_964020975.1. Classification (NCBI taxonomy): domain Eukaryota; kingdom Metazoa; phylum Annelida; class Polychaeta; order Eunicida; family Amphinomidae; genus Hermodice; species Hermodice carunculata. The sequence continues at coordinate 46,060,846 of OZ026625.1, forward strand.
AAGTTTAGAAATACTAAGAGGAGGCTAGTTTTCACCAGGAATGTGGGCCATTGCAATGTGCATCTCTGCTTAAAATTTGGTGAAGCTGCTATGGATCCTTGTTAGGCTAACATCGTCCCCGGTGTGCCACTCAGACGGCCTTGAAGAAATACTTTCAAGTTCCACAAAAAGTTTATACATACAAAGAGGAAGCTGGTTATACATAGGCACCTGCTCCATTATAAGATGCATCTGTGACAAAAATTTGGTAAAGCTGCAGTCAATATTTTTTGAGATACTGTGGTAATGTCTTCAGGGTTGATGCCACTCAGACGGCCTTCAAATATGTACATTAGAGTCCCATAAAAAGTTGAAAAATAATCAGCGGAAGCTGGTTTTCAATAGGAACCTGGTCCATCATAATTGTCCTTTTGTGACAAAAATTTGCTAAAGCTGCAGTGAATATTTTTTGAGATATTATTGTAACATCATTCTATTGTGGGCCACTCTCGGCCTTGAAATAAATACTTTATAAGTTTCATTAAAAGTTTAAAAATAAGAAGAAGAAGCTGGTTTTCAATAGCAACCTGGTACATTATAAGGTGCATCTCTAATAAACAGCTACAGCGAATATTTTTTTAAATATCACAGTAACGTCAACAAGATAGATGGATGGACAGACAGATGATGGAGGGGACAATAATAAGCAGGTTTATGGGTAATAGTACACCCACTGAACTTAATCACAATGAAAGGTATGTTAATGAACAGAAAGGGTGTGTTCTTCGAGTCGCAATTATACATTTTGAAGACAAAATACACAACTGTTTGCAGTGGTGGCTTTTGGGAGATGATCTTTGCATGTGAAGCTATACATTGCCTAGTGAATGACCCCAGAGATACCAGCTGTACGTGTTTATGCAATTATGTGTGCATCATTTATACAATCACAGCAGATTTTTTTCACAGCACATTCATGCTTATCCATGAGTTCTATAGAATGAATATATCATGCATGCACACAAGGATACCAAGTTTGACAACATATGTAATAATTTGCAGCCATATATTACTCAGCATTTTTTTAAATAAATAAAAAGGTCATGTGTAGTTGTTTTTCTCCACAAAATTTATGGAAAAGTACCTAAACCTGTTAAACTTGGAAATTAAAACCTTTATTAGTTCCTAGTATTCTATTTTTTAAGTACGTCCAAAGTGCCAAAAAACCCCATGATGAAGTGTGATTCTGCAATAGATCAAAAACATAATATTAAACGGCAGATAATTTTTCCTATCTTTTCAAGATTCCACCTGTACATGATATATTTGCTGATTATGGGTGTCCCAGGTCAACTGATTATGCAGAATCCTATTTTCAGTTTGCAACCGCATCTTTAATGTTTCATAGCTAGGAAAATTCACTGAGGTTGAATGTAATTCTGTCAGAGTTTAATCGTACATTTGCCTGCGTACAATCCATCTGTTTGCATCCATGTATTTTTGCAATGTTCCCACTTCTTAAACCTGTCCTTTTGGTAGTTAAGTGATCCTACTATATTTGACTCAGTATTTTGCTGACTTGTTTGTTTCTATGTTACATTGGGATTTACATCATGATCAAAAACATTTTGCCAATTTAGTTTTTAATTCATTAAGGGAATCTTAAGTTGCTTTTCCCTTTTATACAGTCAACAGTAATGTATTTTTAGGGTTTGGTTTCCAATGATTATTAGGTATACTAATTGCAACAGCAGAACTATGATCACAAGTTATCACTGAGATAAATTAATCTTTGCTGCAAACTGTCTCATAAATAGGTTGCACTAAAGTGAAATTCTAACAATGTCACCTATTCATGATAACACTGATGACAAAAAAAAAAAATGGACAAAATCACTCCATGCACTTTGAAGATATTGCATGAGCAAGGACCGAGCAAGGGTCACAAAAGCTTGAAGATATTGCAGTAACAATGTCAAACTGACTGTAAATAGCCAGAGCAATTTGCTTACAGTGGCCTGAAAAATCTGGTCAGCGATTTTCACCCCAGATTGCATCTCTGTACCAAATTTGAGAAGAATCTATCAAGGCACCTTTAACCTATATTGCTGGAACAAAGTGCCCCCATAATGCCAGAAATTTCTTACATAGGTCCGATAATGCATTCCTGTAACAAATTTGTGGAAAACTGGCTCTGCTGAGTACAAAAAGACCCATAGGTGTTGGAGAGACAGATCACTAAAGATTATGGGTCTGATAAGGAATCAGGCCTGCGAATTCCACCACGTGTTTAATTGCTTTAGAACAAGTTATGTCAGTATGATATGTCATGCTTCAGATGCCATTATACTGTGTTATGCTTCAGCTGCCATTAGGTTATGTGATGCTTACGCTGCCTTAATGCTTAATGTCATACTTTAGCTGCCATTATGCAAGCTGGACCTTGACTTGTCAGTGAGTGCAAAACTAGTGACATATAGGCACTGCCCCAATGTTTAACTTGGCCAAGCCTGAAATGAGGTATGTCACCTACAAATTTCATGATAGTAACTCAATTTGTTCAAAGTTATTGCATCCACAACAGTTAAAAATATTATCCCCAGTAACCTTGAATATAGGTCAAGGTTGCTGAATGTCAAATTCAGCTCCATGGAAGCTTCCAATGAGATGCTTCTGCAGTACAAGTTTTATGATAGTACTTAGCTCAATTTGTTCAAAAGTTATTGCATCCACAAGGAGGATAGATGGATGGATGGATGGATGGTTGGATGGATGGATGGATGGATGAGAAGAGACAGACTCACACACAGACATGACAATACACTGTTGACTGATAGGACTGAGGGGCCCGTAAATAAGAAAGAAACACATTTATGATACCAGGGCCTTGCTAATCATTGTCAATGGGAAATAGTTTCCTGCCAATTCATAAGCACCAGGCCTTTCATGGTTAAATGTGCAGAAAACCCATCACACTATAGAATGAGTTAATCCTGATTTTCAGGTCAAGGAACACCTGGATATCCCTAAGCCTCTTTGGCCCAGCACAGGTAGGCTTTACAGTTTACCCTCTTCATGCAGGGCTGTCCAACTGAAGCATTGTTGCCAAATTTTGCTCTTCAAAATTGCTACTAATTTTCTCCAAAATAAAGGTTTCTGGTGAAGAGAAGTGGAAAAAATGCCACAATGAAAGAAAAGTTTGCTACAGAGATTTTCAGCTGGACAGCACTGTTCATGGTACTCTTCATTAGGGGTGGGGCGGGGGGAAGAGAGGGGGCCCATGGTATCCTGGTACAAATAATAATTTTGCCTTAGTAGAAGGTACGTAAAATAAGAATATGAATAAATAATTGTTGGTACAAAGTACGGATATTAAAAGGGATTCCAGTACATAAACACAGTAAATAAAAAAAAATAGAAATGCCCAGTACACTAGTGCAGAAAACCCCTTATCCCCCCCCCCCTCCATTACAATGTAGATACTGATGTACCAATGTTGCAACCTTGGCTCCCACTGAAATACTTCCTGCACTTCAATGTCAAATGTTCCCTCGTTATATGCCGGTTTTTCTGTGACGCAGTCCACTCCAGGGACCACCTCATCTGGCTTACAACGAGAGAGTGCTGTCCATGTAAACATGTCTACAATGCATGCAACCCTCACCTGAGGGAGATTCCTGAAGACACCTTTCTCCCAGGGTTTATGCCAGTGCACATACATATATATGTACATGTCCCTTTTCCCAAAACTTTAACTGATTGCTCCCTGTTGACAAAGTGGCTTAACCCTTTGAGTGCTATGTTGGAACCTGAGTTAACGACTACCCTACATTATTGTGCTAACCTGCACCACTCCATTTTGTTTTCATTTTTTGACTCTGTGTGTGTGGGGGGGGGGCACTTTGGAAGAAGTATAGAGGTCCCTCATTTGAGAGACCATCCATATATCCATCATACAGGTCCAAATGTGGTCACATAATGTCAAATAACAAGGAAAAGCTAGCATGAGACAAATGTGGTCTTAACAGGTGGTCCTTCAATGAAATGCTCTTTCAAAGGAGGGACTACTGTGTTATAACTGTTGGTACTAGTACTTGAGTCAAAGGTCTCCCCATGAGAAATCTGAGTTTGGAATCATGAAAGTGCTTCAGATAAGCCCAGCTATGATTAGTGGTTCACAGAGTTCAGGTGTAAGATTAACCGTTCAACTAATAATTTGCCATGTCATGTTGTGTATCTTCATAGCTTCTTGTTACCCAGTTACAAGTACAAACATAACAAAACCGCAGCGTTCTACCCTGCTATAACCATTCACTCTAATTCTAGCGGAGTTACTTTAATCCCATTAATTTTGCAATGTCTCGCTTTATTTGTAAAGCAAACCGACCTACAGGAAGTAAAGAGATAAAGCTACATGGTCTACAGTGAAGTAAAACTGATTTACGTAACGACCGGGAACCTCTTTTATCCACATGATCCAATTTACGACAATAACCCAGGGAAAAAAAATCCATCTTAACTGCTGCTTTGAGAATACAGCCGTAACTTGAGGAACGGCCTGTATCAAAGCTTACAAATAAACATGGAGTTCAAAGCTTTTAGAATACCATAATCTTTTCTTTTGTAGGCAGCTGGCAATGACAAAAATGGTTCTGCCAAGACTTTGCTGACAGCTTCAGGGGTTCCAGGTGGCCCTCGTGTGACTGCAAATCGATCTTACACGACCAGGCAGGAGGCCTGCAGGCTTTGATCTGTCTCTATGCATTCTCCTGTGGCACAACTCACAAATACAAAGATCTGGGGGGAGGGGGGGGGGGCGATCCAGGAATCTAAAGATGTGGAACAGGGATGGATGTACATGTTTGGAGGAGATGGGGGGACTTCCCACTTTGCAATGCAGATTCTCCCTCTTACCATATTCATTCCAGTTGAAGCATGCTGTCCTGATGCAAAGATTTTCTGGAGCAGACATGGTTTTTGCGGAGTTTTGTGAAAATGATATGTCTTAATTTACAATGCCACAAGCAACTGCACTTATTATAGAATCCATGTAACATGAAATAACAACAATAAGCCCTCTTCTTTCATCAGAAGCAGTTATTTTTTAAAAACACTGAATTTTTAATACCCCCCCCCCCCCGCAACCCAATATTAAGGAGGTGAGAATGTGTGCTTCCATTGGGGTATGTGCTACAATTGGAATCAATACGGTGGTATGGTTTGCTCTTCAAACCAGCATAAAAGTCAAATAAAATTTTTATCTTGACACTCCTTAAGCAAGGTCACTGACCGTAATGTAAGGCACTTCTACCTCTGGCCTAATGTATAAAGTTTATAGTTGTATAACTTTCACAAGGGACATCAACACAAAAACACTTGACTGGTATCAAAAATACCTTCCGATAAAAAAAGTCTTTAATCCTTTAGGGAACCAATGAGTCCTCGTTAACCTGTAATATCACACAGAACTGTAATATGTAGTCTTTATTAACATGCTTGACGCATGTACATCAAATTACGCCTTGTTGCTAGCCACTCTCTCCGACACAGAGGTCTTTAACTATACATGATGGGCATCACATTGGCACTGTATATACTTTGTACAGGTGTGATGCAGTGTACATTTTGATTGATGACTGCACAGATTAGCCATTTTATGGGGATGGGTACAGATATTGAACGAAACAGATGAGTCAATTATACATGATAACAATTTGTATACATTGTTCATGTTGTTATGAAAATAACTAAGACTGCCAGCAATGTCCAATGATTGATACAAATATCATGTACTTAACTACATGTACTGTAAATCTGCTTAACTCATTCCATACCAGTCCCTGATATTTCCATATACTTACCTAGATCTAAGATGACATTTACATATTTAAACTCTTCATGAAAAGAGCTTTCATTCAAGTACCAACATGCTTATAGTGTTAAGTCAGTGGTTCTGGCACTGCCTGGCAAGTCACCATAGTATGGAATGAGTTAATTTCACACTATTTATTTCACTGCCAGCTGAAAAGCTTGAAAATAAGAACATTATGAAATGGTACTTTAACCTGGTTCAAAGGGAACTATGTCCAAAAGCATGAAATTTAAGCTTTAATTAAAATATGACAGACATACAAAAACTGTGAAGTATCATACAAGTGAAAATTAGTGCATTTACACTAATCAGCTAGTCCCACATGTATATAGCATGTTCACATTGTTGCAGTGTGGATCAACTAGTTATAAAGTGGACATTCAGAGTGAAACCTCATTATAATGACGCTACTTGACTCCTGTATCTGAGATATTCCGATGCCGAAAGATGGTTACAGCACGCCTAAAAACAGTATAGTACCCCCAACCCCCCTTTTCCAGTACTTCACAGGCTAACTACAGTGCCAATGGAAAGTCTTTGACCACACCCACTGGAAGGGCACAGATGGGGCCATTAACCACTGGCCACACTGTAATTAAAATCAAAAGTTTTGGGACAAAGGTTGGTGCCAGCAGGCCACAGTGTCATTAAACTCAAATCTTCCTGGGGATCTATCCCATGAAGGTCCCTCAAGCAAAGGTACCTCCTTGAGACCACTTGTGTGGGCCAACAGAGGACCACTCCAAACTGGGTGCAGGACATTGCTGGGGTACTGTAGGGTGTAGATAACATGTTCATTCTTATGCCCATGTGTTTACTTATGCCAATCAATCTGACAAGTAATTTTCGATGTTGGGGGTCACAGAGTTGCTGGGACACACCCTTTCAGTGCCACATTTAACACTGAGTCAACAGCTTCCCTCCAGGTGCTTTGGGCACATTGCACCCAAAGTGTGCTGAGGAAAGCTGTTGACCAAGACTATCATATTCTACATTATAACAGTCATTCTGGTGCTTGAATGAAATGTCTTTTTACAAGAAACCTGACTCTAGTGCCCTTATTATAATTCAGAGCAATTTGTTTTAAGTATTTCGACTTTAGTCGCATTGGCACTGACAGAGTTAAAATACACTTTTCAATCAGACTCTAGTAATTTTGTTCCTTGGCAGTTTAACTGTTTATCAGCATGATCAGTGACACCAGGGTCCCACAGGGGATTAAACATTGTGTATAAAATATGCAGTTTTTTGTTTGGAGTTTTTAAGGGATGTCACCAGCATGAGACACATTTTTACATGGAACAAACAGTTCCCTGTCATTATAACCAGGTTTCACTGTGTTTGAAAAATGAATAATCGTGGTCACATGTTCCTCTTACCCATTATAAATATACAGCAGAAGCAAGCAATCATTATCTGTAACAAGCATTGCATGACTGAGCACAAACATGACTTCAAGACAATCTGGCATTATACCGCAGTAGCAGACAACAAGTTTCACCTGTAGGCATCTGCAACTACAATCTAATGCTAGGTTTTGGCTTTCACATGCCTATATTTGAAAGAAATAGCGAAAGAATCCGAATCAGGAGGAATTTTCCCCCCTCACATTTCTGCCATTTTGTCTGCAATATTCTCCTGTGTATGGGCCCAAGTCACCTTACTCATGACACATGTTGTAAATTGTTGTAATTATTTTACTAAATAGAAACAAAGAAGAAGACACTTTCATGATTTAAAATATGCATAATTCACCCTTAGAACTTGGTACTCTTTTGGCAGTATGATGTTGAACCTGGTCAACACAAATTGCATTTGGTGGACCTGACTAAACGCACTCAGAAAAATAATGCGTGCCCACTCAAGTAATTGGAGAATTGGTGGAAATGACTGGCAACAATCAGGAAGCTAACACCGGCCACTCAGGGATAGAAACATTAAGTATGGCCTGGCACAAGCACTGGACTTGTAAGACAATCTGAGGAAGTTATCATAAATGTGTCAGTTTGCATTTAAAGAATGAACAAAACAGCCACACAGTCCAGCTGTACTAACTACTAATATACAAAAAAAAAATCATTATCTTGAGATCTTAACATCATAGTCACAGAAACAACATATTAATCTGATTACTGCACAGGATTATTTTCACCCTTAAAGTGTTGATTTAAGATTGAGTCAACAGCTTTCCTTGGAACACTTTGCAGGCAATGCGTGCAAAGTATCCTGAGAAAAGCTGTTGACTAAGACAACCTTTTGCTTTAGACTAGGCTTCCTGGTATTTGAATGAAAGGTATCTCCATGAGGAATTTGAATCTTTTAGCCATTATATGTTTAACAGTAATGTGAAAACGACCATAGCAGTGATTAGCACTTTAAGGGTTAAGTAGTAATATGTTAAATGGCAATATGTTAACCCTTAAAGTGCTGATTTTAAGATCGAGGAAAGCTGTTGACTAAGACTACTTTTTGCATTAGACTGTACCTGCTGGTATTTTAATGAAATGTATCTTTGTGAGGAATTTTAATCTTTTAACCATTATATGTTTAACGTAATGAGAAAACGGCTATAGCAGTGATCAGCACTTTAAGGGTTAAGTGGTAATATGAAGCAATCATCCATGAGCATACTAAGAGATTTGCAGCTCATGGAGAGTCGTGCCTTCACATGTAATTTAATCGTATCTTGACAATAAACATTTCCACAAAATCATGGACACACATGAAAAAAATCACACTATTGGATACAACATACATACAGTTCTGCAGAGATTTTGCTAATGATGCAAATGGGTAAGAGTGTTTATCATTTTGCTGGAGAGCTACTGGGCATTCCTGATATAATACATGTACATGAATAACACCTGCTTCTTGATAATTAAGGTATTTTGTCAACACAAGTCACTGATGATATCATTTCCTGCCCATAATGCATCTTTCATTTGGAGGAAACATTTTGATACTGGAGGACCAAGATTATATTACATGTTTTGCATAAGTTCTGACATTACAGGAACAACATATTTGAATATCCTAATTATGGGTCCACCCAAGGGGTTGGGACCCATTTATGTTTTGGGCGTTGTCCATTTGTTCATGTTTGCATCTATCCACCATTTGTTTGCAAACATGATATTTCAAGACTTGTTTACCTGAAAGTCGTATTTACCTGGTACACCTTGACTCTATTTCCTGACTTGAATACGTTTTTATACCCTTGACCTCATTTTCCAGGTCACAGCATCCATGTATGTGAACAGGTAGACAAGACCCTCCAGTAAAATGTGTCATATGGGAGTGCCTCCACTTTTCTTCATCTTATGTTGGGGACATCCCTTTAAAACTCAGACAGATCTGTATTAGAATATACAGTATTTATTTCCCTCTGGGATTTGCCTATAGATGGAAAAACAGTTAAACTAATGAGGCATTCACTGACCTGAGCCCAAGTGAACAGTGCTTTTTGGATGTGTACCAGATGTGACCAGGCAGCCATGAGGCCCACCACTGGAAAAAAGACTCTCCTGATCAGATTACCTAGCAACACCAGGGAATAGTAAAAGGATGTCATGTACATCCTAAATGGCCTATAAAGTACTGGGATAAGACTTGTGAAAGTGATATACTGGGTCTGTGCTTCGTGCATGCAGGGACAGACCTGAAGGTGCTGGGATCATGCTGGGATTTTATTCCTGTTGGGTTCACTGCTGCTGGCAATGGTCCAGCAAAAACCCAGCAAGATTCCAACAGGCTTGCCATGCCATCTGTTTACTGTGCTCTGTCTGTAAGTATTGAGAGGTAGTCGATACTTGCGACATGAAGGGATAACATGACTTAACGACAACCGTGCAGGTCAAGTGGAGGTCGTCACACAGGTGTGCTTGTATGTTTGCATTTGTTTTCCAAGTGACAAGCACGTTATGACGAAGTCAATAGGTTTGGGTGGAGTTTCAGTGCTAGGACTTGAAGGGTACCTTCAGTTACCAGCACTTTGTTTGAACAGTATCATTACTGTCCCTCATTGCCCTCGTTTGCACTGTCACTGACAGCTTCATATATAGCTAACACGTGCATCTGCTGCTTCCGAAATCTTGCTGGGTATGTAAGCCATAAGTGTCACGCAAGCCACAAGTGTCACGCAATGATACCCAGTGTTCAGCTGAGTGTACGAATATTAATTTAATTGACCTCCATTGGTCAGGTCATGTTCTCCAAAAAAACTCATCAAGAAAGCCAACAGGAGGTCGTCTCAATTATGCATCTCTATACTCACTAGAGAGTCACATTTGCTTGTAAAAACGAGAAAGGTCAACAGAAGGAAGGCACATTTACCCTCATTTTTTTTAAATAAGTGTGTTACAAAATTTGACTTTCTGCACATCCAGTATGATCTCTCAGGGGTGACCTGACCGCAAATTTTGTTTACGTTCAGCATTTCCTACCTTGTACCTTAGTACCTGATGTGCTTCATGAGAAGTCGAGCCTAGATGTCCTGGCATGTGCCTATGTTGGCAACACTGCAGCTTAATTCCTACCGGGTATGTCATCTAGACAGAACCTGACACGCTGGGATCATGCTGGACTATGGTCCAGAGGAAACCCAGCAAGATCTCAGCGTTTTTCCAGCATGCTGAGATCATGCTGTGCTATGGTCTAGCAAACACTTCGTGTAAAACTAAAAACCCAGCATGCCAGGATCATGCTGGGTCCCTATCCTGCTACTGTCCATGAAAAATGTGGAACGATTTCAGGTGTGATTCTAGCATCACCTTCACAGAACCTTACATGCTACGATCACATCACTGTTCCTGGGACAGTATTTCCTCAAATGTCACAAACCTGACCCATTGTGTTGAAACATTGACTCAGGTTTGGCAGGGAAATAAAGCTTTATTGTTCGGACACTTTCACAGTGAGGAGCAGGTGTCATCGTGGGGTTTGTTTTACATTTCTGGTGCAGGATGTCCATTGTTGCAGTACTTGTTAGGATTTCCCTCGGTTTGTACAGGTGGTCTAGCTGCAACTGTTTATTTTACAATCACTGGGACTGGATATAATGCCCCAGTTTGTTTTACTTCAGTTATACACTGGCAGGTAGTCTAACTGAGATAAGCTATCCAGCTAGAAATATGGTATATACTGATTCAGGGGTAAGTCAAATTGTTCTTATCTGAACTTGAACTATACAATTTAATATCAAACTAAATACCAACAGAACCTTCATCATACCTGTTATAAAGTGAAAAACAACATAGTCAGGGTTTTTAAGGTTGACTCCGTTTTTTTCAACTAGTTTCGGCGGTACCTCCAGTCGCTGCCTGAAGTTCCAATAATCCTCTTTATATATACTTCAGCATATGTCTCCAATCAATAAAACACTTCGTTTTTTCCTGAGGAAGGCGGAGACTAAACTGGGATCATATCAAGCTGAGGTCCAGGAACAAACCAGGAAAATATGCGAAAAACTTCAGTATGGTGGGATCAGGCCGGCTACGGTCCAGGCAAAAACCTAACATGATGGGATCATGCCAGGATTTTACTAAATCCTACCTACAAGCATGATCCCACAAAGCTGGATTTATGCCAGGCTATATGCGTTTAGTCCAGCAAAAAAATTTAAAATCTAAAGCTCACCTTGCCTGGTGCATGCTGGACTGCGGTCCAGCAAAAAACTCCCCGATCCCAGCATTCCAGAATCCATGTCCCATATACCCACCTAGGTCTGCCCTTCCCACTACAGGATTTTAATAAATCTGGATATAAACCCAGACTTCCTTTGTTGCAAGATCCCAGTATGAACCCAGCAAAAACCCAGCATTTCAGTCTAGTAAGGGGGTGAGAGCAGGGTATACTATCCTCCTGTTGAGCCAGACAATAATCATGGCAGACTGCAACAGATAGACACACTCCACATAATGGATAGCAATGAGGACTTTACCAACAGTATGCATGGAGTTTGCCATAATCAACCCTCAGTGTCAAACCCTGTTACTACGTCTATACATCGTGGATCCACTGTACCACAATAAAAAGGCTCTCAAACACTGATCACACCGGTACTTATCAGCCCATCCTCCGTCCCCGCACACAGCTATTTGTTTGAGAACTCTTCTGGCCTGATGGACGGTCAATGGGGAATGATTCTCATTGTTGTACCCATCTGAAAATTGAAGGTCTCTGCTTGTATCATCAAACCAACCAATGCATGTGCGCCCAAGTTGGAATGGACAAATAACGCAATCTATTAAGTCTCAGCAGGCAGGCAATATCAGCTGGATGTGGGATCACATCGTCAGCCGTTGTACGCAAACAAATTTGCCTCTGCCTTGCACTATGTAAACAAATGTACACTCAAATTATGATTCGCGTAAAGTAAACATATTTATTTAGGAGGATTGACATTTCATACAAGGTAATAGTATATGCCCCGTGTCAACACCATGACCAGATGCAATAAACACGATAAATATACTTACACTCGCTGTCTCCATTGCATGTATATGTTGTACATCTGCTATGAGTAGGCACAAAAACAAATGGTTATGTACTTCATTGACACTAGATATCAGTTTTTTCCCCTAGGGCTTTATCTATATGTACGTCAAAATGAACCGTAAATTAAGTTATTTAGACACAAATTTGATGTACTGAAAAGAGGATACATACAAGTGATTATGCAAACACACATGCAGTGGGGCTGGTTCACATTTTCGTAGCTTTGCGTTTCAGACTAAGTCTTCAAAATACAAATTTAAGAAGTCTCTGATCTGTAAGCAACCACCGAGAAATACAAATTTAAGAAAAGGTCTCTATTCTGTAAGCAACCACTGAGAAAACTATCATCCAGTATGTCCAGTGGGCCAATTCCATGATGTCAAAGAGGAGTATAGATGTGCCCACAGCTTTCTTGCTTTGTAAATATACAATGGTCCCCCTCTAATAAGGCCACCCCAAATGCAACCAAAAAAGTGGCCGCATTAAGAGGTGTGGCCTCTCTTGAGAGGTACAATACAATGGAAGTACCACTTTTGAGACATGGAGAAGTGGCCTTTGAGGAGACGGTGGCCTCTCTTAAGGGGTGCGGGTAGGATGGCTTATTAGAGGGAGATCACTGTACAAGTTTCACAGGTTTAAATATATCTGGAGTTCTATAACCTGAAGAGTAAGAAGCCTCAGAAGGCCAGGTATCTCCAGCATCCTACACCTTCAAAACAAACAAGATAATGTCTAGCAAAACTTGAACACCTTACATGTTGCCCAAAATCAACAAGAAGAGAGTCATGGTGGAGCCTGTCTTATTACTACAGTCAGGTGAAAGTGATCTCAAATGGCAGATAGTCTTTCAATCATAAGTAAAGTTGACTTAGAAATACAGTCCAGTATCATCTAAAGGTGGTCTCAAGACACTACATGTACACAGTCTTACAAAAAAAGAAACTTCTTTTGGTGGACTTTTTTTCTCTCCGGAAGTAGTCATGCTGGTACTTAACTCATTCCATACTACAGTCACAGGCATTGGTCAGTGGTTCTGGCACTGACTTAAGACTATAGACATGTTGGTACTTGAACGAAAGCTCTTTTCACGAAGAATTCAAATATGCAATTGTTGTCTTAAATTTAGGTAAATATACAAAAAAAATCAAGGACTGGTGTGGAATGAGTAAAAAGAAAAATCTTTTTACAAGACTTATGATATCATTATATGCCAATATATAATAATGCAAGTAAGCATATCTTTTTGTGTGTATATGTGTGTGTGTGTGTGTGTGTGTGTGCATGTGGGTATATGTGCATGTGTGTGCATGTACATGTACATGTATGTGTGTACAGACAGCATTGACAGGGTACATGTACTTAGCACTACAGGTACTTGAATCTAACATCTACATGTATTTTGTAAATATATACTGTCAATAATGTATGCTTTACTTTTGTGTCTTGTACCGGTGTCAACGAATATTTGGGCCCCCGAACGGATGGGCCCCCGGGCCCATCCGTTCGCCGAACAGATGGGCCCCGGGCCCAAATATTCGGGCCCCTGGGGGCCCAACCGTTCTAGAATATTTGGGCCCCTTCCGAATATTTGGGCCCCCTTTCATATTTATATACTAAAGGTAAAAGGTGCTGGTCACAGTGTTTTGTCAGCTCGGCATCGGAGTAGATTCAATGCAAAATGTAAAAATATAGTCCTGAATCATGTGAATAGCATTATAGTCAATGCGGAATTATGACCAGATGATTCGATCCTAAGTTTGCTTTCTCATAGAAAATGGAAAATTTAACTTTGATGCAAGTATGTTTGGATCTGAGTATAAGAGTTATAATTGGACCAGTAATTTTCAGGAGTAGCTTAGTTAACCTAAACTACATGTACATGTACTTCTGTAAAATAATTATAAATGACTTTTAATTTCCAGTTATGTAGATAGGGGCTGGTGGGCGGTGGCTTTTGATTGCCGAATGTTTGGGCAACTTGACCCCTGCATAGTAATGGGTAGGGGGCCCTTTGGATCCAGAATATTTGGGTCCCCAATTTGTTTGTGTCTTGAAGTAGATTTAAACGGGGAGGCGGGGGGGGGGGGGGGCCTTTGGTTTCAGAATATTTGGGCCCCCCATTTGTTTGTGTCTTGAAGTGGATATAAATGGGGAGGGGGCCCTTTAGTTCCAGATTATATGGGCCCCCTGTTTGTAAGTAAATGCCTTGCATTGAATATAAAGGGGGAGGGGGCCCTTTGGTTCCAGAATATTTGGTCCCCTACTTGTATGCAAGTGCCTTGCAGTGGATATTTATGGGGAGGACCCTTTGGTTCCAGAATATTTGGGCCCCCTATTTGTTTGTGTCTTAAAGTAGATTTAAATGGGAAGGGGGGCCCTTTGGTTTCAGAATATTTGGACCCCCCATTTGTATGTGTCTTGAAGTGGATACTAATGGCGAGGAGGCCTTTTGGTTCCAGATTATTTGGGCCCCTTATTTATAAGTAAATGCCTTGCAGTGGATATAAATGGGGAGGGGGCCCTTTGGTTCCAGACTATTGGGCCCCCTATTTGTATGCATCTTGAAGTGGATATAAATTGTATATATGTAACAGCAGATTGGGGAGGGGGGATATTCTGAACAGAAGGCCCCCCCCCCATTTATTATGCACATTACATATATATATTACATCTTTATATATGTACATGTGATACATATAGGAGCTAGTGGCCCAAATATACCAGAATAGAAACAGTCCCCCCCCCCCATTAATATCCAATGCAAGGCTTTTACTTACAAATAGGGGGCCAATATATTCTGGAACCAAAGGGCCCCCTCCCCATTTATATTCACTGCAAGGTATTTACTTACAAATAGGGGGCCCAAATATTCTGGAACCAAAGGGCCCCCTACCCATTTATATTCAATGCAAGGTATTTATTTACAAATAGGGGGCCCAAATATTCTGGAACCAAAGGGCCCCCTCCCCATTTATATTCACTGCAAGTTATTTACTTACAAATAGGGGGCCCAAATATTCGGGAACCAAAGGGCCCCCTCCCCATTTATATCCAATGCAAGGCTTTTACTGACAAATAGGGGGCCCAAATATTCGGGAACCAAAGGGCCCCCTCCCCATTTATATCCAATGCAAGGCTTTTACTTACAAATAGGGGGCCCAAATATTCGGGAACCAAAGGGCCCCCTCCCCATTTATATCCAATGCAAGGCTTTTACTTACAAATAGGGGGCCCAAATATTCTGGAACCAAAGGGCCCCCTCCCCATTTATATTCAATGCAAGGTATTTATTTACAAATAGGGGGCCCAAATATTCTGGAACCAAAGGGCCCCCTCCCCATTATATTCATTGCAAGGTATTTACTTACAAATAGGGGGCCGAAATATTCGGGAACCAAAGGGCCCCCTACCCATTTATATTCACTGCAAGTTATTTACTTACAAACAGGGGGCCCAAATATTCTGGAACCAAAGGGCCCCCTCCCCATTTATACTCACTGCAAGTTATTTACTTACAAATAGGGGGCCCAAATATTCGTGAACCAAAGGGCCCCCTCCCCATTTATATCCAATGCAAGGCTTTTACTTACAAATAGGGGGCCCAAATATTCGTGAACCAAAGGGCCCCGTCCCCATTTATATTCATTGTAAGGCTTTTACTTACAAATAGGGGGCCCAAATATTCTGGAACCAAAGGGCCCCCTCCCCATTTATATTCATTGCAAGTTATTTACTTACAAATAGGGGGCCCAAATGTTCTGACACCAATGGGCCCCCTCCCCATTTATGTCCACTGCAAGGTATTTACTTACAAATAGGGGGCCCAAATATTCTGGAACCAAAGGGCCCCCTCCCCATTCATATCCACTGGAAGGTATTTACTTACAAATAGGGGGCCCAAATATTCTGGAACCAAAGGGCCCCCTCCCCATTTATATCCACTGCAAGGTATTTCCTTACAAATAGGGGGCCCAAATAATGTGTAACCAAAGGGCCCCCTCCCCATTTATATTCACTGCCATGCATTTACTTACAAATAGGGGTCCCAAATATTCTGAAACGAAAGGGCCCCTTCCCCATTTACATGTATATCCACTGCAAGGCTTTTACTTACAAATAGGGCGCCCAAATGTTCTGGAACCACAAGGCTCTCTCCCATTTATTTATCCTATGTTTGCACTTGCATGACCTAAATACTCCAGAAATTCAGATAAAAGGAATCAGGCGAAAATGGAGGCTCCTGAATCTTTACATGTAGGGTAGATTTGTGATAAAATATGGGTTGGACAAATATATATGGAAAAAAAAGACACTTTGTATATACTTGGAGGATTGTGAGATAATTCCTACAAGGTATATGCACCCACATTACATGTAAAATACACAGGTATATACATGTATATATAGTGGCAAACATTAAGCCTTGCAAATGTTTCAATTGTTTGATTTACCTTTATTTTATAAAATCATAACAAATTCTTTTCGAAATATTTCTTTTAGAGTTTGCAAAATATCATACAGGATGTATATATAGAGTGTACTGGGCCAAAACTAAGTTATTCCAATTTGTATTAGGGGGGCCCAAATGTTCGTAGGGGGGCCCAAACGTTCGGCGAATGAATGGGCCCCCGGGGGCCCATCCGTTCGGGGGGCCCAAATATTCTCTGACACCGGCACACACACAGACACACACTGTACTGTATGTGTAATCATGATCAGCTGGCCCTGAGAATTAAGGCATGTATGTCCACATGTATGTTATAAACAAATTTCTGTATCTAAATCTACTGTCTTCTTGTCAAAAATTCAAACATGCACAGTTCTTCCTAACTGTAGTGCATGAGCTTAATCTGGAAAAGAAAAGTTAGCCTTGTATCTTTCCCTCTTTGTTGCCACTGGTCTTTTAAAAACATGTTTACAACAAAATAACAGAAATACTTTTTTCCTACGCCTAGCTTGTACATCTCTTGAATTCTGCAATCAAATTCTCCCAAGATGAGAGTGCGCAACTGAATTTGCCTCTCAAACGTCCACAGCATACAGCTATCTTCCAAACTGATCAAGAACTCACGAGATAAGAATTATCTGCTTGGGATTCCTGACAGTCTGTATCCCCACTTCAAAAGCCTTTAGCTCTGAGCTTGTGAACACCCAGCAAATATTTTCATCAGAGTCTTCTTTCAGACACTGACAAAGAACGTGTGAATATTAGAGGGGCTGTTGTGGCTGGGGATTTGTGTTCTGAGCCCCACAAGACACTTTTTATCACAGCCAGTGCGTCTGTCATGCCAGGCTTATTTAATCTCTTAATACCTTGATAAATTACCTGTGATTGTATACAGAGCTTTAATGCTGATGCCATAAAGCTGCACACAGTATTTCAAAGAAAAAACAGCTTCATTCCACCATAAAGTAATCACTTTGTTTCCATTCAAGTTCACACAGGATCCACACAAAAAAGTGGATCAAGTCTGATCCAAGCACAATTGCAGGCAAGATCTTGCATTTATTATTTTGTCTGAAAACATTATTTATCAGTTAAAGTAGGCTAAATAAAACAATTATAGGGTGATCTATGATCTAGCACAGGCTAAAGTCTCAGTCACATGTTATGAATGTAAACTACACTGGTTGCAACAAGACTTCAACACTGATGCTGTTTGGTTCTTGGAGTGGCTCACAGATTGATGGATCCAACGTGTTTCCCTGGCAAGTCTAAGGTTTCAGAGTCTGACTCGTGATAGTTGGAGGTGTGTATATGCTCAAGAATCTGGACTGTGACCTGTGGAGTGTCGTGGTTGGGTGGGGTGAAATATCTGCCCAGGGGCTGCGTGGGATCCTTCCTCATATATGTAATATAATAGAGGTTCTCCTGCATTCTCTCCATTAAGGTCTGCATACCTGGCATGTCAGGTAAATCAAGTTATTGTGCTTGCCAATGCTCAGCTTTGTGGTATTTCTAATTTTGTGGAATCATGAATTCTTTCATATTAGTTTTGCACATTTTTCTGTATGATAAGAGCAGTGTTGTGTATTCATTTGGAGGAAAGAAAAGGAAAAGTTTGACCTTTGACCTCATCGTTGATGTAATGAATGAGAGCCAGCTCAGTAATCACAGTACTGCCAAATATATAAATGCCACAAATTACCGTAGTTTAACCTTACTTTCCATGGGGGTGTTGTATGTATGTGGAGGGGGGTAGAGTGGTCCCTCTCTTGATAGACCACCCTTACGAGAGACCACCTGTCTTTAAAGACCACAAATTTTCAGAAAGTTGGTTTGGTACTTTTCATGTTATTTATACATGTACCTGCACAGAACAAGAGGGCTCTGCGAAAGAAAAAGAACAAAATTGAGACTTATCAATCCAGCTGGAAATGAATTTTTAAAATCACTGGAGCGTGACTAATGCATGCACTAACCGGAAGGTACCAGAGTTGAAAAACTTGTTAAAAATCAGGGATCCAGAATATTACCACCTATGAGCGAACACATTTGTTTGACCCTCCCATAAGCTACATTTCAACCAAGTCTTAGAACAACTTGAGTAACAGTTTTGGAGAAGTCGAAAATGGTGAGAACACTCAAAAACCTGTGGAAAAAAAAAGAAAAATGAAAAAAATCACAGCACCACCTGTTGAACAAATTACAGTCTTTGGGTCCCCAGAAGAGTCTCTAAACAATTTCAAAACAATTGGCTTCGTGGTTTCAGAGAAGAAGATTTTTTAAGATTTGGTCAAAAAATGAACAAAAAAATCATATAAATTCTAAAAATCCCTGGAGTGTAACCATTTGTAAAAACTTGGTAGAGACTCACCTAAGATATATCCTTACCAAGTTTGAAGTGAATCTGGAGAGTGGTTTTGGAAAAGAAGTCAAAAATGTGAACTATGGATGATGGAGAACAGACAACAGGTGCTGGACTGATGGACAACAGATGCCTCTGGTCATAACATAAGCTCAGCTGACTCACCAGTCAGCTGAGCTAAAAACCACCTGTGTTGAAAGACCACACAATTTTTGGCTTTCTCTGAGTGTTCTTTTAAAGTCAGATTTCACTAGTCATACAAACTCACACAGACACACACACACATGGCTAGTGCAAGCACACTGTGACTTTCCCCCTTGTGTCCAGTTTAGAGCAATATCTATGTGTGGCTGGGTGTCATTTTGGGATATATTTCAGTCTCGCAAGAGTCAAAATGTCCTCCAGATTCCCATCTCTTCACACACTTGTTTGTTTTGCAGCAAAGGTCGACACCTGGCTGCTCTGATTGTGTTTTCCAGTTCCTTTGAATGCTACTTCTACAGGACCAAGGCAGCACCATGGTCTACATATCTAGCTGTAATCAAGACTAACTGACCAGTTACCTGGCTGGCACAAGGGATTTCCCGTCTGGGAGACATAACCTGTCAAGAGCTTCCTGTACTTTGTGGGCAGGACCTTCCCTGCAGTCTGTACTTGTAAGTTCAGTATCTTTTCAGCATTTTTCTCAAAGTCCGCTTGTATGCTGCACACTGTAAATTGCTTTAATTTTGCTGTATTCTTATTTTTGCTTATTTCATTGATGGCACAAAACCGTGAAAATAAAAACACAGTGAAATAGTATTTTAACACTGTTTGAAACAGAATTATGTCCAACTTTATTTAAGTACCTTATGTCAAGTCTCCCAGCTAAACTTTACTATCAAAACACACACACACATACATGTATATATGTATATATGTGTCTATATATATATATATATATATATATATGTATGTATGTATGTATGTATGTATGTATGTATGTATGTATGTATGTATGTATGTATGTATATATATATATATATATATATATATATATATATATACATGTATATATATTCACACAGCTTTATTTTAATTTTGACACATCCATGCATATAACGGTCAGAACACCCTTAGGATCTCCTCAACCTGGGTCAAAATATCATAACTCCTGGTGATTTTGAAAGTAGGTCAAGGTCACAAAATGTTGAGCTTTTAAAAAGATGTAAAATATGGCTCCCTTGGCACCAATAACCTTAAAATAGGTCCAGGTCACTGAATGTTGAACTCAGCCAAAACTTCATAATAGAAACTCAATTTGTTTTAGTCAAAAGTTATTGCATCTGCAAGGGTAAATACATAACCTTGGTGACCTTCACAGTAGGTCAAGGTCACCAAATGTCAAACTTAGCCACCCTTTGAATGAGATGCTTCTACAAGCAGGGTTTTACTAACACAATATATTGCATCCTGTGGGATGCACAAAAGCCTATACACATGCAGTCAAATGACACCATGTCCAACGCGGCCAACCAGTTCTACAATTGCAGGGATGTTGCGAAGTTTAAAACAGCAGTATGTGCCCTTAAAATGCACAAAAATATCAATCCAACTTCATAATCACAAGAGTAAATGACATGTGTAGTAAATAAATGAGGTGTATTGCATTTCTACTGATTTTCTTCAACAAAATTACACAGGAAAATTGGTGTTATGATCAATGATAAAGGAACTAGCATGTCAAATGGCATGCGATTCATAAGAAACATTAGAGAGAACCCTAAATAATGCAACAATAATCTAGTTTGTGTGTATCTTGAACAAAATCCTACATTTTGAAGAAAAACCATAGGATCAGGAACTGATCCTGTGCTCAGATGAGCCAGTGTGCTTTGAATGAGTGTTTATTAATGATTAACCCTGACCTAAGACCGACAACTGTCACAGTCTTTTCCCCATGCTAGCTACATTAAATAGACACAAAATGTTTTTTTTTTTTCCTTTGTCTTTTTTGGTTCTATTTAGGGTAATTACCTACACCTGAATCTCCCGACAATCATAATGATAATTGAACAAATCAGAAATGAGCTGTGCAACAGTCAAGGATCCTGCATCTAACCTCCTGGCATAAAATCTTTAACATTAAAAAAAAATAAGCCAGTTAGTCACTTACTTTTGTCATGGAGCTTTCATAATTTTTTAAAAATTCACACTTGTGCTTATAAAGTCCTCAACAGATGCTTTTCTAAGCCTTGGACACCAAGGCTGGTCATCGTTCAAAAGTTATAACTAGTGCATCCCGTCATGTTCACCATCTTCATGGTGGGTGGTACCATAATTCCCCATACTCAAGGCACACTTTTAGGGCAAAGTATATTTTCATAAAGTCACGGTGTCCATTATTCAGAGACACAGAGTTTTAAAATGTTTTTTTTCTGCTTGTTGATTGACAGTTTTCAATCATCACTATTCAGGGTAAATGCCCACACTGTTATAGGGCAATGATACACAAGTTCATCGTAACACCTAGTCTTCAAATGTACTTATAACTAGCATATTTTGTCAAACAACAAGCATACAGGTATTTATGCTCTTTTCGAGCAAATCATGACGTTGCTCCAATTGTTTTGAGATGTCAGTCACATGTTCAACAAAATTTGAGGCTTCCATTGCGAGCACCAGTTTTGTATTTTACCCGCCAGATGGCAGTACCATGACCTAAATAAAAATAAGTGTGCATACTTTCTGTCTAGCAAAGTCACAGCTTACCCAAAAATCTAAAAATCGCTGGAGCCTGATCATTTGAACAAACTTGGCAGAGACCCACCCAAGGTACATTCCCACCAAGTTTGAAATGAATCTGGCCAGTGATTTCTGAGAAGTCAAAAATGAAAATTGTGAATGGAAGGTGGATGGACGGAGGGATGACAGATCAATAGACTATAGTCAGCTCTGGTCAGTGGCAAAGACACCTGAGCTAACCAGTTCCACTAAATGATTCCCTGAAGCCAGAATTTTTGTTGCATATTTTAGTTCAATATGCACCATACACATGTTTTCACAATATTTACTTTTCATCACAAGGTGACACTACATGTACAATTGGTGAACAGTCATTAATAAGTTGTGTCTGTTTCAAATTATTGTGAGCAAATTCTCATTGAATCGTTCATGAAATCATTGTTGTACTGTGTGGACAGGGAGTTCTGGGTACCCTCTCCCCCCCCCCCCCCCCCAAATGAAGGCCTGGATGAAACCCTGTACAAGGCAAGTTTCACAATAGCAGCACAATTTGTTCAAAAGTTATTGCATCTGCCATGGTAAAAATATGATGATTTTTGATGACCTTGAAAATACATCAAGGTCACTGAATATACAATTCAGCCACGCTTCCAATATATACATTATACATGCTTCTACAGCACAGGTTTCATGATAGTAGCTCAATTTGTTCAGAACTTTTTCAGTCCGCAAGATCAACAGATGGACAGATAGATAAACGCAGGCACAGACATGCAGACAGCACCATGTGGGCCGATAAGGCTGTGCAGGTAAAAAAAAGTAGAGGGGAAAACACAACAAACCATGTAGAAAATTGATGAACGGAAAACATGCAAGTTGACAATCAGCTTATGCACAAGCCCAATGCTTCCATAGAGATGACATGCAAACATCTTGTACACAACATTCCTGTGAGAAAATAAACATTAATCTCACTCAGTGCTCATTATATCACTATGGATAATAGTCGGGCACTGTCATCCCCAGTTGTATAGCAGAAATGGTGAAATCAGACTTTTGTATTATCATCTTTTAATACTCTTTGCATGGTGACTGATGAGCGAAGAATGACTTCTTCTGTCAATAAAATTACTTACTAAATATATATTTTATTGACTGTGACTTAATCAAATTAATGGTAATAGTCTCATAGCCTCATAAACGCACTGGCTACCACATAATTGGCCCATCAGGAGAGGTTGCCTTTAAGTTCACTGTTTCTGCTTTCTACCAGGTAACTGCCATGGGAAGCGCTATGCTGCTACGGACTGTATTTTAATTTCGGTGTGCCTTCAAGACATCAGATTTATTCTTGCTGGTACACTAATACAGGGCCAGAATTTCCCAAAATTTTACAAGAATCTATTTGGATTTTTGTCAATTAGTTTTCTTTTTAAACAAAGACAACTTCATGAGAATCTTTACGAGAATGGATTCTCGGATTCTCGCCAAAATTCTGGCCCTGTAATACTATTGTTATAATCCAAAAGACACATCTGCATGTACCATAAAGAATATCTGGTTATTTGACGGCCAACAAAACATGGTGCCATCCAACTGGAAATCACTGCAGCAACAGTTCAATTTCCTGGTGCACTTTCTCAACTTCCTGACACGATAAAAACTTTTATCTGGATAAATTTGGTAATATTTTTCAAAAGCTATGGAGCACAATTTTGCTGTACAGTGCTTTAATTGGACAGCCTTGGACCAACACTGGTTTTCTCGATTAGCTGTCCTACAGTTCATGACAAGTCAGTTCGGCTAAAAAAGAGAGAAAAAAAATCCCGAATTAGTCTCAAAAGAGATTTTTACTTCTTTTATTTTACTGAATCAACACCACAAAAAAGTATTAACCTTATGAGATCTCCCTATTTATGTGTGTGTGGTAGTTTCTTTTTAGATCTTAATTAAAGTAGGCCTACTTTTTAAAAGATATTTTTGTGTTGTGACTTGATCAGATTTAGTCTGCCAAAATTTTCCCAAGTTTAATATTCCCTAATAAGGTCTATTCAGGAAAATTTGGGAATATTTATCCTTTGTGAAAATTTATTATTACACAGTAATCCGAAAAATATTTTACATGGTCCATGACCAAAGCCAAGTCTTCTCCATTCTTCAAGCAGACTCTGCAAGACCGGGTTGATGGTGGCTTCACCTTTTCCACTGTATACTGGCCAAACCGTGCTGTCATCACATGTCCACTGTTTCTCTATTTTTGACTACCAGAAATTTCTACAGTGATGGCAAAAAAGAAGAAAAGAACCAAATTGATCAAAAATTGCAGACGAGACCTACCAAGGTATCATACACGAGGGCAACAGCTTCCCTGGCACTGGTGGGTAGGGCCAATGATTTTCCTCTTTTTTTTTTTTGAAACCGAAGTGGAATTGTGCATTTTTTTCATCCTTGAAATGGAATTTGATATTTTTTCGTATATGAATTATATATAAATAAATAGCAATGAAACGGAATTTGAAAAATTTTGACTGATGAAGCGGAATTCCTCTTTTTTTTGAAACAGAAAATCACTGGCCCTAGGTGGGGTCCTATGGTTAGCGTCCAGCACCATGCAAGCCCCCGAAAGCTGTTGACTCAATTAAGCCCATTCTGAGTTCAAGGAGACAGGCTTAAATAAATATTACGATCTTACATTGACAAATATAACCTTGACTTGTGCCCACACAGACTGAATATCCAAAATTCCTAATTGAACTGTTTACTTGACATGAATTAAGATGATTAAGCTGCTGAAAGTTCTGTCAACATGTGGACTTGTGTTGTGTCTTTAAAATGCACACATTTCCTTTCTGATATACCAGTACCCACAATGATGCCACAAATTTTTTGGGGGCCTTGCAAACACATTTTCTTTCTGCCTTTTTTCTCTTTCTAAAAATCCCTGCCAGATATGAAAGCATGTTGTAATGCTGATTGTAATTTCACAGCTGAATAACTCCTGGGATAAAACTGACACTCCATGAAGAATAAAAACCTGTGCACTTCAGCAGTCCTAACTTCATGATTAACTGGGGGAAAGGTCCAAGCTTCTCTCTCCCAAAGTGACCCAAAACTCACCAAGGATCACAAAAAGCAAACCACTCCCAGACAGCCTCTGCCTGTGTGGCTGATTCACATCCCAAATCAATGTCTGTTTTTTATCAGCTTCTAACAGCACGTCATCATAAACATGTCTCGAACTAAACACGAAGGATTAGACACGAAGAGGATGTTTAATCTTCAAAATGAATCTTGAACATGAATGAACATAATTATAATGCTTAACCACCAGAGTGTTACCTAATGGCTAACTTTACAGATTATATGCTTTTGTCCCTTGACCTTGACCCTGACCTTGACCTACCTGGCAATGGAGGAAGAAGCCACAGGTGGTGTCTGTGGGCAGTTCTGTCCTCAAATTTCATATCTGGGACAAGCTATTCTTGGTTACTCTTGCACTTTGATGAATTTATGAGATTTAACTCTTTCTCCACTCTAATAACCCAAAAGTCCCCCATGAAAATAGCCATACGCTTTATTGTTGCTTTGATGTTTTCAACTTAAACTTCATGTTGATAGACAATATTTTTGCTGATATGTGCACATAAGACCCACCATGACGGCATGCCTCAAGTAAATAGCTTTTTGCCATGAATTAAATGTAACACACTCGACCAATGCCACGGAAAAGTGTTGACTAGTCTTATTCTGAGCCAGAAAAGGTTAACCCTTTCCTGCTCCTATCACCCAAGCGTGCCCAGATGTAAATCGTTGTGTGTCTTAACGTTTTTACTTAACTCTTTCAAAGCCAACCGTGACTAAATTCAAACTACTTAAGACAAACTGCTCTCAACTATAGTAAGGATGTTAGATTCATATTCCTTGTAGAATGGCCATTCATTCCAGTACCAGTATGCCTATATTTCCAGAGAACTTAATAGTCGTGGTCAACAGCTTTCCTCGGTGTGCTTTGGGTGCAATGTGCCCAAAGCAGGACGAGGAAAGCTGTTGACTCAGTCCACAACAAAGCACTGAAAGAGTTAAATTTCTCATTATCAGAAAACATTTTTGTTTAGATTTGATCACTCATAATGGCATGCTCTACAGGTTTATGTCAACAGCTTTCCTTGGTGTGGCCTTGGCACATTACACCCAACCTGTGCCAAGGAAAGCTACTGACTCATTTGTACTCTAACCATGAATGGGTTAAAGTACTTAAAGTCAACGACTCAAGTATGGGTTAAAGTACTTAAGAGTCAGCGATTCAAGTACGACTTAAAGTACTCAGAGTCAGCGACTCAAGTATGAGTTAAAGTAGTTACTATAGAGTCTGCTGCTCTTGTAAGGGTTAAAGTACTTAGAGTCAATGACTCCAGTTTAAATATGAATCCTGGGAATTCTTAACTGGAAACCTTAAAAACATCTGCCACAGTCTATTGTGAGAATAATATGCCCTAAGTACCTTGTCTCCTGCTCCTGTTTCTCTCAATTATTTCATCGAAGGCAGTGGCAACTTACAGTTATTCATGTCTGTGTCATTATTTTGTGCAAGAAAACATGATTTTCTTGTTCATCAAACATGTCAAAATTCATACTATTTACAATACTACAGAGGACTGACTTTTTGACCCCTGGTTGAGTCAAACAAGAACAGGGTTATCACAGTGCACAAAAACAATGAAGATATTGATCAGTCTGGCATGACCTCCACAGACAGTAATTTTTTTAGACAACTTGTTTTCTTGTTCGCATTGTCTTCATGAACTATGAGGATCACAAGGCGTCAGCTATTTCCTAAGCTTGACAGTGCTGGTCAGAGGACGACTCTGCATGAACCGAAGCAGACACCAAGATGGCATGAGCCAATGAAAAACACATAAGACTTTCAAGGACAGCTTCTGTACTGCACTTGATCACAGGGCACAAATGACCGATGGTGTGAAGCCTAAAAGGTCCTGTGTACACACACACGTATCTAATCACCGCAAAAATCAATAGAGGACCATGATTTATTCATGGTCAAAAAGCAAGTCTGAAGGAAGAAACTAGATGCACGAACTGGCATTCCTTGTAATGGCTGCACATTGCACGACAAAGCCACTTGGCGGCCCCCTTGCATTACCTAGCATAATTGGACCCCACAGCTTCTGTCTTGGAATCTGGTGTTTTCCACAGCTCAGCCTGCTTCCTGAATTACCAAAAAAAGAGCACGAAGATTTGATCGATGGACAAGTACATGTGTGAAGGAGACGACAAACACAGCAGAGAAAGTGAAAAGCAGTCTTCAATTTTTTATACACCAGTCTATGAGAAATTTTCCCTGAAGTGAAAGCTATCTTGTGAGACAACTTGAGAACATGTAACCAATAGGATACACGAGAACATATAACCACAGGATACACGAGAACATATAACCAATAGGATACACGAGAACATATAACCAATAGGATACAGGAGAACATATAACCAATAGGAAACTTGAGAACATATAACCAATAGGAAACTTGAGAACATATAACCAATAGGATACAGGCTTCTAGGGCATGTAGCATGCACCAATGAATGTGACCATTTTTTTTCTGTAAAGGTGCGGCATGGTGATGTGATTAAGATTTCAGACTCTTACAAGCTAGGCACTGGTGGCCATGACATCAGGTATTCAAGTCTCAGGCACTGAACAATCATTTTTTTATGTTTAAGGGTTACAGATATTTCTCATTTGACACAAAGTGGTCCAACAAACAAAACTTCAGTCAAATTCCAAGTAAACTCTGTTAAGATCATAATATACTGAAGTGAAGAAATGGTGACAAGGTACAAATGAGGTAAATTTGAGTTGCAGGTGGCCAGCAACAAATAAAAGAAAGATGGAACCACAGACAGAACCAGAGAAAGATCGCCATATGACTGGACAACCAGAAAACCTAATGGGGCCCTCCTTGGGGCGGACCCATATAAAAACCTCTGGGGAACAGTTATGGATTTGGTGTTACCCAGCATTCTGTGAACTGAAGCCTTCACCTAAATGCTGCAAACAGGCCACATAAATCTTCACGGCTTCCTGCATACAATTTTGAGCAGTTGGTGGGACCTTTCAGTCCACAGAAAAAGTGGGAGTCCGTCCTGTTGCATTGATGTATGAAGCTCAAGCATCCATAGCATCTTTGACATATGTGTTTCACCAACATCGCTCTCACATGGCCTATCACACGTATCATACACAGACAAAATTGTTACTCCATAAGTTAGGCGTCAACGCTTGATTCCTGTCCTGTGGGGTTGTAGACACAAACTTCCCACCCTTGCTACACATGCCTGATTTTCCGACCTCAGTTAAGTGCATTTACTTGTAGTCGGGCAATACAGGTGTACAATTCACCACATGATATATTGTCTTTAGCACTCTCACAGGCGTTACAATTGAGTTCCTTGAAAATCTGACATGACACCTCCCTGGACGCACTTAAACCAACAGTTTACTTGTCATCTTTGGCTCACGTAATGGATCACCTGCCGCTGCCTGCATTTGTTGCATGTGTCAGACATGCTGACTTACATCTTTGATGTGACAACTCTCATTGGTCAAACCATACTCGAATCAATATAGTTTTTTTCTCCCCCTGGTGGGTACGATCAGTTCTTTGAAATGTAAATACAGCGCGTACATGCTACCTGTCGCATAAGACGGAGGTTGTCATGATCAGAGCTTCCTTGTCTTTTTGTTATACAATAGTCCCCCTCTTGAAAAGCCCCATTCCACCAGAGGCCATCCTTCTTACTATTCCCATGTACAATGTGTGGCATTCCTATTAAACTGTCTCCTCTACAGAGACCATCCCTCTTACAACACAGATGCTCTTATCATGTTTGGAGAGCAAAAGGAGTCCACTGGCATCTTAACTGTGGCCTTGTAAGACACGGGGGGGGTACAGTAAAGACACTACAGAACTTTTTTTGCCCCCAAACACAATTTAAACGCCTGTGTCTTACAAGGCACTTTTAGCCAGCATTTTGGGTGGCTTCATAAGAAGGGGGGGGGGGGGGGCAGGGGGCACTGTATTATCACAGCCAAATTTGGGGAAAATGAAACAGATGCCAAAGTGTAATGGTCAGGAAGCAACTGGATGGACTTAGGCTTTTAAACAACCAAATCAACGTCTCTTTCATGGATATATACTAACTTTCAATTTTCACCAATCAATTCCTGCTCTCCATATTTGCAAACCCTTTGCAGCTGACAGTTTGGTAACCTTCACCCCCCCCCCCCCCCCAATTAAGTATAGGACTCAGTCCACAGCTTCCCTTCACATGAACTGGGCACTAAGCATCCAACCCATGCCAAGGAAAGCTGTTGACCTGTGGCATGAGTTTTTGACAAGTCTCACCTACACTAATTATTCTCATGAAAATTGTTTTTCATTACAGTGGAATAAATAGTCAAAAACACTGAAGTCAATGAGATCTGACCAGCAGTTGGCTTTGGCCAGTTTATGGTGGAAAGGGTCAAGCATGTTTATCAAGGAGAGAAGAATTTGTTCTTGACAGCTTGTTCAAGACTGTGGCATTTAGCCATAATGGTAGGGTGGTTGGTAAGTTCTTTTTAACCCTCTGGAGACTGGGCTCCATTTAACCCTCTTGAGAATGAGTTCTTTTTAACTCTTTTGACACTCAGTTTTTCATCCCCCCCCCCCCTCAGATTTTTTAAACCCTTTGGAGACTTACTTTTTTAACCATCCAGAGACTGGATTTCTTTTTAACCCTCTGGAGACTGGGTTCTCTTTAATCCTCTGGTGGCTAGGTTCCTTTTAACCCTGTGGAGACTGGGTTCCTTTTAACCCTGTGGAGACTAGGTTCCTTTTAACCCTGTGGAGACTGGGTTCTTTTTAATCCTCTGCAGACTGAGTTCTTTTCAGCTCTCTAGACACTGAGTGTTTTTAAACCCTCTGCAGACTGAGTTCTTATTAACCCTCTGGAAACAGTTCAAGTCAAAACCTTTCCCCGACACACTTTGGGTGCACTGCACACATATTGCATCCAAGAGACAGAATACGACTCATGACTCAATATTCCTAATGACAAAAAAAAAAAAAAAAAAAAGGAAGCTGATGGTATTTTCACATCAGAAAGGCTAGTTATTTTTAATGGAAAAAGTTGCATGCCAATACATCAGCATTAGATCCCTCCTGGATATATCCCCTGCTTGCTACTCCAAGCTGCATCCATTAGCTGACAACCAAGTACAGTGAAACCTCCTCATAAAGACACTCATCTATCCAACATATTCAATATAATGACACAAACTTCCATGAGAAAAAGTTTATTTTTTTGTTATTTTTCTTCACTTATCTGACGTACTGTATTCTCCTAATAAGCTCACACTGCGCAATAAAAAAATTCATCCACAAAAGCTGAAAAAATGTAGATCCTAAGGGTAATAATGAATTCTACCACTCGTTTGAGAACTAGGGGATATTTTGGGGGTTCTTTCTTTGCAAAAAGGGGTGTGTGTACTATTAGGGAGTGGGTGCTTATTAGGATGAATACAGTATTCAATTATCAGACACATTTCTTATGGAACAGATGGTGTCATCATAATGAGTTTTCACTGTATAAAGTTTTAACCATGATACTTAATTTCACCATGTACTTAACAATGGAATTCTCTTACAAATGTTCACCACAGCTACGTAGATGTTAAGTTCTGAAAAGGAAACTGATGAAATTAGGAACCATGTACCTTGTGATGTTTCACAATACAGTTGCTCATAAATTTTGCAACACATAAAGGTTTCAATTTATCAGCATATACTTCTGAACACAAAATAAGCACATCAACCTGTGGCAGACCTGACTGTAATGTCATATAATATACAACTGTGCCTTAAGGTATAACGGCGAGATGTTGTAAGGATCAATACACAGTATTCATTCATAATTAACTCACTACTTCATCCACTTTATATGTTAACTCTTGTTCTGTAACAGATCACCAAAGCTATTTGCCAACCAGTGAAATGCTAATAACTCATTATTTGACTGAGGCCTTAGTTTATCAGTTGACTAGGTAACAAGCTTTTATATATACTCACAGTGAGATGTGTAACATGGGAAAACCAGAGAAATGCCCAGGGGGCATGAATGTCTCGCCAACATAATTCAAGCCACTCCGAAGTTTTCCTACAATGCTCATTCAAGCATGATGTAACCAATGAAGTGTGGTAGTTATGTTACAAATCTGTAGCAACCATCACTATCAATCATTTACCTGAAAGTATGAAAGCCCTACCCAGTGTAGTTAGTGAAATAGTGCCACTCCAAAGTTTTTTGTTGATGGATGCACGCACGGACGGACAGACAGACATAATAAATGAAGTATGACAGTGATGGTACAAATCAGTAGTGACCATCACTATCAATGATTTACCCAAGTATAATGGCCCTACCCAGTGTAGTTAGTGACATAATGCTACTCCGAAGTTTTTGTTGAGCGACAGAAGGACAGATGGACAGATGGATGGACAGACGTCCGGATGTGCAGAAAGTGAGTGCTTAGTTTCGCTAACAGCTTATGCTGGCAAGGCAATTAATAAACTGTGTTTTCATATCTTTTTCAGGCATAGGCCCTGAGATACGGAGCTTGACCAGTGATTAAAGGCAAGTTACTATGCAAAATACAGATTCCATTCAAAAACAAGAGGCCCACATGCCCTCTGCTATCATGTGAATAGATGAATTTAAGTACATGTACATGTGCTGGAACCTGGTTATGTGCCCATCTAGATTATAGGACCTCACTACTATTACAAGCAATCAAGACTTTGTGATCTTCTCCAATGTCCCACCATATTTCATAATGATCCACCAAAAGATTAAAGATGCAGCATATAATGTTCACACCAACAATGGAACTCAAAATAGATTTTTACATGGTTAGTAAATCCTGAAAGATATGTGGGACTAACATGAAAATCACTGGCAAGTCACCTCTTTCAACTTTACAGCAACAGTGACCTAGAATAAATATGCCAAAGTCATCTATAATATAGACTATATGAGTGCCTGACATGAGCGACACATACATACATACATACATACATACATACATACATACATACATATATATATATTACACATTTGGCTTGCCTATTTTTTAACACTTTATTCATTTTTTTTTCATATAGAATTTTATCTTTCAGCACATTTTGGCTCATAATTCCCGACAAAATGTAGGTGGCACTACCAGCATCATAACCAATCAAGCCTTTGATCTTCTCCACGATCCCAATCAATATGAAGATCCAGTATAATTTGGAGATGCTAGAGCGTTCACAAGGTTTTCATATTTGGACTTGTTTAATCCAAATGGTCATATGTCCTTGCCTGTCAACTCTGATAAAAACATTACTGTCAAAATGTACATCCCGAGTGCAATTTTCCACAGATGATCTGTTTCTCCAAATCGGAAAATATTTTTCCGAGTTATGACTGAAAAACCTGTGGACTGTATCATGTTCAAAAGCAAAAATTTGATGGACTGACAGACAGAGGGAAGGGTGGAGGAACAAACTGAGTGACAGACAGACAGGCATGTATGATTGCATACAGTTCTGTAACCGCTGGTCAGCAGAACTAACAAGCAGACTGTGACAGTCCTGTGCTTGGCTGACCTTGGATACACAGACTGCAGTGGCCCTCTGTGCCCCTGAATAATACCACGCTCACCTCTGTGTCAGACCTTCCTCACGGACACACCTGTATCCCTGACAATGTCAGTCTTCACTCACACACTTCTGGAATCATTATTTTTTTCAAACGAAAAGTGATAGGATCCACTATTACCAATATATATGCCAGTGAATTAGTTTGAGCTTTTAAAGACACTCAAGGTCAAAATTAACAACACCAAAATAAACCCCCAAGGTAAAGTTTTCTTTTAGTGCTTTAAAAAAGTGACGATGGGCCTGGGACCCACTATTACCCAGGTATATGTCAGATTTGTTGGTATCCCTACTTGAAAGTAACAATGCTTTCATGTACACATACTCCTACTGATAATTTCTAATTTTAATCTTGCATTAAAAATAATAAAATACTTGCAGCACCATCTAGTGAAAAAAAAATTTGAGATAGAGTGTGGGTTCATTCCTATGAAGTGTGAAGAGAATACAATTTGCAATTTGAAGAATTTGTATTGAAATAAGGGCATAACCTGATGAACAAATTAAGGTCCCCCAAAGTGTCCCTAAGCAACTGACCTAGAAGTTTGGGGGTGGGGAGGGGGGGTTAAAAGATTTTGCCACAAAATGAACAAAAAATTCACTTCAAAAATCTGAAACCACTGGAATATGTCCATTTGGACAATTTTGAAGACACTCACCTAAGGTAGTTGCCCATCAAGTTTGAAGACCATCTGGTCACCAGTTTTGGAAAGGAAGTCAAAAATGACAATTATGGATGGATACTGGATAGACAACACATAAGTGACCATCCTATAAGCTCAGCTGACTGACAAGAAAGCCTCAAGCTTATACCATGTATTGTAATTGTACATTATTAGCCCACTTGACTTGTCAGTCACCTGAGCTAAAAAATATACAATTTTGGTCTTTAGATGAGGTCTATACATACCCGGGTGTACATAATCTATGGACCTGTCCACATCAATATATAATGAGGCTGAAGGCCAAGATGCATATTGTATGAACATGTCCTTAGACCCATTTATAAACTTAATTTAAAGACTGTTTTGTCACTTGAAACTGCACTTTTGTATTATCTATCTTTGGATTTGTTCCTCTGAAATGCTTTCAAAACAAGAATAGCTGTCAATATCGTCTGCCTTGCACTTTGCCTCCCACTCGAGAATTAAGGCATATGCTACCCAGCAGTAAATGAAATTCTTAAATGTGATTGGCTGAAAATTGCTGATGCTGCATCACTTTGCACATGCATTCTGTTTATCTGATAAGAGTTAAAATTCACAACAAAGCAGGTGTCTGGAGGGCGTACAAGCTTAGCTGACATTCTAGCTGGCACATGGCATAAGGATATGCTCAATCCATGTATTGAGTTTCTTTTTCTTTCTGTGTTTCCACATCCTGAGACACAACATTTGGATCTTTCCATTTACTGAAAACACCCGGTGGACCTTATTCCAAGAAGCCATCTCGGGTTACCACAGAAAACCAATTTCCTGTAATTGACCTCACAACCTTGAAATACAATGCATAGAAGGTTAAGGTCACTTGCCTGTAATTATTATTGTACTAACGTGTCACATGACCAGCTTGATCCATTTCCACAAAATCCTTTAGTTATTTGATGAAAATGTATTTACTTTAAGTCACCCTATGACACTGACAATGAGGTCAAGATCACCCCCTCTGCAGCCTTAAAAGTGGTCTTAGTAAGTGTATTATGGTGCATACTCGGACTATGTATGATCCATTTTTCACCCAATCCTGCCAGCATGACAAGAATATTTCCTTCACCAGACTCCATGACCTTAAGAATGAGGCCAAAGACATGTACTGCAAAATAAGATATTAATTACTACAACAAGAAAGTATGATCTAAACAAGTTTGATCAACAATCATACAGTCCTTCCTGACTCATTGCACAGAAACATTTATTTACTTTTTGTGGCCCTGTGACTTCAAAATGTAAAATGTAGTCTCGATCACCCACATACAAAGCACTGAGCTATCAAATATAATATGACGAATTTTGGTTGACTTTTATCAAATCTTTTATTGCATGAAAATTGATAAATTTACTTTAAGTGCTCATGTGTCCTTGAAAATGAGATCAAGGTCACCACCCGTCATCACAGGGTCAAACTTACTCAAATGCATGATCTCACAAAGTTTGAACCACTTTCCCCCATTCCCTCTCAAATTTTCACACATGAACTGACTTCCTTTGATCAGCCCTTTGACCCTGAAAATAAGTTCAAGGTCATCCTATCCACAGTCCCAAGTAAAGTCTTACTCATATGCACCCAATCTGACAAAGTTCAATCAACTTTCCCTAAATCTTTGTGGAGTTACTATGGAAACATTTTTCCTCCCATTGATTTCATGACCTTCATAATGAAGCCATCCACCAGCATTACCACAAGCCTAGTTTTACTGAGAAATGTGGCTTGCACCCTCAAGGAAAAACCCCACTTGGCTGTATGATTGACCAACTTTGGTCAACTTTTAATGTCTTGATGTATCACATAGATAAATTGGTTTCTTCCAAGAAATCCTTGCCGCGTGGAGAATGAAGCCATTGTCATCCCCATACTGAACTCATTATGTCAGACCTGGCTGTCATTACAAGTACCCCCAGGAAACTTAGCCAGATGGAGCGCATTTAGATCAAGTTTGTCAGCTCAGGACTGACATTTAGACAACTAGTCTATTTGGTCTCTTTCTCAATGCTGTACCAGCACATACCAAAGAATGTCTCTTGGATCATAAGTGCTGATAACACAGTCCATTCAATTCCAAGGTTCGTCTCTGCTCACAAAGCCTATCATGCTGTGCCAATCAGCTGGAGTGGAATATTAATCACCCACTGTTGCCTTTGATATAGTGCAGTTCCTGGGGATACATTTTTCAAGCAAATGCAGTCTTCAGCCTGTTGTATATCCATCTCCTTCCACATTCCTGATCTGGCCAAATTTGATTGTCCTTAAAATCTCCTCAAGATACTGAAATAAAACATCTTTCCTTTGAGCAGCCCTGTGACTTTGAGAATGAAGTCAATGCGATTTATCTGCAGTTCCAAGTAAATCTTACTAAAGATACTGAATCTAACCAAGAATGCTTCTACAGTGAAAAATCTATGAATTGAAGTTGGATTGGTATCTCTATCTATAATAGTTATGAAGAAAATCAACTTCAAAAATTTTGACGTGTCCATAATTAGTGTGAATTTAAATTCTACAACTATGGCAATGTGTCAATAGACATACAACCCAAACACACTACCAATAGAACCACATTTGGGTCGCTGTGTTGAAAACTCAGAAGGCCTAAATCAAATAAAATTTTGATAGCCCTAATTAGCACAATTTTCAACCTGTTGATTATTTTGAACCATATGTGAAACTTCAACATAGGCATTGTGCCCATGCCAGATTTGAAGCCTCTGGACCCTGCAATGTCTGAGTTTAAGGAAGGAAGGACGGACGAAAAAAAAAGAATATTAGGAAAAAAAAAATCTGTGTTGACACATAGTGTTGATATGGCACTCGCACATAACTACCTTCATTGAACCATTCCTTTTAAGAATGGGGATTTGGTCGAGTGGATATGTGCATTTCCCATTTCAGCTAGGCGATTGGTGCCAAAGGTTGTAGGTTTGAGTCCCGCTCGTTCCGAACATAAAATATATATTTTCGGCATTTCCTTAAATGCTGGTGGATGTAAGTCCCCAATTCTGGAAATAAATGCCGACTCAGTAAATATACTGCATAACGGTGTTGATATGGCACTCGCACATAACTACCTCCATTGAACCCTTCCTTTTAAGAATGAGGATTTGGTCAAGTGGATATGTGCATTTCCCATTTCAGCTAGGGGACTGGTGCCAAAGGTTGTAGGTTCGAGTCCTGCTCATTCCGAACATAAAATAGAGACACAAGAAAGGATACTAAGAACAACAACATGTCTATATTGACTCACAGACATAAAAACATTTTGCCCCCCCCCCCCCTCGCTAGCTGCTGGATTTTCCATGAAACACCCCTTCACAAAATTTGCTACTAGTTTCACACTCTGAAACAGGCCACTTTCCACACAAAGTAATATATTGGCACTGCATGCCAACATGTATCATGTGCCAGGCACAACAGCCTCACACAGCCAGCTACTTTACTGTCTAAGCAATTGGCTGAAAAAGATCTGAAAGTGTTTAATGATCCTGGCCAAGTAATCAATGAAGGAGGATAATTGTAACCACATAAAACAACTGCCACAGCGTAGCTATCATGCCAGGGCTATTTCCTGTCAAAATTTCAGACTGTCTGGTTGCTGTGGTTTCTGAGAAAACCCCTCAAGACCCGTCTGAGAGTGCTTAATGAACATTGCTATTTAATTACCACTTGCCAGGCACAGTAATTAGCTACAGTAGGACCTCTTTTGAGAGACCACCCGAAAGGGGTGGTACTGTAGTGTTCACAGGAAGCAGGTGGATCCTCATTGCAGGTAAAATAGCAAGGGAAAACATAGACTTAGAGACTCGGTGATTGTGGTCTCACTTGACAGGTGGTCTCTTAACAGGGTGTTCTTTCAAGAAAAGAGAGACTACTGTGCACTAATTGTCAAAAGGCACCCACCTACACTACATTCAGCTTTTCTGTCATGAACACTTCCGTTGGCTTGGTACCTTTGCCATCAAGAGTTAATGAGAAACAACCAGAAAAAGGTCTGACGGTGCTCAAAAAAGCTTGCCAATCAATCAACAAAACAGAGTTATGTGCCCATACTAAAGTACTAAAAGCCACCCCTTATATATGCAAGGCCTTCATGTATCTGCTACCACAAAAACAAAAACAAACAAAAAATCCCAACACTGGGTGTCATGGTTTTACAGAAACAGTCCAGACAGTCTCTGGAGGAAAGTATTGGAAGATGTATGAGCAGTCTCTTTACTCGCCCCTCCTTCCCTCCACCACCCCACCCCCCCCCCACACACACACACTTTGCAGGAGGGTGTTAATTACATGAAGATGGAGGGGAAAAAAAAGGGGGGGGGGGGGGAGGCGAGCAAGCGTGGATGTAATGTATATACTATAAGCCTGTTGGCACAATGCACAAGCATGACTGATGGGAAAGAGCTAAATTAAAGTACTGGTGTGAGAAGTAGAGTACATATAGCCCAGGAACATGACAGGATACTTCCATAATTATTAAGATACAGAGGCAATGAATTATTGAGATAAGTAATTTCCCCTCCTTCCTGGTGGTCCTTGACTTGACGTCAATAGTCAACAAACCATTGTCAAACCGCCGGATACCATCAACAAACCATTGTCAAACCACCGAACACAACCGTACGAACAAAAAAACCTGTTTTCTCTGAACCCAGTGAATGAAGCCAAGAGTTTGTCATTAAAGAACACTTGCCAGGGCCCCATGTGCTGCTTGTATCAGCTCATCTTGACAGCACTCAACACTTTAACCCTTTACCCCTTAAACCGGACAAAACCGGTTGGTGATCAAATGTTGTCTGCTTCAGTGTTTTCAGCTAATTTCAACAGTAGTGAAAAACAACTTGAATGGCAAATTCAGATGAGACTCATCAAAGGTGACATACCCCAGATCAAGAGCTTTCCTACACATGTTCTGAGTGCTAGCTATGTAACCCATGCCAAGGAGAGCTGTTGACGTAGTATGAGACTCAATTCACGGGAGGCGTTAACCATTGATACTCATTCTCAGACCCTAGGGTGGTTACCAATGACAGGATGAACTGTATCTCTGTTCAATGCGTGTACATGTAGGGTGCTCCTCCACATCAAGAACATCCCTGTCAGAGACATTGACCCAGCACTTGTCATACTTAACTGTACGTAGCCCACAGCCACTTCACCTGACTCTATACTGAGCAAAACCCACGTTGGCATTCATACCTGTCAAGTCTCCCCCATAAGGTGGGAGCCCCCACTTTTTCACCCCAATTTTTTTTATTTACGTGCAAAATTGTGCAAATTTGGCAGAATCTCCCCCATGACAATTTAGCATTTTCTATTATATTCTTTGTTAAAATACAAATCTCCCCCATGGATTTTTCAAATTAACAAAAATCTCCCTATTTTGAGGTGTGGAATGTTGACAGGTATGGGCATGGCATAGTTCTGAATGGCATTGTCTCAGAGCATATATACACCATGTAAAATGAAGTCCTGGTCTTTTTTCTGAGTTTTCCCTAAACGTGGGTCTCTTAATTTTGCTTCAGAGTAGGTCCTTTTGTGACACAATATGTGCAAACTTTTCCTGTTAGGTAAGTTGAAATTCTTTGGCTAAAAAGCAATGTTTTTTTTTCTTTTTTTTTGTTTGTTTTTGTTTTCAACTAGAAGATTCGTGTACACCCTGGG
Organism: Hermodice carunculata; assembly: GCA_964020975.1. Classification (NCBI taxonomy): domain Eukaryota; kingdom Metazoa; phylum Annelida; class Polychaeta; order Eunicida; family Amphinomidae; genus Hermodice; species Hermodice carunculata. The sequence continues at coordinate 46,099,854 of OZ026625.1, forward strand.
GCACAATAAAATTTCAACCTCAAGGTCCCTCTGTTGGGCTCCAAACATCAAAAAATCATTCCTGCACTTCAAATGAAACCTATTTATCTTAACACTTGCTGTGATTTAATGGCCAAAACTTTGTAGGTTACACAAGAGACCTGCAAACTTTGTTCTCTGTTGCCTTGGTAACCATGGAAACCATTCGGTGTCCCTATAAACAACCTTATCAGCATGTACCAATGTCCCTGCTCGGTCCTCACCCAGGATCTGCAGACTACTTCATCTACTGATCATGAGGCCTGATCTGTTCTTCTCTACTTAACAAGATTTTTATCATAAGAAAGACAGGGCAAATGCTGATGAAGGTAGACAAACGAGGCATTAAAATGCCTGACCACTTTTGTCCGTAACTGGACTTACCAGAGACGAGTGAGTTTTGTTCAACCCCAGGGTAAACATAACTATTTATTTTTACCATTTACAGGGAGTCTCAGATCTCTGTTCCAACTCTCTGCTCTGTGATTCAACAGGAACTGAATGCTTCAAAAGATACTTTGGCCTTTTAAAAGGGCAAGATAACGTGACCATGGGTGTGGACAACATTATTAATTATGATGTAACTGTTATGATGTCAATCACAAATCATAATGAAAACATAAAAAAGACATTAACATGTTGAGACTGCATATGTATGTATGTATGTATGTATGTATATATGTATGTATGTATGTATGTATGTATGTATGTACAAAACATACATACATGTATACATTGTCTGCTGCTGTTGATAGACTTCCACAACTGATGCTCAAGTATCCAAAATCCTGTATGACCACATGATGTTGGTGGAGATTAGAAATATCAGAAAGAGCCAGCCCAAACCTGATCTCAGAACATATCAGGCCCCAGGTGTCTGCTGTGTAGTGTGCTTTTATGGTACAACCACAAAAAAAAAACACACATGTCCAATGAGCACATACCAAGCTGATTCCCACTTCACATACCACACCTTGGCTCAAGAAGAATCTGATAAGACTGACTTTCTATTGTCCCAGTTGGGGGGACTCAGGACTGCTGTGGCACATCTGGTGAACAACTGAAATACTTAAATATTCAGTTGGATATTAGATATTATGTGCCTTTGTAGTTTAACTGTTTATTGGCAATATACAGGACCCACATGAAATTAAACATTGCATATCAAATACAGTTTTAAGGGGATGTCAACAGCATGTGCTTGTCAGTACCTCATTTTCCTAATACAGTGAAACTTGTTTTCAGAGACCACTGTGACGAAAGACCACCTGCCTTTTAAGACCATATTTCCAAAGTCCCTTTTGCTATCGTTCCCATGTTATTGCACCTTCATTGAGAGACCACCTGCCTTATGTGACCACTTTTTAGCCTGCCCTAGGGGTGGTCTCTCAAAACATGTTTCACTATACATGTATTACTTTACCAGTACAATGTATTATTATTATACTTGAAATACAACTAAAACCTCTAATTACTTTATCAGAAAAATGTTCAATTTCACTCATACAACAACACAGCTGACACACACACACACACAGATATATATGTCTGTTAGTACCTCCTGTAAGAGACAATTCTTTTCTGCCAGCGCAAAGTGGTCAAATACAGGAGGTGGTCTCTCATGGCAGTGGTCTTTAATTGCACGTATTACTATATGTATGTATGTGCATATGTACAAGGCTTTATCGTCTGCAGTATACAGTTATTAAATTCAGCTTAGGTGATCTCAATAAACTAAAGCAAAAAATAGCCATTTTTGTCACGAAAGAAGCAAGCATCTTGGTCAATGCACTTGGAATGCCACCCAGTATCTCTGAATTTTACATGTATACACACATATGTACCTTTACCATACAGGTGCAATTCCATCTACAGACAACGTGAATTAACTTGCTGCAGAAGAATAGTTTTACGATTTTTTTTTTTTTTTTTTTTGAAATTTTGAAATGTTCTCTATGGAAGCTACATCAGACAAATCTTTTCTGTCAGGACAAAAAGTGGAGTACGTCTTGATAACTCTTCAGACTTTCCATACATGTTCGTGATGGCTGAACCCTTTTGCCTTTTACTCCATGTAAAACGATTTCCATTAAGGGGTTGGAGTTTAAACTCTTTCCTGCTCAAATTGCTCACAAAAAGCCACACACACAGATGTAAATTTGTCATGTACCTTCACTCATTCCATACCAGTCCCTAATTTTTCCGTATATTTTCGTTCAAGAACGAACATGCCTGTAGTCTTAAGTCAGTGGTTCTGGCACTGCCTGACAAGTCATGCTGCAGCTACCATAAGGGCAGCCGCAGCTGCCATGACTTGCCAGGCAGTGCCAGAATCATTGACCAAGGCCTGTGACCATAGTATGGAATGAGTTAATGTTTTTACTTAAATTTCTCATCACTAGAAAATACTTTTGGTGAGATTTGTATGTAAAACCATTCATGATGACATCCCCTAGGTCAATAGCTTTCCTTGGAAAGCTATTAACTCAGTAGTAATCTGACTAGGAAAGGGTTAAGTCTCTGGAGACTGAGTCAACAGTTTTCCTTGACATACTGCAGGTGCACAGCTCCAAGAGTACACCAAGGAAAGCTGTTCACTGATTAGACTATTCTCAATCCAAAAATGCAGTGGATGATGTTTTACGCCATTGAACCAATGGCAATAATGCTATAGGTCAGCAAATCTGTCTAGGTCCCTCATGGTTATGTAAATAATTCTAAATTGAGTATCCTGCTATAACAAAGAAAGGGTCTTAATACAAAAGCTCGCTTGAACCTCAGGGTGGAAGGTTTGTACTGGAGACTTTGATGTTGAATCCACTTGCCAAGGTGTTACTTGTCAAGCAAAGCTTATTGACAACCAATGCAGCACCTTGCATTTAATCCTCCCAGATTGATTTATGGGTAATATCATTAACCCTTTCCTGCTCAAATCTCTCAAAAGCATGGAGATATAAATTTCAGTATCTGCTTTAATATTTCAACTTGAATCAACTTTTAAAGCTAAGAGAAAACTTCCTTGCTGAAAATTACAGGTAAAATCATGATGGCACACACCAAGTCAACAGCTAAAACTATCACGATGGCACATACCAGGTCAACAGCTATAAATTTCATGATGGCACACACTGGGTCAAAAGCTAGAACTATCATGATGGAAGATACCAGGTCAACAGCTAGAACTATTACAATGACACATACCAAGTCAACAGCTAAAACTATTATGATGGCACACACCAGGTCAACAGCTAGAAATTTCATGATGGCACATACCAAGTCAATGGCTAGAACTATCATGATGGCACACTTGGTCAACAACTAGAACTATAATGACGGCACGCACCAGGTCACCAGCTAGAATGATGGCACATACCAAGTCAACAGCTACAACTACCATGATGGTACATACCACGACAATAGCTACACCTACCATAATGGCACATACCAGGTCAACAGCTTTCCTCAGCTCAACATAGGTTGGGCACATTGCAGCCAACCTGTGTCTGGGAAAGCTATACAAATTAACCCAGTCTTACTGTGACCAGGACAGGGTTAATACCATAAACATCCATGAAATCCATGACTATTACTCACAGAAATTACTTTCCTTTTCATTAATACAGCTGGTATTGTAAACCTGAGGAAGATACATTGAACCGTACAAGATTTACATCAACACTCAATTTTTACCTTCTCTCTCATTTTTTTGCTAACATCCTGAGCAAAATTCCCAGCTTATACTGACAAGTTCTTTACGAAATCATTTGTATCCACAACTGGAATCATTTGGCAGGCAGCTAGTGTAGCTATTCCAGCGTATTGTGCCGGCATGTTTTACCGTTGTGTGAGTGGGGCAACCATCATGGCCACCACGGATCAGTGGCCCTATTACGGGCAGCCCAAGGCTTTACCCAAGTGACACTCATGTTCAATGTATGCTTTTAAATTGCTCTTGGAAAGATTGGAACCCTCTCTCAGTCCCATATGGTAGGGGTCACTGCAAAGGCCTGAGGCAGAAAGCTTTGCCTTCGGAAATTAATTGTTGTGGGTGACTTTGGTGACATGGTGGATAAAGCCAACACCCATTACCTGGCCATTCAGCCAACATGCTAAGTGCAGAGGGGTGGTTTTCTTCAAGTTGGCTAAAGACAGGTCAATGTCTATACATGTCTTTGCAATTTTACATTTCCTGGATGTCTTTAAAAGTACCGAGAGACTTATCGGCAAAAAGCCCTACACCGTATGTGTCTGATGTATTGCATCCACCTCTAACATGGTCGATAACTACAATGAGCCCAGTTTAGAACATACGAGTGGACAGCTTTGAAACCAGCCCAGCATGTAAGTGCTATGTAGCCAAGAGTATTTCACATTTTCAATAAAAAATGATGCTGACTTATTCATATATATATATATATATATATATATATATATATATATATATATATATATACACATATCACTATGCTAACAAGATGGTAAACATTGTGACTTGTAAAGTATGATACATGATTCACACGGTAACTTGTGCGTTTATCCAAATTAGGGTTCAGTTTTCACTGACATAAACCTGCAACCCTTTCCTGCTTAAACCAGCCAGATTTAACCATTTGAAGGTTAAATTCCATTCATTTCTTTGTTTTTAACTAATTCAAACATTATTAATAAAGATCAATTTGAATGAGAATTATTGAGAAGTCCTATCAAATTCCTACTGCCAAGGTCAATAGCTTTTCTTGGTGCTGGTTAGGTCTGACCAGGGAAAGTTGGCTCTGTCTTAATGGGGGAGGGGGGCAAAGGGTTAAAATTTATAGACAAACAATGCATTTCTCATTCAAAACAGCTTTTGCTCTCCAACTTAGGCATACAACTTACAAGTCTTTGATGTTTTTTCCTCCAGAAAGGGGGTGGGCCAAGCTGTCGTCTTTGCTTGTCAGTCTACCTGCTTCTCTAAGTCAAAAATGTCCAAAGATTCCATGTTCAGGTGGCTATGACATATGGCTTCACAACAGCAGCTCATTTCACATTAATTCTCCAGAACCTAAGTCAGCAGCTTTCCCCAGGGTGCCCAAAGTATACCCAGGAAACCTGTTGACTAAATCATCACCAATACCATTATTGCTTAGCCCATTCCTGCCCCGAGTATGGCAGTCAATATATAGCTTTCCTTGGCACGGCTTGGGTGCAATGGGTGCAACCCATCCCACGGAAAGCTACTGACCTGGGGCATGCACGATGAATACCCTCAGATACAAAGCTCAGCAAAAATGTTTTCTAGTAACAAGAAAAACAGAAATGTTAAGGCGGTTTACAATTTACATCAGGACAACTTGAGTGGGAAGGGGTTAAATCAAGAAGCTGATGACATTTGCAACACTCGACTATTTCTGGTAATTCTAACGGGAAAAAGTTGCATGTCAATACAATACACTGGCAAAGATCCCTCGCAGCTAATCATGTTCAGCGAGAAATTTTTGGATTCAATATTGTCCTCTAAAAACGTCATGCACATCGGGTTAAACTTTGGAGTCTCCCATTTCATATCCGACAGAATTGCTAATACAATGATATCACAAGGATGTATTAGGCTGTGTGCGGAAACCTAAGTGTACAAGCATTGAAAGGTTCAGGCCATTTTTCATACCCTGTATAGCTGTCTCTCAGGCCTCAGGTGTTTTTTGAGGGAGGATCTGCTTGGACCTGGCCACCCCTGTAGACAGTAGCAGCCCAGAGTCAGTCTACGTAGGCACCACTTTTTATGGCCCACCACTTTTTATGGCCCACGTTACCATTTGACCCTGCATGACACACCATAGATTTTCAGGTGTATTCTGATGGAATATGATTTCATGTGAAAACTGCACATTGACGTTTTCCCCCTTGAATTAGGACTGAGTCAACAGCATTCCTTGGCAAGGGTTGGGCAAGCGCCCAACCCTTGTCAAGGAAAGCTGCTGACTTGAAGTGCATTCAACCCTTGTCAAGGAAAGCTGTTGACTTGAAGTGTGTTATCTTGATAGGTTTCATCCATAATTCTCATTCAAACTGTTTTTTCTTATTGTTGAAATAAAGTCAAAAACATAGAAGCAGACATTTGATCACCAGCCAGTTTTTGACTGGTTCGGGATGGGCGGAGAGGATTAATATTATTCACTAAAGAGCTTTTATTCAAACTAAAAAAAAGCCTACTTGACAGTAGCAACACACCTTGCCAGGCAATGCAAAAACTACTGACAAAGGCTTCACCACCGCGCTAACTCAGGAACTTGACTAATCAAGCTTCCTTTCACAACCGACTATGTGTGGAATTCAGGACAAATTTGTTAAAGACAACCAAATGCAATTTGTCTTTGGAATTGAGTGGTCCCTGTCTTAAATGAAAAAAACGCTCCAATGACAGACCAGCTGTCTTCACTGACTACCTTCTCAGGATACTTTCCTAAGCACTCTTCTCGTTAATACCTACCTCTATGAAAGGCCACCTGTCTTGACAGACCCTACTTTGGATCATCCCTTGTGGTGGTCTGTTATCCCTTAAAGTGCTAATCAAGGCTATAGTCGTTTTCTCACTACCGTTAGACATATAATGGTTAAAAGATTCAAATTCATTATGAAGATACCTTTGATTCAAAGACCAGTAAGCCTAGTCTAGAGCAAAAAGTTATCTTAGTCAACAGCTCACACTGTGCGCACATTGGAGGAAAGGTGTTGACTCAAGTGTTAAATCAGTGCTTTAAGGGTTACGAGTTGGTTTCACCCAAAGACATCCAGGCAGGCAAAGTGCTTGCCACTGTTTACTCAAGAACTTCCGCACATGTCTCAATGAATACAATCCAAGATGAGTCTCCTGTACCAATCATACATGTAATATTGAACAGACATAAGAAAGGTGAAGCCAAGGTTCACAGACAGGTTAACCATGGTACCATGGTTTACCTACGTACGTTTGTCAACCCTTTCCCCCTTAAACCAGCCAAAAGTGGCCTGGTGGTCATGTCTTCTGGGGGCTGCAGTGGCTGTCAACTAATTTCAACAGTAATGAAAGATAATTTTGACTGAGAATTGTAGATGAGCCTATCAAGATCACATGCCCCAGGTCAACAACTTTCCTTGGCATGAGTTGGGCACTAACTCATGCCAAGGAAAGTTGTTGACCCAAGTGTCAATTCAAGGGGGAAACGGTTAAATATCTACCGCAGTGTACCATCATAATATCTGCATGCTTTTATTAATCTAAAAGTTAATCAAAACATCGTTAATGATAGTAACTTGAAAAAAAAAAAAAACATACAGGAAATATTTACTAGCTATTCTTGACAAATTGAAAGTGCCTGCTGTCAAGAATTTAATGCTTCCCTGGTTGTCGCATGCTGGTCACGTGCCTTCAAAACTCAGATCCACAGCTGGGTCTCTTGTATCAATTTATTAACTGTTTAGCTACTGAAGCATGTACTGACCATTGGAACAACGCATGCTGACTGTTTACCAAAATTACTCTCATCAGATCAACTGGCATAACAGAAAATAATAGATCAAAGCTTTTATCTACATAGTGCACTCTTGGAGTACCGGGGGGGGGGGGGGGGGGGGGGGATTAAAGGGGTTTTCCGTACCAGTGTACTGGGCATTTTCATCATTTTTTTGTACTTATGTACTGGAAGTCTTTTTAATCTCCGTACTTCATACTCACCATTATTTGTACAATTTCTTATTTTCCAGACCTTGTACTAGAGCAAAATTATTACTTGTACCAGCATAATAGGGCTCCCCCCCCCTGCTGCCCCCCCCCATGTAAGACAACTTTAAGCATACTGAAATCATCATGCATGGGCTGCATGCATGAAGACATTGGGTCAAGTGCACATTACGTGGAGTGCTACCACAATTCATGTAAAATATACATGCAGCCCCAATGTTTTCCTGCCACTGAAAGCCATCCAGAAAACACACTTGTTAAATACATTATACTTGTATAAATTTACATTTATTTTCACAGGCCTGCCATTTTCAACATGACAAAACAACTAATCTTGAGGATTGTACTTGATGGATGCTGCTTGAGAGGTTGCAAGGTAAAACCCTGTACTTTGTGTAATCCGTCATATGGTGGTGCAATGTTTGCCTCTGCATATTTGGAACATTTTCGCACAATATCTTTATGCGACATAAAAATGCAGTGGCAATCCCTAGGGCCTGCATTGCTAAAAAACTAAAATGGAATGTAAATATTTATATAGACATGCGAGTTATCATCATAAATTTTCCTTCCAGTATTTTTTTTTTTGCTTCTTGATAATATTAACATTTTTTTCCCAGTTGCATTGAATGCCATCAACACTGACACCTATTGACCTCTTAAAGGTTTGTTTGCTAGAAGAGTTTGTAAGATGATGCTTGAAATTCTGCAACATACAGCATTGGAGTACGAGTCACTTATCTAATCATCAGGGCTGATGTGAATGAAGTTGTGTGAAGTTGTGAACTGTACCACTGATATGGCACCTTTTAAATTCAACCTTTGACGGATTACTGACATTACAAATTCAACTCCTACAAGACACGAGAGATGTACCAGACTCCGCTTGGTTCAATTAAAAGTGATACGATGGCTTACTGATATCTCTTGAGTGATTCACAAGCTGCGTCAATATGCGACATCTTACCACGCTATCGGGCTTGCTCCATTTAAAAGCATTCAAATCATATGCTTACTCACTGGACTTTATCAAACGATGCATTATGGAATTTTTTTTTAATCTCCTATTTCGACACTGAAGCGTTTTACCGCCAGGTAAAAGTCATCTCTGCTCACCTAGGCAACATAATTGAGCCTTACAATAATCAATGGTCACATGACCTTGACATTACTCTTGCGTGACTGAGCGTAATGTTCATTACATGATCATCCTGTGACCACACATATACACGTACACTTGCACACTGTGCTTAACTTTGTTGGTTTTATTCTAATCTGCTATGACTAAGGTTAACAAAGCCCCTGGCTTTGTTTTGTACATTCTTTTGTCTGTATGCATATTTGAAAAATTGATTTTTGTTTTGCTGTACAAGGTTTCCTGTTCAACTCAATCATTTCCCACAAGCAATGGACTTTCCAAGACACTCAACTGGAATTGAATTTCCATACATATTCTGCTGGAATGAAATGAGAGCCAAATATATTCAACTGCTGCACCAAAATAACTGTATTTCACATACAAATATACCAGGCCACCTTTCTGGCAGTGGGCATTACCATCCCTTCAACTACCAACTGATCTGCTCACTTTAACGACCCACGAAATGTTCACTTTTCAGACTGTTTGGTGAAAGTATATACTTTAAAAACTGTTTGAGTCTGAAGTCTACATTTTAGCTGTACCTGATTGATATTAATGTGATCATACTTGGTACCAAATCGAAACTTGGCACCATTTCTATATTTTATCAGTGCGTTTTTGGACACCATATAGAAAACAATTTTTTTCAAATCAGTTCCACATTTATCAAAATTCCAGTTTAATAGATTTACCACGGGTTTTTTTTTTCTTTCAAGTTTTATTATTGCTGTTTGTCTCTTACCTAGCTGTTTACGAGAAGAATCAATCTTCACTTTTGCATGTCAAAATTCAAGCTTTAAGGCACAGCATCATTAAAACTATTCATCTGTTTAATATGTAGTAACATTAAACTATTGTTCAATACACAGTAACATTAAAGTACTGTTCAATATACAGTAACATTAAACTACTGTTTAATACACAGTAACATTAAACTACTGTTTAATACACAGTAACATTAAAGTACTGTTTCATATGCAGTAACATTAAAACTACTCATTTGTTTAACACATAATAACATTGAAACTGTCTGTTTGTTCAATACAAATGCAAAACAGGTCTGGCAACATTATTGTGAAGTTTTATTAAGCACTTTGTTTACATTTCCTTGTCAATTTGTTTTCAGATTTTGCTGATAAATCTTAATAGCTGGACATTGTCACTCCACACAAATTTCTTTAAAACATACATGTAACAGTACATTTACAACATACATATATATATATATATATATATATATATATATATATATATATATATATATATATATATATATATATATATATATATATATATATAAATACCTTTATGATCTGAAAATCCTGACAGTTCCAAAAACTATATACTGACTCCTGTCTGAAGACAACAGCCCCGGGGATTACCAAATTGTGGTCTTTCATAACAGGTGGTCTCTCATTGGAGGTACAAATAACATGCAAAGTTTGAAAAGCTGGTCTTTCAAGGCAGGTGATTTCTCATCAAAGTAAATTCTACAGACAGGAACCTTTACACTTGGACGAAGGCTAACTGTACAAATAAGCGCAACACACAGGCTGAACAAAAAGTGTGGAACATATCAAACCAATGCAAGCTTCAGGTCTGCCACCTGAAATAACAGTTTGTTTGCCATGTAACCCTACTGATCTACCACAAAAATTCACTGCCTGCTTGATTCTTTTTCCATTTCCAGAGATAAATTGTTGCATGTAAGTGTTTTGGAATTTGTGACAAAAAATGCATGTTGCCTCTACCTATACCCCCACAATGTAAATGGTGATACATGCCCAACTCATCACCTCCTTTCTCTGTCTACACCAACCTTCACTAGTGCTCAAAATTGAGGCCTGCTCCTTATGACCACCCATGTGCTAATTAGCTGATACTGAGATTGGCATCTTTTCTCACTAATTAACTACTTTCAGTTCGATCAGCCAGACTTCCTGCCTGCTGTGATGCTATGCCATTATTAAAGTGACTTGGCTTCCATTGGGGAAAAATATTATCTTGAAAAAAAGAGTCCAACTGTGTATCAAAGGAAATGTCTGCTGAGAAAATTTGCCAGGAGTCTTGTTCCTCATGTTCCCTGAAGTCAACAATCACATGTATTTAGGGTGGCTGGTGCACGCATGGTTTTTGCATTGGGTCAACTAAGTCAACAGCTTTCCCTGACACACTCTGGGCATTGTGCCCACAGTACATAAAGCAAAGTTGTTGACTAGTCATCCATATCATTTTTTGATGAAAAAAGCGGCTAACATTTATGACACTAAATACTATTTCTGGCAGCTTTTACCTCTTTCAATGCCAACTACGACTCAAGTTGAACTACTCAAGAGGAACAACTCCTAATTCTATTACAGGATGCTAGATTCATATTCCCTGTGAAAAGACCTCTCCTTCAGGTACCAGCATGTCTATAGTTCAAGAGAGTATAACAGTCTGGGTCAACAGCTCTCCTCGCTCCAACACTTGCCACTCAAGGAGTTGATGGGACACAGTTACATGGCAATATGTACATTAGTGTTGTGTCCCTCATGATAAACTCTTTAAGTGCCAAATTTTGGACTGAGTCAACAGCTTTTCTCGGCGCACATTGGGCACTGAGAAAAGCTGTTGACCTGGGGTATTCTCTCTGGGAGCTACAGGCATACTGGTACTTGAATGAAAGGTCTTTATATGAGTAATACGAATCTGAGATCCTAATGACAATTCAGACTAGTTTTACTTTAGTAGATCGACTTAAGACGTGATTGGCACTGAAAGAGTTGAGCCTACACTGTCAGTTCATCAGTGGGCCTGTCAACATACCCGACAGCTGGGTCATCACCACCACAGGTAGCCACCTTTACCCAGTCACACTGCCAGACACCTTCCAATGTCACACACAAATTACACTTCAAAATCATGACAGCAAAAATTGTGTACTTTAAAATAAAAGACAGAACATTTCCCTGACAGCTAAATGGGACAATTTTGCAACAACTTTATGGAATCTGCATTGAGCTTGACACATGGGACCCAAGGTCCACTGGCTGGTGTTACTGAACTCAGAGTTGCACGCAAAGTAATCCTGATTGATTTTTTCTGAGTTGGAATCACGTAAATACACAATGTATACATATAAAACCAACATTAACATTGGAGCATGGATGGTTGTGCATGCAATGTATTACTCAGACAACAACCCTTGCCAAGAGACGACAGCGACCGCTATCCTATGGTATTTCCCTTCCCCACCCACAAACATATCCACCCACACACACCAAAGCACACATTTCAGGACAGCTATTGATTACTCCCCAAATGTTACAGCTCTAATTTTGAAACAATTTCATGAGGGCAGCTCTCTTAATGACTCACAGCTCACCTGAGCATGTATGTTGGTAACGGTGAGCTATTTACAGCTTACCTGCCATATACAGGTATCACAAAGCTTGGGTAGTGGAATTAAATCTTGGATCAGACAGTCAATTTCAACTTTCTGGTCACCATCCTATTCTATAAGCCCAGAAAATATGGAAATCCTGGATATTGCCAAAGCATGCACGCACACACACAAGAGGGTCGGAAAGGGGTTGCCCATACTTCGTACTGGGGCTTTTTTTATTTTTCGTACAGCATAGAGAGAAAGAATTATTCACCGTATAGTGTACTGACAGCAAACCATGTACTCCGTACTGATCAAAATTTATTATTTTCTGTACTGTGTACTGGAGAAACATTAGTTCCTGTATTCTGTACTGGTAAATTTCATTTTCTGTAGCAGTGTAATAGGTGCTTCTCTTGTGGACAAACTGCCAATTTTCACTGGTAAATTCAAGACAGAGTCTCCACTTTTCAAGGAGTATTACAATCAAAAAGGTATAACTCCCAATTCTTTTAAACTCCTGGAGGTGTCCGAAGACTTTGTCCAGAAAGAGCTCAGCAACTTGAATGCATGTAAGAGTACTGGGCTTGATGATATTCCTGCAAAATTTCTGAAGGATGGATCAGGTATTCTAAAACTCCCAATTACCCATATAATCAATTTGTCCATCAGAAACAACATTGTTCCGGATGAGTTTAAACTTGCACGAGTTTTCCCCCTCTACAAGAAAAACAATAGACATGATGCCAGAAAATACAGACCAATAAGTATCTTATCGGTCGCTTCAAAAATCCTTGAAAAGGCAATATACATTCAATTGGAAGAATACCTGACCCACAATAACATACTTTATGAGCTTCAGTCTGGTTTTAGAGCAAACCACTCGACCGACACCTGCCTAACATATATTACTGATTATATCCGCACCGAAGTTTCCCATGGTAATTATGTAGGCATGGTTTTGCTGGACCTCCAAAAGGCGTTCGACACTGTCGATCATGAAATTTTGTGTAAAAAATTAAAATCTATGGGTGTGGAGTCAATCGAGTGGTTTAAATCTTATCTAGGAGGTCGCAAACAGACGGTCACTGTCAATGGTGAAAAATCAAACTTCCTACATGTTAATTGCGGGGTCCCCCAGGGCAGCATTTTGGGACCGCTTTTGTTTTTGTGTTACATTAATGACATGCCCATCAGTGTAAATTGCAAATTAGCACTATATGCAGATGACAGTGCCCTCATGACTTCTGGTAGGGACCACGTGACAATAGCAGATAATCTCAGCTCGGAATTAAAATCATGTCAAGAGTGGCTTACCGATAACAAACTATCCCTCCATCTTGGCAAAACTGAATCACTTATATTTGGATCCAAAAGAAAATTAAAAAGAGTTACACAGTTTCAAATAAAATGCAATGGACACGTTATACAACAGGCTAAATCTGTCAAATATCTTGGCACTATTCTGGATGAAAATTTATCTGGCAAATCCATAGCAGAAAGTATTATACAGAAAACTAATTCGAGATTAAAATTCCTTTACAGACAGGCACAATTTCTGAATGTACAATCTAAGAAGACCCTTTGCTCTGCACTCATTCAAAGCCATTTCGATTATTCATCAGCCTCTTGGTATTCTGGTCTCAACCAAAATTTCAAAAAGAAACTCCAAATTTGTCAGAACAAAATAGTCAGATTTATTCTTGGAGAAAATCATAGATGGCATGTTGGTCAAGAGGCTTTGGATAAATTATCTATGTTAAACACTGCTGACAGGGTGAAGCAACTAAAATTAACGCATGTCTACAAAATTTTTCATAATACTGCTCCAGCATACCAATCTCAACACTTTTTCAGAATTCAAAATCAACACAATCATAGTACAAGAAATAGTGCCCATAACTTTGTAGTCCCCCATGTATCAAACGATTTTGGCAAAAACACTTTCTATTTTTCGGCTATCAAAAATTGGAATTCCTTACCTGATACAATAAAATCGAGTAGAAACCTATCATTATTCAAATCAGCAGTAAAAAAACACCTAGCAACTAAGGCTTTGTCTGATGAGTCAAGTCATTTTATGTATTATTAATATATTACACACACCCCCAAGCCTTCCTCATCCTTTCCTTTAAGGAAATTATCTATTGTGTCTTGGTTTTTAAAAACAGCCATTACATATTTTAATTTAAATTTCTATATATACATGTATAAAGATGGTTATATTTTTAGTTACATTGTGTATTATATCTATATTAGTTATTTAATTTATTTTATTGATATACAATCTCCTCTCATGAATTCATCACTCATCATATTCAAAGGGACCCCAATGGAAATAAGTCTGAAATACTGACTTTATTGGGCAAACATACATTTGTATATTTCAGTTTGATGTATATTATTTTATTGTGATGTACAATTTTAGTTTATGTAATTCTCCTATGTTTACACATTTCAGTTATTGTACTGTTTTAGTGTACACTGTGTTCTTTTATTATTTGTATGTTGATTCGTCAAATAAAATCAATCAATCAATCAATCAGTGTACCAAGACCCCCTCCCCCCCCCCCCCACACACAATGCAGGGACATTCTGTCGAGTGAAACCTGTCTTGGTAAATGACTACAATGACACATTTTGTGTGCTGTTCAAGGGACTGTGTGCACATGAGACATAACAAGACTCCTTCTTTATCTGCCAGTGCATGTTCATCAACCTGTAGTTATAAGAATTAGCTTCTGAAGAGACTGGCTTTTGGCCTTGGCTTTAAGACTTATTTTCTCATTTGAAAAAAACTCTTGCAGAGTAACAAAACATAGGACAAAGTTGCTGGAATTTGTTACAGAGCTATGTGTGGCAATGTAAAAATATCGTTGAAAATATATGCAGATTTTGCACAATGTTACACGTTTGCTACAGAAGGCAACATCAGGTCTACTTTGTAGCAGCTGGTTTTCTCATCAGTGAGTTTCTTGGCTCTTTTGTGGTCATGCCACTTGTAACATTGCCAAAGTGACATCATGAACCAAACCTAACACCACAAAATACAACTGGTTGGTCTGGGTTTCAACCAAACCTAACATCACAAAATCCAACCTGTTGGTCTGGGTTTAAACTAAACCTAACATCACAAAATACAACCGGTTGGTCTGGGTTTAAACCAAACCTAATACCACAAAATACAACCGGTTGGTCTGGCTTTACTTAAAATGAATGCATGCACCACGGCAGCAACTTGAACCAAACCAGACCACACCAGACCCAACAGGACCCAAGAATCAGGTGCACCAGGACAGCACCAAATAGGTTTGGTTGAGCAAGACAACCAAGAAAACCGGAAAACCAGCCATTAAAAAAAGAGGCCTATATAAGTTCCCTCAACCCTGACCCTTTTCCAAGGTCTTACTGTACATTGTATCTATTAATGTTCAAGTGAACAAACCCTTTTCCTATTGTAATGGATTAATCTACAGTTACGGACTTATTCAAGGGGAACACAGGTAAATACAGGAAAATAAACTCACCCATCACAACCTACATACAGTGCGTATCACCGAAAGTAAGGTATCATGCTGAAAATTCACAACTTGCATCACTGACAATAAACTATCATTCATCCTATAATTGGTGGCTTAATTTTGCCCCAAGTGTTCGCCACCTTAAGCCCCCAGTGAATGGGCATGATAAAAGAACATGTTCTTTCTGATTGCCCTCTCCCTATATTAAATTTCACTACGGGTTCCCAGTGGCTGACAAATGAGCAAGTTTTACTTGATACGAGTATATGCAATCTTTGCGGACAATTCGTCGAACAAGGCTTTGCACTTTTGTGGGTAATTTTGGTTCGGAGGCACGCAGTCTCTTCTCCAGCCATTGATTGGCGAGTCAGTCAATGACTTGCAATTGTTGTACATGTACACGGCCATCAACGTCATCAGGCCTCTTCACGCATTTGGTCGTGTGTCTGAGGGTGTGCGTCACTTCTACGCTGTACTTACCATGAATGGCACCTGGGGACATATCTACAGTCAAAACCTGTCTTGTATTTTAACCAATACGTACAGTCCTGTATACATGTATATCCAAATGGTGAGTAAGAAAAAAACATATTTCTTTTCCATTCCCAATCATGCAGGGCTGGCACTGCGAGCTTTATCACTGTAGCCAGTTTGGCTAAAGTAACATCAATCCCTTTCCCCAAATGCTGATTCTGTGAGCCAAAAACTATGTGCAAAATTTGACATTTGCACATAATGCTCAATAGATCTAAACAATCAAGTAAAATACCATGAGTGTGTGCATCAAAAGTGGAATAAATTATGAAACATCCTTGGCGAATTTGCCTGATTATCACAAAATTTTGTGTGCCAAATCCTGCCTTTTTTATCCAGTGGCTACTTGACTACTGGATACATTAGCCTAGTCATGATTTTTATAAGCATATAAACATAGATGTCAGTACAATGGCTTTTACACAGCTTCCACTCTGCAAAACCCACCATTATCTTTAAAAAGAGATACAATGTATGTTCTACTGTAAGATGGAGAGTCTACTCCAGACTCCATCATCACTTTTACATGGGGCATAATATTAAGTAGTGTTGTAAGATAATACGCCCTTAGGATCGTTCCTTGCCAAGAGCGACCCTGTTTACTGCTTGATGAACCCACCCTGAGCAATGCAGTAAGAGGGTAACGAAGCATGAATCCATGACGCAGTCTTTCATTTTGATTTTATCAACCGACCCGCCTTGGGTGTGGTCTTGATACTTTTTACAGTACCATTTTATGATCATGTTTAACATGTTGTAATCTGTCTCAGGATCACTTCCCTATATAATATGAAAAAGACCTTTTTATCTCTATTCTCACAGATGCACCAACTATTAACAACAGTGCACTATCAACTACCATCCATTACTGAAATCCAGCTACATGCATCTCCATTGTTACTTGCACATAAAAGGGGTTTATAAAATCCTTACAATCTAATGGATGGATGAATGAACGAATGAACGAACGAAATCCTCCTGGAAAATATCCCTATTAAGACCTCTGCATAAGGAGACCACTTCCCCGTAACAACCAACCTATTGGTCTTGTTTATGTGAATGGACATTTTATATTCTGTATTAAGACCACTTCTCCATCAAGACCTACTTTTTCCAGTCCAATGGATGGTCATAATAGATGTGCTCTAGTGTGTAAACATCTACACTAATGACAGAGTAACAAAAAACAAAATCTATAGAACAATGTCCTCTCTTCCTCAGTGAACAGCAACAAAAGAAAGAAGCCCACTGACTATTGAAGCCAGCTGGTTGCTATCAATACCAATTCCCTATCATCATCTGCAACAGAACTCACACAATTTTATCCATGTGTATACTTAAGATTTGTGAAACCCTCGGCTAAATGTCCACGCATTCAGCATAAATTGCATATAGTGGCTCTCGTGCATTCTGATGATATCGCCTCCTGTTTGGCAATTGCCTCAATTGGCTTGCTTCATCTTCTTGCCCCCTTCTATGGTCCCCTAGAGTGCATCCTAACACTCGCATCCGTCTGACAGTCTGACATAGACATATGGATGGGAGGGCAATGTAAATCCCCGAACACAACATACTCTAAGTTGAAACAATTTCTTGTATTAGTAACTCGTGAGCGAGTATCTGGGCGAGCTGTACACAAATCCCAAATAAGAGAAGATCAATGCAGAAAATTGCCGATCCACAAGTCTCCAATTGGGATATCAGCCAATGAGATAATACACTCCAATCTGGATGTTAGTGCTGAGATAATACGGTAAGTGCTCAGGTAGTGACAGTTACAACATTTCTGGCAACAGGGGCCTAAGTATTTCATCTTGTTATTCCCCATAGTGCCAGAGGTGAGGCAAACCAATAATATTCTCATATAGGTAATTTAAGCTTTACTGATCTATTTGTCCCATCCTGTGTTATAGAAACTGACAAGAAATTGAGCACAGAAAGGAAACTTATTCTACAACCAAGCAGGAGCCCCTGGAAATCTGGGGGGCTTTGGGTCTTCCTATTTCGGAAGGCATGACACGTCAATCTTCAATCTCCACTGATAAATATCTTTAACAAGCGGAAAGATTTTTGTCGCATGTATGACAATGGCAAATGTCATTTTGACATTTGAAGAAATTTATGAAAAAAATAGTCACCACTGATTTAAGCTAAGTAGAAAATTGTACGTAAATGTGACAAGGTCCGTGCAGCATACAGTTTCATAACAATTATGTTTTTTTTCCTAATATTACCCCCACTTTCATCTGCCAATAATATCCACATTTCTTGCCTGTGTTGACAGACTCAATATTAACAGGGTGAAATTCTTAAGGGGTTGTACTGACAAGAGTGTCACATGCTCAGACCCTGCACCCCTGACATGGAATAGCAACACGGAGCCTGTCTACACAGGCAACCATATTTCAAGACTGCTTACAAAAATATACGTGCATATATTATCAGTTAATCCTGCAAAATTGATCCTTTTAATAAAGACAAACCCATGTGACACACGTACTTCAGCTGCACAAAAACCACCTGCAGGAAAACCCATATGTCTCTCATTGCATCTGTATCATCTGGTAAAGGGTATATATACACACATATTGACATTTTTCTCAACATTATGCCCAACCACCCAGTTTTGTAAATCGATCAAGTTAATTGTAAATCCTGATTGTCAATACGTTTTGACAAGGTCTACATGTAGACACAGACATCTTCTTCTCAGACTCTTGTCTCTAGCTCATGTCAAACCATGCAACAGACACTTACAATTAACGTGTGGTATTTTCATAAGGTACACGTGAAGGTTTAGCTATCAATCAACAGGCAAACGTGTTTGCTTGAAACACAAAAAAAATTCTGCAGTGTGTCCTGTGATTCAGCCCTGGGCTTTAACCCTTTCTCCCTTAACTCATTCCATACCAGTCCGTGATATTTCTGTACATTTACCAAGATTTAAGACAACAGTTGCATATTTAAATTCTTCAGGAAAAGAGCTTTCGTTCAAGTACCAACATGCCTATCATCTTAAGTCAGTGGTTCTGGCACTGCCTGGCAATGCTGCAGCTGCAGCATGACTTGCCAGGCAGTGCCAGAACCACTGACCAAGGCCTGTGACCATAGTATGGAATCAGTTAAACCAGCCAAAACCGGCTGGTGGCCAAATGTTGTCTGCTTCAATGTCTTGACTAATTTCGACAGAAAGGTAAAACAATTTGACTGAGAATAGTAGATAATACCCGGCACGACAGCAAGCCCCATGTCAACAGCTTTCAGTGGGCTGGGCACTAACTGGGTTGCTTATCTCCCATCAAGGAAAGCTACTAACTCTGTCTTAAAATCAGTCTCAATTCAAAGGAAAAAATTAAAATATATCAAATGGTTTTTCACTTTAAAAGTGCAACCAACACTGACAGTGAAGTCCTAATTCAGGGCCTCTTTGTCCCTAATATTAATTATTGATTGCTTTTAGGCGAAGTCCCATCAAAGTTAACAGAAAACTAGGTTATTATTTAATTTCCCATATTTGTTAGTAATACTAACCTATCCACTACATATGGTACACTATCTCTCAGATTGTATCTACTGCAAAACTTCATCCTATCAGAAACCATTTCTCCATATACGTTCCTTTGCACTGGAGGCCAATTGGGTGACCTCTATCAGTTGACCTCCTAGCCAAGTACTTAACCTCTGGTATTGACCAATCAAGTCATTTTTTCACCATGGACTAACCTCAGGATGATCTGATGCAGGATTGGCTGGGTGGGCTTTTGTGCAGTGGACAGGTATTACTGACAAATACGGAAATCATAATCAATTTCCCAGATTTGTATCATAAAACATTACCTACAATGTATCAACTATATTTGGTAAGATTTACAACTGAGTGGAGGAGGGGGATTTTTTTGGACTTTTTTGGACTTCAGAACAGAGAACATTGTATCTTAGAGTGCTCCACTCAAAAGAACAGATCCCCTACAGGGACAAATAATCGACTGATTCAACCAGCGCCAAAAGGATACGTTGTAGCTACCAGATCCTAAGCTAGATCATGGCTCACATACTGAGGGCGTCAAATGCTTTTTAGAGCCAAAAGTTGTCCCTCAACATAGGGCAGGTCCCTGAAACAAATGTTGGAGAAAGCAGTGTGGAGTCTCCACTGGTATGCTGTCATTAGGTCACTAAACACAACTTGCTTAACTCATTCCATACCAGTCCCTGATTTTTCTGTATATTTACCTAGATTTAAGACGGCAATTGCACATTTATATTCTTCATAAAAAGAGCTTTCGTTCAAGTACCAACATGCCTATACTCTTACGTCAGTGGTTCTGGCACCGCCTGGCAAGTCATGCTGCAACTGCCGCAAGGGCAGTTGCAGCATGACGTGCCAGGCAGTGCCAGAACAACTGACCAAAGCCTGTGACCATAGTATGGACTGAGTTAACGGCATCCCAGGAGGATGCGAGGACCTTTAGTGCCCAACCCATGCCAAGGAAAGCTGTTGACTCAGTCTTAATTCAATGGGGAAAGGGTTAACAGTCAACAACTTCCAGAACCAGGGTCTGGGATCACCAGTGAAGCTTTGAACCTCAGTGCCAAAGCCAATGTCTCTGAGATGGCAGAGGATCAGGATCAGGTAGAGATCCTCTTCTCCAAACATATCAGGGACCAGACCAAGGCCATGTCAGCATAACTGGAGGCTTTGACAGCCGACTGGTTCCATGACTTCTACTTATCAGAGCTACTTCCTAAGCCTAGATGCTTCCCCAAGAAGTATAGGGTTCCAGCTTCCAATTAGGACTTCAAGTCTCACCAAACTCAGGAGGATTACCTCATGTCAGGAGGAGTACCTCATGTCTGGGAAGAAAGTCTGCACCCAGCATCCATCTTCCACAGAGGATAATCGACAGGATTATCACAGACATATGGATAGCCTTATTGGCCATGTCTGGGTCTGACATCAAAGGGCTTACACAGAGCCAGCTGCTATCAGGCTCACCAACGGTTCAGACCAGGATCCTGACATCTGTAAGGTCCTCAATATTATAGGCCAGTTAAAGCAGTCCAAGGCTAGCTCCCTGACTGCACCATGCTTTCGAGAATATGGTGTGCCTGGACATCAAACCTATGTTAATTGAGTGATGGGCCTACTCAAATATGTCAGTGATCAACCAACATCTTGAGACCGGGAACGAGACCTAGCCCACTGTTTTGCTTTCATGCATTTGGAGTTGGGCCAGTGATCCCTCCTCCACTCCCATTCCCCGGCACAGTCCTCCTGCTGGGAGGAAGGAACCGAGTTAACCGTGAAACCAGGGCCAGAGTAGGGGTTTGAACGGGAACTGTGGAAGGTTGGTCTCAAGATGTGATTTGTATCTGGCCCTGCAAAGATGCCTTCAACTATGATACAACCAATGGGATCTGTTTGCTTACAGTCCCAGCCAGTAAAGCTTGTAGTGAAGATGTGCCATTACTGGGTGCCCCAGTCACTCAGGCCTATGTCCATGAACGGGGTATTGTAGCACCTAGAGCAGGGGGCAGGTCTAGCTCCTCATGTATATACAGTGGTGGTGGATACTGGCAGCACAGAGAAGGTACTCAATGGGCCTGAGACAGTTGCCATACAGATACCCGTGATGGGAACTGGTCCCATACGTGTGACTGGATCTGTTTCCATAAGTGAAACCAAGGCTGACCCATTAATCAGGGCCCATATGTTTCTCTTATGTCTGCTCTAAGATTGGCTCTGGCAACCTTTTCCCGGTAACCGTGGGGCCATTCTCTGCATGCATTGCAGCAGTTTGCTCTACAGCATATAGACCCTCTAGTAACCTCTAGATGACCATGGCAATGATCGTGGTTGTCCGAACTTGCCTTTTCCTCTCCTCTGACATCCTCTTTACCAATGCCATCACGAGACGCCATCTTGGAAACAATGATGAAGCAAGGAAACATACCACCATACTTAGCTCAGTGAACACAGAGTGCCCCCGCGGAACTCTTGCCTTCCTATGTCAGGCGCACTGATTCACACCTACCAAATTAAGGCGGATGAGATGAGCTATGTGATTGGTCAATACTGGAGGTCAAGTGCGGGGCAAGGAGGTCAACCAATAGAAGTTGTCCTGTTGGCCTCCAGTCCAGAAGAACAGAAATGGTTTCTTAGGAGTAAAGTTCTGGACTGGATATGATTTGAGACATATCACACACCAAATGTCGTCGATATATTGGTAATGCATTACGACACCAATATCTTGCATGTCACAGGTAGTCAATCTTCAAGTTTTACATCCTGAGCACCCTTATTCACATGCCCTTTAATTTCATGACTCTAGCAGCTACATGTAGACCAAGTGATCATGCTCTCTGATTGGCAGTTAAGGTCACACAAGCCACAACAAAGAATGGAGCAGTTTCACCACTTCATACTCACTACTGTGACTGGAATCGGAAGCCCACTTTGTAATCCCATGCAGATCACTTCCGTCCTCACGTGTTAATTTCTCTTAGCTTGTGTCTTATCATAGCCAGCCACTCTTGAAGACATGGGGATGACACTGTTTATCTGACAAGCTCACAGGCCAAGCAAGAAATTCATAAATGGCTCCAATGAAACTGATAACAACAGTTTATCAGCAGGAGGACAATTGGACAATCGACTGAAACTGTAACAGGAAAGGCCAAGCTAATTGTGTGGAAAGGGAGCACATTCAAAGCAATCATTACAAACATGTCCTCATGTGCCAGATGGTCCCACTTTGGCCTTGGCTGGAAGTGAGATTTGGCTCAATTGACAAAGGTGAATGTGATTCCAAGCCTTGAGATGTGCACAGAATATTTCTGCTGTGCAGTCAGAGAAGCATTTAAGTGGGCCAGTGCAAGTGTGCAGCTCGCAAATCAGCAGATGGCAGGAAAGGTCTCAGGTGAAAGTCACCTTAAAACACGCAACTTTTTTTTTTTTTTTGAATTTCATGAACATACATGTATATACTGTGAATTTACTCAATTTCACTATGTTTTTATTTTTGCTTGTTTAGCTGATGACCGACAACTGTGAAATTAAGAATCCTGTGGGAAAAGGTTTTTCACATGACACTGACAGGCAAAATATGAATACAATAATCAGTTTAAAGTTTCATTGAAAAGTCCAATATGCAAAAACTGTGAAATTAATGCCCATAAAAATAAATGTATTCACAGCGTATCAATGAATATAAAGTTTTCATGGTCTTTACATCCAGAGGGACTTGCCTGCATAGCAGCCCCTGCTGAAAACGTCTCAAATTCTCGATAGTGATCAAGCAGCAAATCCCACACATAAACAGCTGGAAGCCCAGGAGTTTGGAGCAGCAGCACAACTTAACTGTCACCAGCTGCTTTGGCTATGGTGAGAAACAAGTACAAGTATATGTGGTTAATTTAACCTTTTTCCCCCTTATGGTAACGTCCAACCTGGCAAAGTGCACTTCACTTCTGGGCCCAATATCACAGAAATATATGCATCCCTACAGATTAAACCTATTATACATGTGCTTGATTGACCACAAAGCCTTGAAGAATCTGTCTGGATGGAACTGTACTTGTAAGTGGTTGTATAAACACAAGTGTTTTGGGTAAAATGTATTGTTGTTGTTGTTGTGAAATTGTGGATATTTCCTGAAAAGCATTAAGATAACTCTTTCAGTGCCAATCACGATTAAAGTCAATCTACTTAAGTTACACCAGTCTGAATTATCAATAGGACCCCAGATTCATATTCCTCATAAAAAGACCTTTTATCAAGTACCAGTATGCCCATAGTTCCCGAGATAGGGCCTGTATTTTTCCGTTTGAAAATGAGTGTTTTTCCGTTTTGGGAAACTACAGATTCCATTTCATTTCCGTTTAACTAATTCTAGGGCTCGATTTTAGCACTGGTCAATAAAAAAGGAAAAACAGTTGATCCTATCGCCTCTAGAAAATGTTGATCCATCGACGAACGGCAAAGTGACTCCATATTGTTTACTATTTACGTTGATAGCCTCCACCTACAGACCGGGCTATTATCATTGTACCTCTGTTGTGCGTTATATCTATATGCCATGCAAATGAATAGTATATAGATATAATAGTAATGGGATCTATAGCGCGGGTGTCCGGCCTGTCGTTAACTTTGCTCCACATGGTATCGATAACGCCGCCAACTTGTCAAATTTGGATCCAAGTCCATGTGTTTTGTTTTATGCAATGTCATATGTGGTGATTTTGAATTATTTGAGAGGCAAAATTCACAAATTCCGCTTAATTTCCGTGGCATTTGCCGATTTCCGTTCCAAATCATAAATTCCGTTTGAGATACAGTAGTACCTGCTGTTTACGACCCCCGTGGTCAATGACCACCTGCTGAAAACGACCAACTTTGCCATGCACGGACGATTTTTCAATGTTAATAACACTTTGGTGAGCCACCACCTGCGGCATGCGACCAGCGGCCAGCAAAATTTGGCCAAATCATTGTTCTAACGACCATAATTTCCTCTGGGGGAGGGGAAAAAATCCGCCCAATACGACCATCAATACGGCATGAAAGAACCCGTTGTCATCCATTCACTTATACTTATGCAAATTTGAACGTTTCCATCCCTTGTGTCTTTATTGAATGGCTGGGGGAAAGAAGAAAAAACATTCGATTGCATCGTTGATTTGCATCAGATCACAGCCAGCGTGTTTAATGGGGTCATGTTCTGACTCGGATTTTTCGTATTCTGGACCTCCAACGGTCGCTAAAATATTATGAAATGATTACTTACAACGTCAACATTAAAGTTCATCTATAGTTGTACGATAAACAACTGTCATTTCCATGCCAAAAATCAAAACACAACCCCGTAGTTGTAAACCACGCTTTACGGCCGCCATTTTGATGCCATTTGAACGCATTGAATTGTGGGAAAAAATAGCCTTCGTGCTTCATTTACATGATCGGCTTGACCTGCTTATTTTCCGAAGTTACTTCGTGGGCACGTGGCAAGTTGGATTTGTTTTTTAATAAAAGTTATTAGAAGCGTCTCCGAGTTTAACCGCAAGATAAATCTGATGATACGGTCAATTTCCAAATGAAGGCCAACTATGCTGCACGTGTACAATGGCCGTCAATGCAAGGGGCAGCGGCTTGGATACGAAGCCGCCCGTGGCCCCTGGCTTTCACCGTTCGCGGGGATAGAGCTCTGGCGCACCGGTGTACGTGCAGGCGGTCACCGCGTAGTTGGTTGATGTTTGTGACTACAGGGCTTTGTAAACGCAACGGAGTTTAAGAAAAAGGAAAGAAAAAAAACCCAGACAAATTCATAAAGCAAAAGATAATGGAGAAGAAAAAAAAAAACAGACGATTTTAGGGTCTGAATTCACATGTTTTGACAACAAATCTCCTGACACGGGGGTCCTTTGAACTGAGTTGACCGAGCTGCTCGCATCGTGAGTGCGAATGTTTGTAAATCTCAGAATAAACAACCGGCCCTTTCATGTGATACTCGCAAGGTTTTGATGAGGATTAACAGTTATTACAGGGACACTCTGAAGTCGGACCATCACATGAAAAATTTTCCTCTTCATGTGGGGATTTCTATTATAAATAAAGCCCATTAAAGGCATCACAGGAGAGATTAATTCTTTGTCTGAACGGTACATGTAGCTAAATTTATCATTATTTAACATTACTTCAATATGGAAGTGTCTTACAGTGAATTGACTACGTGTACACCAGTGTTGGGCTGGAGTGATTATTTAAGTGTGATTTGAACCTACAGTGTATTAAACTGAAAAACGACAAACAGAAATAGTTCCACAGTCTTTCACTGTGGCATATCATTGATATATGTTTTATTTGTATAATAAAACATTTTGAACTATTTTTTTCTTGTTTATTCCTCTTTAAGAAAAATGTTAAGAATATATGGTGCCCATTTACTTGCTAAACTTGCAAAATGTATCTATTAATGCAGGTATTACAATGTACATGTAAATATGTTTCATACCAGTCATAGGACGCATTGTCTGAATGCAGATACATGGGCACATCTGCCGTGGAAGACCACCTGCTGTATGTGACCACTTTTGCCTGGCAGAGGGGGCGGTCACATACAGCAGGTACTACTGTAATAGATTCCGTACATTACGGCCGTTTTCCGCGATCGCGGAAAAGTACTGGCCCTACCGAGAGAATACCCCAGATCAACAGCTTTTCTTGGTGTGCATTGGGTGCATTGGGCCCAATGCACACCAAGAAAAGCTGTTGACTCAGTCAAAAATTTGGCACTGAAAGAGTTAAAATGGTCAAATTTGTGATGGTATGATCTGAATACATGTCTCTACAAAAATATATCAGGGATTTTTCATAACTACATCTTTTTTTTTACAATGGTGATAGAAACATTGCACAATAGCTGATTTTATCCAAATCATGAAGCAAGTGGACTCTTCTGATTTTCTCACAAAATCCCTGATCATTAATACGTTTTTGCTCTATGCACATTTTAGAGTAACTCAGTTTTTATTTGATCAAAATCAGATAATCAATTTTAGAGAAATATCCACCTGAACTGGACATTTTGCTGCAAATACCTATTGTCTGTAATCAAGATCCAAAGGTTAACATGGTCCATTGTCCACCATGTCAGCACTGATAGTATTTTCTTAGTTTCTTCAGATTTTGCTGGGACCAGAACTACCAAATATGGAGAACTGATAAACAATATACGTCCACCAAAATGTCCCAAAATCTCAAATTGAACAAAATTATCCAAAGCCGGTGGGACATTACCTTAAACCAGCCAAAACTGGCTGGTGGTGAAATGTCATCTGCTTCAGTGTTTTCAACTAATTTCAACAGGAACAAAAAACAATTTGACAGAGAATTGTAGGTGAGACCTGTCAAGAGCACATGCCCCAGGTCAACAGCTTTCCTTGGCATGGGTTGGGCACTAAGACTCAGGTCTTAATTCCAGGGAGAAAGAGTTGATCATTTCCAGTGGGCCAACATTTCTCCTTGATGAATACATATTCATGCTGGTAGTGTATCCTTGAATATCACAACAAAATCTGTGCAAGACACGGATTCGCCCGATGGCTTTCTTACCTGCCTCAAGCATTAAATTAAAAGGCATTTAATGAAAACTGTCAAGTGAATAGTGGTAATGAGTTAATTTCCTTTCATGTTGATTAAGTGTACAGTAATCAACAGGACACCAACAGGGAGGTGGGAAGCCCGTAACAAGCTAATTAGCATAAACAAACATCAGGGAATTGATCAAGGCAAAAGCTTGACCTACAGTGGCCTTTGCATTTTTGCATTGCTTGGCAAGATCTTTGTTTTGTAATGTGTCCTTTTGCAATCAGTAAAAATGGCATGCCTTGCCACACAATGCTATTTTACTGGAACATGACTCCCAGGTAATGTGTAATCACTGACCAAAGCAATAAAGGGTTTCACAATCTTAGTCAGCATCGGCAATGTGTGGTCTCCTAACATCAACATAATACCACAATTTGATCACACAAAGTTTTAAACTATGCACAAGCATGACCAGGTAAAAATAAAATAAAAAAATATATGAACTTTTGATACAAAAATGTCTTAACAAGATTACATGCCAAGCTACCTAAAAATCTAGCTACTTACATAAGAAAGTCTAATGAAGCCATTGGTATACATTCATAGCACGGAGACACTGTAATCTGCCTACATTCATTGCCACCATTTGGTGTGAAAAAAAAATGTAGATCTCTAATTCAAGGGATAAAAATTTCTTTTGATAGCCTCAAAATCCCCCCCCCCCAACCTCCCAAAAAAACAAAAACAAAAACAAAAAAAAAGTACCAAAAAACACCTGTGCTTCATTCATTGGTTGAAAATGTCATGTGACATAAATGCAGGTGCTGCCACCATGCAGAATAGTGTGTCTGAAATGACACAGTACATCACGTGGTAACTCCTGTTCCTGTCTTCCAGTTTTCATCATTTCCAATGCTTGCTACAGCTACAGGAAGTGTGGCTGTACACGCTGCGCAGGAAGTGGAAAAACAGACACTGAAGTCAGATCTTTGGGCTCTCAGGACAGGCACAGTTGGAGTCAAGCACAGTATTTTTTCCAGTGCTGCTATGGCAAAGTGGACTGTCAGCATGGGTGGGTGTGTCTACAGGTCTGGCTGCATGTATGTAAATATTTATTCCAAGGAGCAAGGTATGCAGTAGTCATGTCATGTGTATTATCTATACACTGCTGTACAAAGGTTAAAGGTCAACATGCATGTCCACCGTTGTCTCCCCCTGCATCATGTACTCAAAATATGACTATATCCTATGATCAATGAACTGTATTTTTTTTATATATATTTGTGAGTCATTCTGACCAGTTACAACATCCCCAATGTTCCAGTATCAATTAACATAAGCCACCCCATCCAGCTATCCACACAGATGATAGGTATGGCATGTGTATATCATGACGAAATTAATTTAGATCAAATGGTGCTCATTTATAATGTGTGTAAAGGACATCTAAGATGAAGAACAACATGATTGTATTTGCAGGGAGGAATTACCTGGACACCTCACAGACAGCTAGTCAAAGTGGTGCATTAAAAAAATCTATGTGCAATGAAAATCTTAATAACCTTTGTTGGGGGGGGGGGGGAAGGGGCTAAAGGTCCATTTAGCTCTCTATCACACAAAATCTATATTTGTAAAGGTTCATACAGCACTTAAAGACTGAAGTTAACATTTTATATAAAATGGATATTATTTTTAATATCTTAATACCACACACATGAGGACTAACAACAGAAGTTACTGTACATGTTTAAACTTTATATACAAATACATCTATATATAATATATATATATATATATATATATATATATATATATATATATATATATATATTATCATATATACATGTAAATGGTTCAGCATTCAATAAAGAATACTCCATTCTAATTTATTTTTTTAACAATACATGTACATATGGTAGAGTGCTCAAGACTGAAGACTCAAATCAACTAATACTTTAAGCCTATTTGACAAAATTTAATATACACAAATAGTAGTGTTCAAGACTGAACCATGTACTAAAATTATATTTCACAAGATTCAGAAATTCTTATTCTCATGTAAAATACTGACTTAAGTTTTGTGAAGCTCTGCTTGTTCTCAGCCAGGCTTTATAAAAAGTAGTCAATTTGTGAGTAACAAATAGAACAAACGAGCTTAACACAGCATACACTAACTTTACTCCTCAGTAACCAGGAAATTAACTTTCCAATTTTCCATCATCAGAGACAAAATCTCTATTCATTTCAGGTTCAGAAAGAGCCTTCAAGATATGAACCTCTCTCTACTGGACAGAAGTACCACAAATGTAAGGTTTTTGAGGAACATACTGGGGGAAGACACCATGCCATTACAATGAATGAATGAATGAAGTTTATTTCCCATAAATACATCTATGCTACCAATGCTATTGGTTCTCAGTTCAGGATCAAGTATACCTGGAACTTGAAGAGCTCATACTGATCTAGCGATAGATGCTGTCAAACATATTCCAGTGCCTGACATTAGAAAATATGATATATTTTTGGGGTGCATTTGATTTGCCCACATATGAGTCTGCCTCTATCAGGTCTAGAGTGGCAATGGGTGCCGATCTATAATGGTTTTCATCTGAAACAATGGTTCTGCGGTTTGAAAGGCAAATCATTATTATACTTAATCATCACTTGCCAATCAGTGATGAAGAAAATGCAAGCAATTTGCATAACAGATAACCAGTATTTTGGCCATTTACCGACCTTACTCTTCCAGGGGCTTTTTAAAAACTAGGTGTCAAATGGGGGATTATGATTGTGAAAAATATATGTGGGTATTTTTTTAAAGAATGAATTGGAGGTCAAAAATATTTCTTTCCTTTTCTTTTTATTTGGGGAGGGAAGCTCAACAGGGGGCCTTTGTTCCCCACCCCCACCCCCCACCCCCAAATGTCTTGAGTCTCAAATGACAGACACCCTTAATTAACAGATAAACTATAATTAATGAAATTAATAAAGACCTTGAACACATGTTAAAAGTGGTTTTAACTGTATCATAAGTAGCTGGTTTTTCACACAAATTCCACATTCCTCATTCCAGCATAATTCTGTTTCTGACCAAGATGGCTTGGTGCAACAAAACAAGAACACTTAGATACAGCAAAAACTTATAGCCCCACTCCTTCACACAAAGTACTGCCACTTCATGGAGAAGACCCTGTATGTTTCAATGTTTCCTGACATTTAAAAGTGCAAATATATTATGGTCACTCAAACTGGCCACCAGAGGTCCTCACTTTGAAAAAGGGGGAAACAATATTTGCCCAGATCACCTAAAGAAATTGCTAGACCGGTCTAAAACACATACATCGCATGATAAGAAGGTTGTGAAGGTAACTTTTTTGGCCAAACTTATGTTTTGTACATTTTTCACTGCGTAGAAAATACATAAATAACAAACCATTCCAGGAATGAAATATGTCATTCCCAGCAAACTTTTTACACACAATATCCAATAATGGAGCTCCCCGACAGGGCCCCATTTACCACTGATATCCTCACCCAGAAATACCCATTCATACAGTAATTGCCTACACTGTGGCACTTATAGCAGAAGCTGGCTATACAGACCAATATCCACCATCCAAACCTGGTCTTGAATAAGAGGTGATCTTTTCACACATGTATCTTTTGACAGAAATTAACTTTGAGTCCACCAAAGGGCAATCTGAAGCAACCAATGGCTTCTCACAAGGTTAGTCTCACTAGTACAGGTTTCATTGTACAAGTTAAGTGCCTTAGTTATACTCATCTATTTTATTCACTTTGTGACCACCCTCCAATCCTGATAACATACAATCAACGCTCTCCTGGGTTGTGTTTCATAACTCCAGAGAAACCGTAATCCAATCAAACACATGGAGGCGAGCTGACCATTCATCGTTGCACAATGTATCACTATTAGATTATGAATGAAAATGAAATAAACAAGCCTCAATGAGGTCTGTATTCTGTGCCAGTAGTCTTCCATACAGGGCATTGTGAGTACACCACAACGGGTCTCATTTAGAATTTTTAAAAAAAAAGAGAATAAAAGCATTTGAAGGATCAGTTTTATGTACACCTTAGCCATTAGTTCAGAACATTAGCCATTTTATTTGTATTCAGATCCCACATAACGATCTATTCATCTTTCAGGTCAAACACATCTTGACAGGTGTGAAATTGGCCCAATTATGTCCCCTGACCTGTAAAGATGGCTTGGCATTTGGCGTGAAATATTAATTTTCTTGTATATTTCCTGCCTGGGCATGAAATTTAATTTTGGCGCTACTCGTAATGGCACTTTATGGAATTTATGGAATAAATACATGTTTATTGGACATTGCCAGCCCCTGTGACATTGATTCCATACATCACTGACATCAAACAAACTGCCTCCTCAAAAGTTTTCCTTTCCTTCGTGGTTCCAGCATGACAAAAAACTCACTTGAATCAAAGTCAGTTGAGAACTTAAGCAGTGCCTATATTGACTGGGCCAGCAAGTGCCCCCCGCAAGCATCTGAATTTACTGCCATGTAACCCGTAATATTATTTCCCGGTTAAGGAAACCCAATCACAATGCCAAGTAGAAGTCTTTCCTATAACTGAACAAGTCTGACTTTTCATCAAATTATTCTTTAGTTATTACAAGGAAACCAATTTCATTCCAGTAATTATATGTGACTTACGGTCAAGGTCACTCAATCAAACCCTGGCAAGGTCCTGCATATATCTCGATGCATGATTTGATAAAATGTCAGCGAAATTGAACAAGTATTTCAAAAGTATTGACCATTTTGGCAACAAAATCCAGATGGACGAGCAGAGAAGCTGATTATCACAGGGCCCCTGAATCTCTGCACTATTGAAATCCATTACTACCCCTTGCATGAATCAATCCAGTTAATGGCTTTGGGTATAATTTTTTTTTCATTTCCTCTTTTTTTTTTTTTTTTTTAATAATGGCTTAGACACATAGTTTGTCTATACTTACAACATAAATGAATGTTTGTAAGACTTTAATTTGAATGCAGGACTACAATCAGCAACAATCTACACAAGAAAGATCAGTTTGAGAATCATTTTTTATTTTCCTTGTCAACGCTATATATGGGGTTTCTAGATCCAATGATTTTCTGTTTCAAAAGAGCAAGGAATTCATCAGCAAAAGTATCCAAATTCTGTTTCAATGCTATATATTTATAATTCATAGAAGAAAAAATATCATATTCCATTTCACAGGTGACAAAAATGCACAATTCCACTTCGGTTTCAGAAAAAAAAAGAAAATCAGCCCTAGGTATCTCTGTCACCAATGGACAAATTATGGATAGGTGTGAACTATTTCCATTGACCTACAAGCAGTCCAATGAAGTCCCTGCACTACCCACACTGCTTGGCACCGTAATGTCAGTCGAATTGAAAGGGGAATCTTCAGCTTGGTTGTGGATGATGGGTATATTTTTTGAAAAACTTAGCCTTTTGGCCCAAGAACACATACATGTATAGATACTGGAAAAACAAAAACAAAAAAACTTCCACGTATAAATTTATTTGATGTCCAAATACACTCTGTCTTTATAAAGCAAAGTTGGTTTCCAACACACATGAAATATGCAAATCACACATTAACAAAAGAAGTTCATCTTAAACCCTTGAAATGTAAGCTAACACTATGAGTCCCTGTTGGGGGTATGATTCAAATATTTCTGTTGCTAGTCTACATAACATACAAACATAGAAGTAACCAAGCCTGCCTGTATTGAGCTGGTATATGGTTACAAACAAGACCATACCGAATCTGGTAATGGCCCAGTGCCCACTGCATGGCATGTATAAAACAACAGGCGATTGCCCCACTGTGTGTCAGGGGCCTGCCAGGGGTGTTCACTGAAAATATATTGTATATTTACTGCCATGGCTTTGTATCTACCCCACTAGTCTAGGGTGGACACCCAAAGTTAAACTATATAATATAGTAAACCCTCTCTAACCGAACACCTCCGTATATCGAACACCTCTCTATACTGAACACCATTTCTCGGTCCCAAGTATATACTTCCAATGTAAGCAAACATCCCTTTGCCAAACACGTCAGTATACCGAACACTTTTTTGCGGTCCCAAGGGTGTTTGGTATAGGGAGGTTTCACTGTATAGTTAAAAAAAACATAAAAACATTATACTAAATCTCAGACATTCTATTTCTAGAAACGTGATACCCTAGGTTGTTATCCAGAGGGACTTACTTTAGATTACTGAATAGCAATCTGAATTATGGAATGTGATATGCATATACCATGTACACAATTTGTATGTATGTGGCTGTCTGAAAAAAAAATATAGATCTATTCATAGTATATGTTCTTTAAATTTCCTACTTTTTTTACTTAGAATAAAGCTGAATCCATGTTATAACGATACTTTTGGACATTATCTATAAGATGTTTATGCATAAACATCTACAGAAATGTCTATTAAAATGACATACTTCTGGCTTGCTTTTGGGGCCAAGAGTACAACAAAGTTCTCTTCACCCTGGCAGCATTATGAAACCCTGGTCAGGAAACATTACAAGATTGCTGAGCATCACAAAACACAATACATTAATAAAGGTGTATAAAGGTGTCACAAAAATACTGCGCAATGTATAAAATAAACTCTACAGGAGTTACCAATCAACAAAAGGCTAAGCAAATCTGCCCTACAGGACTTATGAGAGATCTGTACATACCCACGCCTGGTTATTTACATCCACGAATACCCATGTCCTGAATTACTGAATGCTCCCTCATGAGTTTCAGGACCAAAGGGACTTCATCATTTACATTATGCATGTTAAGAGAATAAGTGAAACACTGAAAGTCCTTTAATGGAACATAAGTGGCCATAACTGACAGTGGTGATCCCTGCGGAATTTAACTCTTTCCAGATCAGAATACACCTGAATCAACAGCTTTCCTTGGTGTGAGTTGAGCACAATGTACCCAACCTGTGCCTTGGAAAGCTGTTGACCTGAGGTGTGCATTTATGATAGGTCTCATTTACAATTCTTAGCAAAAGCATTTTCTATTAACATGAAATTCAATGTATAAAAAAACATTAAAGTACACAACAACTTACATCAGGGTTGTTTTGGGTAATTTGAGCAGGAAAGTGTTAAAATAGAGGCGCTGGCATGCTTTAAATTTATGGAACTGACTTACAATTTTTTTTGCAGGTCTAGACTTATCTTGGGCATGTCCTGAGGACAAGACTATAAAGCTGGTCCTCACTACCATCTCAAAATTGTTCAGACAAACACCAATTTGCATTTATTGACGATACAAGCTGCTTCACATAACGTTATACCAATATTGTGATACTTGTACAGAAAACCATTCTATTGCCCATGGGAATATCGCAATATAAATCAGCAAAGCAATCACCTGAGCAAAAAGAAAAAGAAAATAAAAATACAGTAATTTTAAATTTAAAAAGTCATAAATTTGTTCCGAGACTTGGCATACTCTGTAAATAATTTAAATTCATGTCATGGAGTGTAATTTGTTTATTGAATCAGAGGTCTATTCCAGAAAGATATTATATGAATAATTAACTTGGCCCATGCTTCATTAACTCAACACATTATGAAACAAGTTGAAAAATTGAATGTTCTAAGAGCTTTTTTATGTGTACACAAGACAATGTCTCTACAAGTATATGACAAATCACAAAAGCAAAACATAAATGCAGTCTTGTGTCAGATCCAGAAGGGAGGGAGGAGGGAGGGAGGGAGGGAGGGAGGGAGGGAGGAAGGAAGGAAGGAAGGAAGGAAGGAAGGAAGGAAGGAAGGAAGGAAGGAAGGAAGGAAGGAAAGAAGGAAGGAAGGAAGGAAGGTTGCACAGGCACTTGCTTATAATTATGCATGCATCTGGCTAAGCTCTGAGCAGTGGAATTGCGGTTTTGATGTTCTGCAGGCGCGAAGCCTAGATGATTCCCTGTTGTTCTCCATGTCAAAGGCTAACGTTCTCTAAGTATTACCCACACAAATATTGCTTAAGTGTAAAAATATTTTTTTGTGCATCTTGTGGTGTCTGGTGGTATGTCCTGGGATGTCATACATCTGGGTATATCATTTGTTTTATGCTACAGTGCTGCCTCTAGTGGCACTATGTGGTAATTGGACCCACATTTGGTGATCTGTGGAAACACATGCACAAACACATGATGCTGAACATTGTGAATTACCTTCTGCTCAACTTCAAAATTGTCACAGATCTCTTCCTCATTTTCTGTCTGTCTTTTAAAGATATCTTATATTCAAGAAAGAAGTACTGTAACAGCTGTCCTATGCTGAAAGCTTGGGACCAACGTAAATATTCTGTTGCAACTCAACTTGCATTTTGGTGGCCATGTGCGGCATGTAAATCTGAACATGAACAAATCTGCATGAGAGTAACAGCAAGTTTACTCTGGAAAGAGTCTCATCCCATGGGATTTGCTTAGTGTAAGTTGAAAATGGCCTCAAAGGTACAGAATATACATCTGAAAGTCATAATTTGCCCCATTAACCCTTTCCCCCTTAAACTGGCCAAAACCAGCTGGTGGTCAAATGTCGTCTGCTTCAGTGTTTTCAACTAATTTCAACAGTTATGAAAAACAATTTGACTGAGAAATGTACATCAGACCTATCAAGATGTCATTCCCCATGCCAAGGAAAGCTGTTGACTCAGTCTTAATTCAAGGGGGAAAGGGTTAAAATGGACATTGCTGCAAAGTTCTCTTCATAGTTTCATTGGTATTTCTTGTAGGGTAGAGATATATAGACCTAAATCTTGACAAGACATGTTCTATTTTTTTTCAACAAGATCAGTCTTCCAACAAAGCTTCATGTAATGTATCAATTTGGACAGGGACTTGAATTGATCCTGAGAAGAAATTTTATCGGTTGTTTTCTCCGACAAATGAAGGCAAATTCTTGGGGAAAATAATGGCCAAACGATGGTATTTACCATGACACATGACGCATAGACCTACCAGGATTCTATCAACAGTCTTCATTTGAGGAGGATTTGTCTGAGCAATGTCAAAGTGCCTTCTCAAAACACTGCTGACTTAAAAAAAAGTTTGTGTAGGATACACAGAAAGTAATTTCCTGGATAAGCTCCATGTTGTTTATATACAGGTGTTAAGTGTGTTGTCAGATTTCCAGCCATACATTTTTTACCAGACTAAATACAGCTGTGACTGTTTTGACACAACACCACTAATAACATCACAAGCTACTAGACCACCCCTACGCCATCAATGGACCAGCCCACGACAATCCATCTTTATCCATGTTGATTCAAAATTCCAACACTTGTGACAGTTTTGACACAGATTAGTTATTTAATGTCTAAATCCAGCAAAAGATACGCAACTTGTGACATTTCTCCTTTTGTGTGTGTCTATTTCTATTCATCTAATCTATCAGTTGTTAATTTGCACAGTGGACCCTCTCTTAAACGAACACCAAACGGGCAAAATGAAAAGTGATCTTTCAAGAAAGAACAGGTTTAGTGGTTTTACCAAGTGGTCTTTCAGGAGAGGGTGGTCTCTCAGTGGAGGGGCTATTCCAGACAGGTACCACTGTATTATTCTCTTGTGTACGTCTCTGTCTTCTGGAGCTAGAAGGTTACACAGCTTCACTACAGATCAATCTATCTCCCTCATTTTGTGACCCAATGTCATCTTGAAAGCAATCACAGAAAAGCATCCAAAGAAAATAAAAGTACCCAGCTGTGGCCCTGTATGCGTAACTGTGCTCAATCAATTTTTCAATTTGAAAAAAAAAAAGTCTGTTGGTACATTCTTGCTTTTCCCTGCTGTTTTGCATGTACTTTTGCTTCCTACTTTCTGGACTTTCAAATCCTATTCAGTATTATATATAATATGTCTAACATAGTAAGGTCTGTATCTGTATTTTCCACCGTTCAAAGCTAAACCAAAACGTGGCCAATTTTGTAGCATGGAGGTAGCTTGACAATATTTGACTTTATGATGCAGATTTTGTATTCTAGCTCCTGTTTTTAATGGCTATTTTTGTGGTTTTAA
The DNA here is from genome assembly GCA_964020975.1 of Hermodice carunculata. Taxonomy (NCBI): domain Eukaryota; kingdom Metazoa; phylum Annelida; class Polychaeta; order Eunicida; family Amphinomidae; genus Hermodice; species Hermodice carunculata. Next base: position 46,137,305 of record OZ026625.1, read on the forward strand.
AGTCTTTGCATGCGACTCAACTTGTGCACAGATTTGGCATTTTATTCAATTTTATGAGGTGGTAGGAAGAATTTGAATTGAGTTTTGTCTGGGTTTTTTTGTTTTTTGTTTTTAAGTAAAATAAGCACAGCTTATCTATTAAGTAAGATTTCAGTTACCTCAAGTCTGCAAAAATGTACCATGAATTCAGTGCTGAAGCTTATCTTTTAAAACATATGCTTACTAGAACAGTTTACCCAATCACTTATGCTTGAGGGCCACTTTCAACAGCGATGATTAGTTGTCTACTTAAGTTGATTGTGCACTCATTTTTAAGCAGCTTTAAAGTTCAAAGACTTTACTCCTTGCAGGGCAATATTTTCAAAATTCATGTAACTCTCGTGGTATTTCTTATTTTTGACACACAATTGACGCATCAGAAGAAAATTGGGTATGAAACAAAATTTTGCATTAACAAAATATTTACCTCAAGATAGTTTTCAAGGACCTTTAAGGCCTGTAAAAGAACAAGAACAAGTACAAACATAGCATCTAACATCATTATATCCAATATATTTATCAACATTCTGGCACAAGCTACCACTTCCAAGTGGGAGTTGACTTCAGTTTACCAGACAAAGCTACATTTGTCTATGCCCTCAGTCACAATCATTTTTTTTTTTCCTGAATAAATATGTTTAAACCTAGGACTGTAAAACATGAAATGAAATTCAAGAAGCATTTTTACTGGGTTTTCATTGTGTGTATGACTTTAGAACCAGACAAATTACTTTAATTCATGCCAATCATGATGGAAATGTACAAATTAGTTTTGGTGAGACACCAACAGTTCTCTCCTCCCGTCCCTTACTCTCCTAATGGAGACGTAGGTTAGAGCCTTCTTTGGCAAGGGTAAGGCACTGCAATGGGTGTTATCTTTAGCTGTAACTCTAAATGTTTTCCACCGGTCAGTTTATTGGGAAGAAATGTGTTAAAACAACAGTCCTCCTCAAAATCTGTCATCTCAAGACTGCTGAGCTTGACATTTTGTTGTTGTTGTTTTTTTTTTTTTTTTCTTTTTGGTATTCAATATGACAGAGCATCCATGGGCACAAACTCAACCTCCCCTCCTTGCATTGCCACTTTAAATCTGCTTTCACTGGATGGGCTTCATGGTATATATCAAATTGATACAAGTTTGTCATTTAAATGAAGTTCAAAGCCACTCTCATCCAGCAGTGCTTTTGATAAATATACCTTGATTTCAACCAGCACCTTTTTGCCAGTGTTCTTTAGTCAGCTTCAGATTCCGAAGGACCCATTATGTTAACATTTTTTTCCCCTTCACAATATATTAGTTCAATTACACTGGTCTCAAAAATACGCTTCAAACCATACAAGCCTGGAGTGGAATACTTTGATATCCCATGTGGCTTCAAATTTGAACTGTACTTTGGAAGAAAATCATCTCTTATCTTACTACATTGATTCCCCTCCCTTACAGCCACCCAAATTCATCAGAATTGTGGTCTTATCACAGGGGTGGCCTTTCCCAGGGCTCCGAAAGTGCTGGGTCTGCAGATCCAAGACTCGTAAAAAAGTGTCTCAGCTGTAAAGCTCTGATGCACAGATCCTCCTGACCCGTAAAAATTTGCCAGTAGAATATTTTTTCCCTGTTTTTATCGATATTTCTCAGCACTTTTCATGTCTAACTTCACAATCAGAATTGACCCATTTGTTTACCTTTTTTCCAGTCATGAACATGTAATGAGCCAATGCCTGATCACCCTCCTTGTTCCTGTGGTTTGTTACTATTAACCCTTTTAGCACCAAATTTTGGGCCGACTCAACAGCTTTTCTCGACACACATTGGGCGCAATGCACCCAATGCGCGCCAAAAAAACCTGTTGACATCATGGGGTATTCTCTCTGCAACTAGAGGCATACTGGTACTTGAATGAACAGTCTTTTTATGAGAAATTGGAATCAGGGATGCTAATGATAATTCAGACTTGTCTGACTTAAGTAGATCGACTTTAAATGTGACTGGTACTGAAAGCGTTAAAACAGGCCAGCCCCTATACATATTTGCCTTTGCTGCTTTGCAGGTCATGCTGCAAAGGTTTGACCTGCAGATCTGAGGCAGGACCCGTACTATTGGGATAGTCCAAACCAGGAACAGTTTCCAAACTTTCCTGGCCCTGCTTTCCTGAGGGGGAAATATAATGAAACTGTCATCTGTGCTGCACAGAGAAGTGGCCTCTCTAGAGGGGGTGGCCTCTCTTCAGACAGGCCTTTAAGAGTGGCAGTACTGTAGTTTCCATAGACACAGAAGACATGACTTCCATTTAATACATATACACATGACACTTAAGTTTTGGCATATGTCAGATTATACGACATAAAAGAAAACAGTGGTCTTAATCAACAGCAGAACATGAAACCCAGGAGACAATGGAAATTGAAATAGTTCCAGATCATATTAGTTATAATGGACATGTAATTGTGTCTGGTATGTGTACATTGGAAAAAACATATCAATTTAATCTACAGACTATTAAATCCTTGCAAATTCTAATGACAAAGCAACAAAAGAACTAGTTTCAGTCTACAGTACTGTTCAACCTGTATTCTATCTTATGAGAATAAAGCTGCCACAAAACATCCTGGTTTTGGCAAATTAAGATCTGTTCAGAGTCTGGTGCATGAATGTTGTGTGCGCACCACTGTAAAAAAGATAAAACTCATATGTTCATAAACTGCACCTTCAGTCCATAATCATGATAATTGCAAATAGGGATCAATAAAACAAGGCAGTGCCTCATAATCTTTATTTCTTACATGTAAACAGCATGGGATATAGTAATCAGATTTATTATGCGATAACGATGACAGTGCCACAGATTTCCCATGCTACACCACGGCTGCAATGGAGATGCTAGTGCATTCCATCATGTAGTATCTCCAATGTATCACAATAATACATCATATCATGATGAAACGAAGAAAAAAAAAACATGTTACAGTTTACCTCTAACGGAGACCTGGCATCAGGCTGTTTTCAATACTAGATTGGTTAGCGCAAAATTAATTTTTAAGCTATGTACATACAGTCCTTGAAAACTGTAATGCACGAGACTAAAGGGTGGTTTTAAAAGACAGGTTTTGGTGTTTACTATATGTACATACACATTGGGCTCTGAAAAGTATGACAGAAGTCAAAATCAATACATTGGTTGAGGAATAATGAATGAATGAAAAATTATACGTGTGTGTGCATTCACATGTGTGTGTTTATATTAAAGTACACGTGTGTACACATGAACCCACGAAGTAGGTGACAGAAAAAGCCGAACTTGTCATCTCATTGAGTTGGCAACCACAGAAATGTACATGCATGTAATAATGGATTTACCAATATAACACAATGTCAGTTGTCACCACAAATACAATAAAGAGGGTTACACTTCGGTCACTTGTATTCCCGATCAGCACTGGTCTTACCAGTAAAGTGCTGTGCCACGACTTAATGGACAAGGCATGTTGACACTTGAATGAAAGCCTCCTTATGTGGTAAAGCTAAACATACATTTTCTTAACCCTACCTTGACCAAGCTGCAAAGAATCATCAGAAAGCATAATGTCGTCCACTTCAATGTTTTCCTTTAAATTCATTTTTCTCATTGATACAAAACATTTTGAATAAAATTGTAGACACAGCCTATCAAGACAGCATTCGCTGGATCAACAGCTTCCATGGACATCCAACCTGCATCAAAGACAGCTGTTGACTGGCGTCTTATTCTTAGCACAAATAGAAGACAGCTGTTGACTGGCATCTTATTCTTAGCACAAATAGAAGACAGCTATTGACTGGCATCTTATTCTTAGCACAAATAGAAGACAGCTGTTGACTGGCGTCTTATTCTTAGCACAAATAGAAGACAGCTGTTGACTGGCGTCTTATTCTTAGCACAAATAGAAGACAGCTGTTGACTGGCATCTTACTCTTAGCACAAATAGAAGACAGCTGTTGACTGGCATCTTATTCTTAGCACAAATAGAAGACAGCTGTTGACTGGCATCTTATTCTTAGCACAAATAGAAGACAGCTGTTGACTGGCGTCTTAATCTTAGCACAAATAGAAGACAGCTGTTGACTGGCATCTTATTCTTAGCACAAATAGAAGACAGCTGTTGACTGGCATCTTATTCTTAGCACAAATAGAAGACAGCTGTTGACTGGCGTCTTATTCTTAGCACAAATAGAAGACAGCTGTTGACTGGCGTCTTATTCTTAGCACAAATAGAAGACAGCTGTTGACTAGCGTCTTATTCTTAGCACAAATAGAAGACAGCTGTTGACTGGCGTCTTATTCTTAGCACAAATAGATTTAATTTAGGTGCTGTATTCTTCCCAAAAGGTACCCAGGCCAGCTAGTAGAGGAGGGGCCCTTCTTGATAAAAATATAGCAATTAAGCAGGAAATTACTGTATTCATTCCAATTGGAGCACATGCCCTAATAGAAGCACACCCCTAGTTTTTAATCTTGCGGGGGGGGTTATTAAAAATTCAGTATTTTTCAATATCTTTTAAAATCAACTGCTTCTCATGAAAGAAGCGGGTTCATTGTTGTTATTTTGTTCTATATGGATTATATAATAAGTGTAATTGCTTGGGGTATTGTAAATTCAGACATATTATTATCACAAAACTCTGCAAAAAACATGTCTGCTCCAGGAAATCTTTGCATTAGCACAGCATGCTACTATTGGAATGAACATGGTATCCAGGACTGGAATGGAGTGAGCATGACTTGGTGGATGATTCAGGACAGCCTTTATCAAGTCACCAACAGGTACACCATCCCAGATGACCTCAAGATGACTGACAGCTGTCACTCACTGCCTCAAAAGTGTAGGCTTGAAAACACACGCCGTTTCCCTGTTCAACAAAACTACATGATTCCATACTTAACCTGTCACACCAATTTCTCATTCAGACCCTCTTCAATTCTGTAAGCACTGCAACTGATTTTGGTCCGTTATTCAAAATTATCCAATTTGCCATTTATTAGAGTCCATCCAAGTTTGCTCTCTCATAAATTTTCTAATTTGCTGAACTGTGGGTTTTGTCAATTTCATTTACACCCAAGGGCGACAAATTATGACAAGATGTCAGCTACGATTTTCTCCAAATGGTATATGGTAGACTTTAATCTCATATCTGAAAATTTCTATCCCTCCTCACGAAAGCAGCCTTGCCATATATTGAAAAGTTTGATAGAATTTAGCGATGATGTCTGATTCAATTTCCTTGGGAACATCTCACAGTAATAATAAATTTATTGCAACTGTATAACAGGTTTCCCATAACGTTCTCGCAGGGGGAAAAAAAAGTTCATTAAAACCTGAGGTAAAAATGTGGTTAGGATTACATAAATTACACTAGCAAGGTCCATATTAGCATCGATGACAATACCACCAATCCATCAAACTTAAGACGAGATAATGGTTGGGTGGCAATAATTGGCTACGAGTCCTTGGGTGACTGAGAGTGAAAAACCTCTACTGACAACTCTAAATAGATACAAGACTCTCCACGTTGCCCGGTTGATGCCATCAACGTACCCCAGCAGTCATTGGAATATTCAAATCACAGTGATAAATACATGTTATACAATTGACTTTGCTGTTTGAGCCACGTGCTTCGACTCCAAAACTCCCTGGTAGGCACATGACAGGTTTAAATATCCTCCGCAGGGACTGCAGTGTGAAAAAGATGATAGCATGCGATGTCATGATCATAGGAAGACCCATGAATATTTGTAGGCAGAAGTAGACAATGTGTTAGCCTGTCAGTTTGCATCTTCTTGTGGGATTTCCGGCAATCCAGTTTCTAAGTTTTACTTGGGTACCGCAAACAGAACTGCAGGAAAAGGCAAATGTCTGGCATTGGTATGATCTGATAATTGAGTGTATATTCATGAGATAAAGGGTTCTTCGTTTACGGCGATGGTACCTTGTTTCCTTACGTACACATGGGGGCCCATAAATCTAATTTCTTCACAACTACATGCAGATTAATTGATGTGCAAAATAAAGCTCTCCACTTTTCATGTTCTGCCAACTGCTACCCACCCCAGCCATAGTATGATGACAAACGAGAAAGGGCGCAAAAAATCTAATGAGATTTACCTTTTTATTTTTCAATTAACATGCCTGTAATTCTTGACGAATTGCATTGTAAAGGTCATTTTGAATATATAGTGGTCCCCTTCTGGAAAGATAACCCACAACTACTTAAAACTTGAAGTGATCTCCCAGAAAGACATCTTTTAAACTCGTTTGAGAGTGCCATGGTCCACCTCTTATCAGACCACCCCTAGTGCACTGAAATGGGGGCCTTATGAGGGGGTGGCTTCTCTTGACAGGGGAAATAAAATCAAAATTCCATACTTGCTGCATGGAAAAATGGGCAAGCTGGCCTTTCACGAGGGGCAGGAAAGGCCTCATATCACAAGAGGAGCACCACAGGATTAGGACAGTTTGTTGGGCAAGTTATGCTTTGGTTACAACAGTCAGGATATTGCCTGGTAAGTTATGCTATGGTTACAACAGTCAGGATATTGCCTGGCAAGTTATGCTATGGTTACAGCAGTTAGGATATTGCCTGGCAAGTTATGTTATGGTTATAACAGTCAGGATATTGCCTGGTAAGTTATGCTATGGCTACAACAGTCAGGATATTGCCCGGCAAGTTATACTATGGTTACAGCAGTTAGGATATTGCCTGGCAAGTTATGCTATGGTTATAACAGTCAGGATATTACCTGGTAAGTTATGCTATGGTTACAACAGTCAGGATATTGCCCGGCAAGTTATGCTATGGTTAAAACAGTCAGGACAACGACCAGACTGCAGCATGCATGTTTTCCTGGCCAAAACAAAAAATCGCCACCTTGGTTGCATGGTTGGTGAAATGGTAAACATGCTTGCCTCTCATTTATCTAACCCAGGAGTGATTCTCTGCCAGTGCCTTTGTGGAGAGAGTATCTGGCCTTTCTGGCTGTGCACATTGGTTTTCAGTGAGTTTTTTTTTTTTAATTTTTTTTTTTAACCACCAAAAGGTAAGTGTATGCCTACATTTGTGCCATGAAAAGTGAACTACACACATTGAAACCTGACTAGGAACTATCATAATTCACGCCAATCAATGGAATCTATATTGTTATGCAACATCTACATAGTATCTATCCCTAAAGGCCTATTTGCCCCTTGATGTGTACCTTGTACTTGCAGGGTGGACAACATTTGGGCAACTTGAATATAAGGATGAAATGAAAACAGATGAGACCAGCACTGGTAGTGGCACACAACCCTGGAATGGGAGGTCTGTCATGCGCTGAATATTACTAAAATTAATATCATGGGAGATGAAATGGGTATAATAATATAACTTATTATGGAAGATTTAAGAGTAGTTTATATAGTCCAGTTACATCAGTTCCTGGCAACATGTTTTTATTCATTAGTACACTGAAACGTCATTTTAATGACACAACCTGTTCCCAGCAAAATGTATCAAGATATCTGAACATGTCACATTTGCATAAGTGAGTTAGTAGAACACAAAAATCTTTCTTTGAGTGCCTCAATATTTGAGTGGTCAAGTCATTATCTCCAAGTGTCCTTATAATGAAGTTTCACTGTATGATAAAAAATGTACGAGAGTGTAATGATCCTTGGCTGAGGACTTTTTTCATTAATTATTTAATGCTTAGATTGCTGTCCAACTGATCAATTTTGTCAATGATAGATGAAAATGGCACTTCTCAGTTCAAGGGACTCCAACAAGAAGGCATCATTAACCACTTGATTAATTGCATAATTTACCCCCCACCTCCACCCCCCACAAGGACTACATCAAAATATTCTACATTTTGACAGCAACCTCACCCAAGTAACATGTTTAAGAAAGTACATGGATGTATCATTATGTATATGCTACTTTGGCATATCATGCACATAGTGCATTAAGGCATCATCTACAACAGTACTGTCACCTACATGTGCTTCCGAATCATTTTTTCCTGGCAAATTTGTTTTGACTGCTGCTAAAAATTGGAAGCCCTAAAAACGGCTTCAGCGCTCGTAGTCAGGTCCCGGTAGGGCAAAGTTTGGAATAAAAACAATTTATCTTCCATCCACAGCTATATTCTGCAAAGTCATCACCATTTGCTCTAAAATAACTCAAGCCCATCAAATTTATCACATGACATTTTAGACCAATTATAGTATTGTTTTGATATATATGTATACAATATTAACTTGTACACATTGGCCTGCAGACTTGTCCTTACCTGACAAGTCCTGCTCCAGCTGCCCCTATCTCAGTTAGAACATGACAAGCCTGGTATTATAAACAGACTTTCACACTTGGCATGTTTCTTCTTGAATTTGAATAAACAATTTCCGTTTAATCCCCATTAATAAATATGATGTAGGAAAAATGTGAGGCCAGCACCAAGTAAATGAAGGTAGTTTTACAAATTAAGTTTTACAAATTAACACCAGGCTTTCATTATTCTGCTAGATGTGCTGAGTCAGCAACTCTCCAACAGATATCAAGTATCTGATAACCTTGCATGTTCCAACACATCACGAGGAAGATCTAGCCCACAGTTTTACACTTACTGGCTTCAGTGACAATCTGTCTCTACAGAGATGTGCTTCAGCATCAACACCACTAAGACATTTTCACTATTAAAGTTTACAGTTACTTACCTTGTAACACATATGATTTGAGTTCTGTGATACTGTATTCAATTTTTATTTTACCTTTCTGCATATTCTGTAATGTGATTTGAGTTCTGTGACATTTTATGTATTTTTTATTTTTTTTTTATGTATTATGTTTTTAATTTATGTTCCACTATTTGTTAGTATTTCTGTTTTGTTTTTGTTTTTGTTTTTGTTTTTTTTGTTTTTGTTTTTGTTTTTGTTTTTTTGTATATATTTCATGCGCTGTCTGTTGTACTTTATGACTAGCACCAAATAAAGTCAAATCAAATCAGAGCAGATATATGTGCATTTCCCATTTTTTAGCTGGGTGGTTGGTGGCAAAGATTGCTGGTTCAAGACCCTGCCACTGTGTGGTCACAAAATAAATGTCTTTTTGTGTTTCTTTGATGCTGGTGGACTCACAGTACCCGAACTGGGACAACTCCAAACACAGTATACAGTATTTGTACCAGATCAAAAACAATGAACAGGGCTACATGTTCATGACGCTGCTTGTGGCACTCATGCATTCCAACTTGCATGGAACTATTCTTTTAAAGAATGGGGATTTGGTACAGTAGATACATGTGTTTCCCATTTTTATCTAGCTAGAGGGGGTAGGCTGCTACTTGGAGACCTAGCCATTCCATGGTCAGAAATCATAGAAGCTCAACCTCAGGTAAGACTTACATACATGTACAGTGACACAAAAAAAACTTAGAAATTCCCCATCACAATATAATCCTTGTTCAGCGCAGCTATGTTTTTTCACAACAACAAAGGGGGAAAAAAAATTGCGACAGTCCTGTGGTCAGTTGACCATGCATATATGTTCTTATTTTCCCAGCATGTATCTATGATTATTCCCAAAAGCAATAAATTATACATGTACTTTCTCCTGTAGGATATGTGGTGGAAAGATAATAAATCAATTCAAATTCCTTAAAGTCACCCTGTGACCCTGGAAATCAGGTCAAAGTCACTTGTATGGATTCACAACTAATTCTTTACAGAAGGCCACCATCAAGTGCAATATGAAAGTTGTACATGTAGCTCAAACTGGGTCCAGTTCCCGAGTTCTTATCAACAAAGAAAATTTTGTAAAGTTGTCCAATGACTTTCCAAATTAAGTCAAGGTCATTCTATTGTGTTGCCGACCTTGTTTTGATCTAGCAAGGAGAGTCCAATCTCAAATACATGTAGTGCATGAATTGTCCATGCAGTGAACAGTAAAATCCGTTTAAGTAGCCCTGTGATATAGGGCTTTAGTCTATTCACTGCCAGTTGGCAACATGACAGCATGTGCAAAGACAAGCTAAATGTCAATCGGTTTGTTTACATTTCTGACTGACAGTGATTACTGCTGCTGAAAGGGGTACCTCCAATGACAACATACTACCCTATACACTAGTACACTTGATCCAATCCATATTATTTGCCACAGAATGACTGCCATGTGTCATTTCCAGTATTTAGTGTTTTCATTAACCCCTAAATGGGGGTATTTTACCCTTTCAAATTGTGAAATACCCTTTGGAAATAATTGAAAGGGTCAAAACTCCTGTCCATTTACATGCAATACTGCTGAAAATTTGTTCTCTACCCCTGAATTTACATGATTATGACCCCCCAAAATTTTGCCTAATGAAAACACTAGTAACATTTACCTAAACATTTAAATTAAATGATTTCAGTTGACGACACTTGGTTTTCCAACTTTCTCCGGACAATTCTGCCATAAGGTGTAGTCTTTTCATGCATGGCCAACTGACTTATAATATAAATGCACACCTGCTACTTGGGGTTGGGGGGGGGGGTGTCATTTCAAATGAAGTTATCTTAAACACAAACAAAATTGGACATGCTGCACTTTAAAGTTCAAGTTTTTATGAATGTGAAAAGCATAACATAAGGAGTCTAAAAACTTCCACAAAATCATGCAAAAAATAAAAGAGGTACAAAATGTACAAACTTGACAGAGGCTATGACAAGAAACATCCAAACCAAGTTTGAAGAGTATCCAGCCACCAGTTTTGCTGGTGAAGTTGATAATTATGAAACACATTTTTTTCAAAATGTAATACCACCTGTTGACCAAATTATGGTCTGGGAGGGGTACCAAAAAATGTTCAAATAAACCTTTAAAGATGAAATATTTTTTCATATTTCCCCATTTTTTTTAAATCTTGAAATAACAAAAAATCTATCCAGTACGACATAATGAAGGAACTTGTGACAGAGACCCATTCCAGGTACACCCAAAACCTGACAACCCATTTTGAAAGGATTCCAAAAAAATGTTAATTCTAGGGTTGGGAAGATATATGGAAATGCCAAAATACTGTGATACTAACCCTGTACCACACTATATCACCATACACTCCTTGTGTATTAAATTTTCACGATACGATAGAAAACTTGAATTTTACCATAACTTTTGAATTTTATATGACGAAATTTAAGAAAATCATTCCCGAATGGAGATGGACAGCCAATAAAACACATTTCACAGCCGACATCGTCAATTCACAGCTGGTGTATGTAGACATGGCAGAATGATTTATCAAAACACTAGCAGAGAGCCTGTGATACTGACTGTTACATGTAAATTCAAAGAGTATGATCCCTCCATACACTCTCATTATATACCATGATACGTATATCATAATACATGGCTCTGTGCCAAAAAGTATCATGATACAGAAATTCGTAACGATACCCAAACCTAGTTAATTCTAGGCAGACAGACAACACTCCAAAAAATAAGCTCAACTGGCTAAGTCAGCTGAGCTATAAAAAAAAATTGCACACAACCTTGTTACTCATTGTCGTTAAGGAAAGAGATCTGTGGTCACACATGAAGAAAAGAATTGAATGTGAGTGGACGCAATCATCTTGATTGGGTAATCCTGCCCAGTGTCCACACAATAAATTCACAACAGGTCTCAGCGAGTATTTTTCCCCGATCAGTGGAGCCACATTGGCTCATATGCATGCGGGCCAGACTCTAGGCAATCTCACAACCAGCTTTTCTCAAGAGTGCCTGGCATTCTATAATACAACAATGGGGTACTCCATGTACATACATGTAATATCGTAAGAGTCGCTTTCATCTTAAATTGACAGAAAACACCTACACAAGATGGTGTGTCACCAGTACGCCTGCTGATACTGCTTTCTGTAATTGGGTTCAACTACATGTACATGTGGATTTAAGGCACAGAGCACTGTTTTGTGACAGCCCTGCAGGATAACTCAGGTTGGGCACTGGAGACTAAAAGTAAAAACATGGCAACACGACTTTGGGGAGGGGAGGGGCAGTGGGAGGAAGAAGAAGGCTGGCGTGGTTTTTTTTTTTTTTTTTGTTTTTGTTTGCGCAGAATATGTAAAACATGTTTGAAACCATGTGGCTAGAATGAAAGGCAATGGAATGCCTTGTAGTCTTCTCCACTAGTTGCATGTGAATATGGGTAGCTCTAGCAGTTCGTTTTTACCAGCAACTCCTTCACAAATTGTTGCCTATTCTATCACATTCTTCAAACTTACACTTTAACCCCTTCCCCCTTGAAATAAGACTGATTTTAAGACTTAAGTCAACAGCTTTACTTCGGCTGAATTGCCCACAGTGCCCAAACCATGACAAGAAAAGCTGTTGACCTGGGACATGTTATTCAGATCAAAAGCATTACAGCCAAGGTGTGATGAGGATAACTGTCCACTGAGTACCAGAAATCAGCATTTTTAGGGCTAATTATTTGTGCCTAGGGTGCTGACAAAATTAAAACTGTTTGTTTATTGTTGCAAACAGTATTTAAAGTTTACAAGTTACATCAATATGGTAATCATAGAAGGAGTTGTATTTAACTCATTCCATACCAGTCCCTGATTTTTCCATATATTTACCTAGATTTAAGATGACAATTGCATATTCAAATTCTTCATGAAAAGACCTTTCATTCAAGTACCAACATGCCTATATAGTCTTAAGTCAGTACCAGAACCACAGACCAAGGCCTGTCACCATAGTATAGAATGAGTTAAAACAACTCAGTTGATTCTGAGCATTTCCAGTTTTGGAACATGTTCTCAGTCCTAGAAAAAATGTCAGTGGCACTGATTAGGGCAAAGTGGTCAATAGGATTAACTCATTCCGTACTGTGGTCACAAGCCTTGGTCAGTGGTTCTGGCACTGCCTGGCAAGTCATGCTGCAGCTGCCCTTGCGGCAGCTGCAGCATGACTTGCCAGACAGTGCCAGAACCACTGACTTAAGACTATAGGCATGTTGGTTCTTGAATGAAAGCTCTTTTCTTGAAGAATTTAAATATACAATTGTCATCTTAAATCTAGGTAAATATACGTAAATATCAGGGCTTGGTATGGAATGAGTTAAAACAGCATATGATGCTCCTGCATATACACATGTATGTTCTCATTTTATTTTCCAAAGGCATACATGTATGGAACAGACATCAATTGTTCATCCTGGACGTGGACCTCTTCAGTTCTTACAGAAAGATCTAGAAAGGTATGCCTCTTCTTTTAAAATATCGTCTGTTTCCCTTCCTACATGTTCATTTTTGTCTTGCATATAAGCAAATCTAGTTCATCAAGGTAGCTCCAAGTTGGTGTTGAGCCTCCTCATCACAAGGGACTGCCTCACTGATGGTATGGTACATTTGTAGGTTACCAACAATCCCTGTGACACATTGGCCAGCTGCTTCCATGAAACTCATAATGACTGGATCTTTGGTTCATATGAATATGCTACCCCACTAAGACTCCTCTAAAGGCATATGTTTGACAAGCGTTATCATCATCACGATCAATGAGTTAACTCAAATAGCAGGAGGAAAAAAAAAGACATTTTCATACACGCCTACAACACATTTCTTGTGACACACAGGCCTTAGTCAGATTGACAGAGGTGATCATCAGTTTTTGTTATAAGTGCCATGGACGACAAAGATGAATCAGTGTGATTCTTTTATATCTGATACACACATGTACCATTAGCTCCATAGAGGAATCATCATGATTCTTTATGATATGTACCATTAGCTCAACAGAGGAATCACCATGATTTTTTATATAATGCTGTATATTATGACATGTGCTATTAGCTCAATTGAGGAATCACCATGATCCTTTAGGTTCCATGGGGGGTATTATGCCTGTGCTGAGGTAACACAATCAGAAAGTGCCAACACAATATGACACCTAGGAATACAAGAGGCTGTATTTAAAAAAAAAAAAATTGCTACCACAAAAGCAGCTTTTGGCGATAGTGGGAAATAATGTATACTTTGAGCTTGAATGAATATTATCAAGGTATGTACACTGGCACCAGAATACACAGTGGTTCAGCTGGAGTCAACACTGTGTCTTTGCAATGATATTGCACGTAGTACTGTGCATAGTTGGTTGCCATGGCAACATGCTAAAAATTTCCCATTCATACCCATATTTTTTGGTGTTTATCAGATGTAAAAAATTGTTGCAGACATTTTGGGTGCATAATATATGTTTGTTATCCATGTAATGAACTGCAAGGTGGTAGCTCTGTTTATGTTTTCACAAGTTGAATTACCGGTGAGAAACCTTTATTACATATACTTTATGTACCATTAGCTCAATAGAGGAATAACAATGATTCTGTATCACATGCACCATTGGCTAGAATGAGGAATCACCATGATTCTTTATTACATGTACTGTTGGATAAAAAGATGAATCAGCATGATTCTTTGTTCTGATACCATTAGCTGGAACAATGAATTACCATGTTGGATTCTTTGTTACATGTATCATTAGTCAGAATGATGAATCATCAGTCTTTTCACATGAACTGTAAGATACATTGTTGAGAAAGATGAATCACATGATTCTTTATTACATTTACTGTTAGATACCTTGTAGAAAGATGAATCACATGATTCTTTATTACATGTACTATTAGATACCTTATAGAAAGACGAATCTCCAGAATTATTTATTACATGTACTATTAGATACCTTATAGAAAGACGAATCTCCAGAATTATTTATTACATGTACTATTAGATACCTTATAGAAAGATGAATCTCCAGGATTATTTATTACATGTACTATTAGATACCTTATAGAAAGATGGATCTCCAGGATTATTTATTACAGTATATCAATAGATACATATAGCAAGATGAATCTTTGCTGAACGGTAGCAAGGGAACCCAATTTAAGCCATGTCCTCAAGTCATGAAGCTATCAATGCTTCAAAGGCTATCTGCACAGTCATGTAAAAATATATTGATCATGTCAAACAATGTAGTATCAGTGGCTGGACACTTGATCCCACATATGGGGTTTCATAGCATACATTGGTAATGATGGCTCTGTGATTTTGTGTATTGTATCGAATCATTTATATATATGCAATTGCATTCTCAAGATTTTTGACAAAGAAGAGCCTCCCTACAAATGTATTTGTTGTAGGCTATCTTATTGCCTTAAAAAAAAAAAAAAAAAGTTTACATGTTTTGCCCTCATAAACAAAACCTTTTCCAGACATGTCTTGCCCGCATAAACAAACCCTTTTCAAGGAATCATACAGGCTGCCAAATATCAAATTTAAGGACATTCCCAGGACTTTCAAAGCTTTCATTTTCATAATTCAAAGACTTGATTGTCTAGTTGCTGTTTTCCAACGTATTGCTGTGTTACATCTTACCCTTTGGACCCGAAGCATTTTGCAACTCAATGTATTTAGAGTCACTGTATTAGAGGATTAAGCATAAGGTTGTGTTTTATAAAACTAAATATATATCTAAAAAATTTTTTTTCCATTTTTAACACATTTGCACATTACATTTAATCTACTTGTCCAAATAACCCACTTTACACCATTGTTTTTTTTGTTAAAAAAAAAAAAAAATGAAATAAGATTTAGACTTCCTTAATTACATTCATTTACTTGAAAATCATGAATTCTGTGACCTGAATGAATAAAGTTTATACGTCTTGCACGATTGGGCAACTCAAATCTCAATGAAGGGTACTTCCCCAGAAATTTTTGAAATTTGTGGTTTAAATTACGGATTCTGGTACAGCCTGAGCTTTTAACATCCAATAGATATTTATGTAATTTGTAGGCAAAGAATTTCTTCGAATCTTAGAAAAGATGTTTTTCACCCTTTCCCCCATGAATTGCCATTTCAGTCAACAACTTTCCTTGGCATGAGTTTGGCACTTAGTGCCCAACTCATGCCAAGGAAAGTTGTTGACCTGGTGCACGTGATATTGATAGGGCTCATCTACAATTGTCAGTCAAAATTGTTTTTCACTACTCTTGAAATTAGTCGAAAACACTGAAGCAGACGACATTTGACCACCAGCCAGTTTTGGCCAGATTAAGGGGGAAAAGAGTGAATGGTTAGGCAGCGGGCATACAAGAAACAAGCCTATGTATAGATCCTAATAAAAGTAATTTTTGCATCTGTGTGAATTTAAGGTGTTCCTTTCATCATGAACAGATTACACTGGAATATGCTAGTTTCCTTCCCATCTTTTACAGGAAGGTGATGAACTCCCTTTAACCAACCTGATTGATACATTGTATATGTACGTGCAAGCAGGCTGTATATGACTGGTTAGACCCAATTTGATGATAACTGCCAAGCCCATGTGGGTTAAAAGGAGATTAAAAGCAAAAAGATACTTTGTAATTTGCAGCATTACATTTTGACAAATAGGTATTTACCAGCCACTTCAAAGGAATATGATAGAAGAATATTCAATCAAAATGTGATTCAAGTTCATAAATGCAAGAGGTTTGGGAAATAATTAATATTTTCAGTGACATATTAGAACTTGGTTAACTGATTGATGCTTAAAAAATACCATTCAAGGACTTTTTCAAGACTTTTGTCAAAAAACTTGAATCTTCAAGGCCCTGAAAATGCATGTAGCCCATTCAAGGACTCCCAAGGACCTGTGGGAACCCTGCTTCTCACCATGGTAGCTTTTCTTTTCTCCAACACTATGGCAATATGAATTTACCCTCACTTGAAGGCTCTGCAATAGAAACCAGTGTTAGCAGAACAAGTTGATCTGTCTATGCAGCCAACTGTGTGTCCTGCATTTACAAGAATGCAAATGTCAACCCGCTCGGGATAAGCAGTAGATTGCTCTGTCTACCAGCAGGCCTAGCAACCTGTTTGAACCGCTTGGGTTTAAAAGTGCGAGTTTCTATTGCAGTTAAACAAGGGGTGAATATGCAAAACATAGCGTGTTTGAGTAATTGCGGAAACACAATTCATACACCTAATATAGTTTGTATACTATATACCTGGCTCTACTCCAGGGATAAATTTTGAGCTAAGTAAGTAATCTGACACTAAAGTAGGGGGAAAAAAAAGATACTGGAAAATGCAACAAAAGTTTGCATTCAAATATCATAGCAGTCAAAAAATTTCTTCAGCCAAAGTAAAAACATGTTAATATATGTCTAATTGTAATTGTATAGGCTGTCTCTATTGTCTATATTGGACTGATTTCTTCAAATCTGCATACATGCAAATGCCAAGGTACAACTTACTTTGAAAAGTATTAGTGGTAAATGTTCAAATATATTTCAAATGTGAGGCACCATTTAGGAAGATTCAGGTGTAAAAATTGCTCAACCACACCTGAAGCAACCTGACTATGTTGCAGTTGTGCTCCTCAATTTAATTTTTGAAGAAAAATGCTCAAAAATTGACCCTTAAAGGCCAATGCAACATCAATTCCACTGAAACCTCACAAGAACAGCATTCAGACTTATTTATTTAATCATGCAACTTTTTAGGGACTTAGATGTAAAGTCAAGCTCTCTTGTTATTTGACTTTTTTATCCGACATATTCACTTATATATGACACATTTTGCAGGAAACAGATGGTGTCCTTAAAACTAAACAAAAGTCCTTATAACAAGTTTCACCATACTAGTAAATTGCGCCTTGAACATTTTAACAGTTTCACTGCAATGTGGACCATAGTCCTTCACATGTTCACTGAATTTGTCACACACTTGTGAAACAAAATGTGAATCAATGCAGAACATGCAACCTTCATACAGGTGATGTCTGATGGGAGGCCTGATCTCCATGTATATACTGCCTGATTCATGTACATTTACAGTGGTCTCCCTCTTATAAGGTCACTGACAGGTAATAGAAAAGTGGCCTTACAAGAGGGGTGGCCTCACTTGAGGTGTAAAATACAATGAAAATGCAATACTTTCTGCATGAAGAAGTGGCATTTGTAGAGGAGGCGGCCTCTCTTCAGGGGGGCCTTATAAGAGGGGGACCACTGTATATACTTTCCCCATGTACAAAACACAGTACAAGTACCAAGTGAAAGTGTTCACAAGTTACAACATGATGACAGCAACTTCCCATCTCAGGTTAAGATGGCTGTAAAAGTGATCTCTGTTGACAGGACAGAGACACCAAAAATGCTTCCCTTCTACACTGCAACAAACGAGGAGCAGCAAAACTGGTCGGTCAGTCAGTTCGAGGGTCTAAAACAGCAGTCTCTTTAGATCTATAATGATATTGTTTTTCAACCAACATTTTGGTCACACAGCACAAGCTGAAATTTACTAAGACCACCCATATTGCCAGCTAAAAGTGTCTAATGTTATGGATGGTAGTTTTGGGTAAAATTAAAAAAAAAAAAGAAAAAGAAAAACAGAAAATAGATTGAAGTGTCTTAAAAATGTTAAAAGGGTGGTCTACAATTGTAGTCTTTCATGTGAGGTGCTCTTTAAAGTGTAGTTGACACCATCATATAGGAGCAAAAGGCCATACATTGTTTTATCCAGTCATTATAGCTACATATGCCTAAAAATGATGAAAATATGGACAAGAAAATAATGCAGACCACATGCTAGTAGCAATCCAAATCTTCCTAGCAGAGCCTGGACACTACTTTCTTTCCTTATTTGGAAGATCCTCAAGGTTAAAATACAAGGCAAGTGGCAGATCTTTTTCATTGGCAGAACATCTTGTGAAGCAGCATCATCTGCAACTGACTGTGACATTGTACTGCCACAAAATCAAGCTACAGAAGTGTATTGTTCTGCACATGAAATATAGTGCATTAGGCCAGAGTGTGCTTGCCTTTCTTCAGAGAATGTAAACGGATCGCAATACATGTTTCATCAATTAAAATACAGTGCAGGTATAATTACTGGATAAAAGTAAAACCACCTCTGTGAAGGATCCTGCTGCCCAGGGTGGCCCCACTCATATGTGGTCAGATCTCTCTTCGTCCGCTGCTCAGACTCATACAATCCCACCAGATATAGATACTCAGCCCTTCTGGGCTGCAGGAACCTCCACTCCTACTGTATCCACCATATAGGTTATACACGTACCTGATGTTTATATGTTAGAAATTGGAAATGACAGGAACGGACATGGAAACTAAAGTACTGTGTTCCTCCCAATAACACCTGGGACATTTACAAAATTACATCTAGTTAACCTTCAATTAGCAATCCCCCTTTGAATACCATAGTAAAATAATGTGAAACAGTTCATAAAAATGTAGGACATTTGGGGTCTGATTTAAGATCATTCTGAATCCACACAAATTGGGGGGGGGGGGGCTTATTAGAGCAGGGGCCCCCTTATTGGGATGCTTGTAGCTATTGATGTGAGATATCAGTGATCATGATGACATCAAGGTGTTTTCGTGTATTGCCTAACTTCAGAATCAGTCCTCAATTTTCTCAACAGTGAAACCCTAGCTTCCATGTGCCCAATTGGGCAGTGTGAAGATGACAGAGTATTTTCAACAGGCTTTATTCCATGTTGGGCAAAGTAAGTTCCAAAGTTTGACTAATTTGTTGGATGAAATTATCTCTCTATGTTTTCTATGCATGCTCTCTATGTGTACCATGCAACAACACTCAATGGAGCAACCATGAGGCCAATTAAATTTCTCACTGTTGACAGGTAGACACTGGAGATAGGCAACTCATTTACTTAGTGCGATAAAAATTGTAAAGTACATAAAAGCACACATCATGAGCCATTTCTGCCTTGTTATACTATGTTATTATGCTAACAAAGAAAGAAAGTCATGACACTTAAACCACTTGTTACCACTTGGGGGAAAAAAGGTCAGTACTCAATATAAAGAGTCACAATTAATATTTCATAAAACATGTGGCACTCAGGCTGACACAATCTACCCAAAATAAAGTCACTATATTTCTCAAAAACATGTAAGACACTATGATTCTGAACATGTGAAATGCAGGTAATGGGTCCCAATACAGCAGGTTAAACATGAGGTTTCACTATATTTACTGCAACTACACCTTTCTTGATTACCTTACAGTCTTACTGCAGCAGCAGCACAGGTATTTACCTGAGTTATACTGCTGAAAGCAAAAACAGCCAAATGGGACACATTTTCAAGAGGAGTCTGTGAGCTGTCACACCTGCACGTCAAATGGATGTGTCGATGTTTTCATTTTACGGATGAGTGAACACATTCTCCACTTTCGCGTCTGGCATGTGTTAACTGTTGTCATTGGCACTGCTGTCAATGAAATGTGTGTTGTCAAAAACATGAACGTTCTTAACAGGGTCTGTGTTAGGTCCGAACGATATCTTTTCACTTTCCCCCAGGAAGTGATCCACGAGTTGTGTGTTGAAGAACTTAGGCAAGACAACATGGTCATGGACATTATTTACACCTGTCATGAATCAGTCCTGGTATTACCTGGCTTCATGCCCGGGCTTCGGGCACCCGTGCCAGGACACCAGCATGACAAGTGTTGGGTATGTGTGGGCCAAGCAAACAAACTTACATAGTTATCAGAAGTATTTATTTACCTTACTATCGTTTGCCACCACTTTCAATGAGTATCCCGGTAAAATATCGGGTCTGCTGTTGACATCGTCAAGCGCCATTTCGACGGCCGGGCGACATCCAAGCCCGCCTGCCCATCCACCTGTCATGGGGAATATCCCTCCAACGTACAAGGGTTTGTCTTTAGCTACCACTTTGACACTCCGTGCATGTTGAGTTTGTGATATAACCAACATAAATATAAACATCCTTGGTAAAATTGCACTAAGATTCACCCCATGTAAAGACACGAGTATCGTCCTTGGAAACTCAGGGTGCATCTTGTCAAAAAAGATCAAAATACCATGCGGACTTGCAGACGTTCGAGGCGATTAAGCAATACAATCCTAAACTAGATATTCTATAAATCATATCTTCGGCGCTGCTGACATGGTGTTGGAATAAACAGTGCATCCACTACCGATTTTTTCTTAGGCCCCAAGGCTATCCATTCTCGTATTAAGCCTTTCCTCTAAAACTGCAGGTTCCCAAATGTCAGTTCTAGGATGGGGGGGATGCTGGCTGGAGGCCCTGTGTGCACAACGTCATCATTCTACGTGTTTACATTTGACGTCAACACTCTGTGCTTATCTGGTCGCACGTGTGGAATACAGGGAAGCCACGTTCATGTTGTCACATTGACATTGTGTGTATGTGTAAAAATTGCCGTGATGAGGTAGGTTGTTATGTTTGTTATTGGTTGGAATATGTTTCTTTGACAATGTAAGACGCAATGTTGTGACAGTACAAAGCAATTAAACAAGCAGCTTGGACAAGCAAGAAAACTGAAGCTTGAAAAGGTGCACGTTTGTCCCTGATTTGCCGTTTCGTTTGGTACAAACCACTCTGTCGTTGGCACTTAGCTTTTAATGTGTACGGGTTTTGAGAGGGAAAATCCAGAACTTGCTAAGGTAAAAAGTAAAAGCCGTTCGTAGGGTCAGACACGCGTATTTTTATATCAAAGACCGCAAAAGAGATCGAGTGCGGCCAATAAGAAAAAGAAACATGGACACAGTCACATGGCGCCACCTGCAGGTCACAATTTCATCCACATGGGAGAGCAGGGTGGACTCTTGACTGGTAATTTTAGTATGCCACAGAAGTACTGTTAGGTCGTACAAAGTTAAACATGAACTGTGAGATATACACAAAACTCACATTATGCCTGAACCAAGTGGGCACAGAAAAGTGAAGGGCAATGGTTTCAAGCAGACAACTGACAGCAGCAACTTGCCTGTGGTAGTTCTTGTTGCATCATGGAGCTACTGTCTGATAGTAGCTCCAAGATTGCATATACATGTACATCATAAGACATGAATGATTTGCATTGTGTTTTTGTCTGCTTGAACAATTTGATTCCAAACATAAAGGCATAATTTTCAAAGTGTCATAGGGAAGTTCCCACACACAGACATGACAAAACGCATACACTAACACATACAGTCTGTCGTTGGCACTTAGCTTTGAATGTGTACAGGTTTTGAGAAGGAAAATCCAGAACTTGCTAAGTTAAAAAGTAAAAGCTGTTTGTAGGGCCAGAGATGCATATTTTCAGATTTAAAATTCCTGCTCCTTCTTTCAAAAATCTAGGAGGGAGGTTGTCCAATCCTGTACTTTTGAAAGGGTTATGGTTTAAGAGTTCCTTTAGTATGTATTCTTCACTTACATTATGAAGTATGAAGTTTTGGGGGGACATTTCTTTGTAGTAATTTTTTAAATAGGCTGAATCAGTACCGAAAATTTTTCGGGGAGGGGGAGTTAGAACACCAGGTTTTCTGCAACAGAAGTGTAATATTGATTGAAAAAGTTAGCCACTTTTGCAGAATCAAAACATATTTGATCATCTATATTCAAGGTAATGTTTGATTGAACCTTATATTTACAACTATATCAAAGAGATCAAAGAGACTTCAAATATTGCCATAATTTTTTGGGATGGTTTTTATTTTCGATTTTATTCTGAAAGAATTCAGATTTAGCATTAGATAATTCTCTTTGGACTTTATTTCGGTACTTGCAATAAGTCCTATATGCTTCTTTGCTTCACGAACTCCAGTACTCTTTTGAAAAGGTACAAATAGTGGTCTCTATCCTGGTACATGCCATTTAGGACCATTATACTATAAATGTTTTATAATTTAATTCAGGTGCTACATTTTTAATGTGATATTATCTTATTATTTTGTGATATCCATAATGATTTTCTGTGATGCATGTATGATTTACAGTGATGTTCATATGGGTTACTGTGATATGTTATTATTTCAACAAACAGTTTACCATGAGTTACTGTGATGTTTAAATGATTTACTGTAATGTTCATATGATTTACTTTGCTGTTTACTTATTACTTTTTCAATGTACTATATTTTTATGGGCATGTACAAATAAAATAAAATAAAATACACGCACTACATGTGCCTGTTATAGTTATAGCTGTATTCTGGACACAGGTTAGATGTCCTCTATATCCAGCTCACTTGTATGCAGTTTGGAGAGTTGTATTCTGGTCATGCCCGGGAGGTGGCGTGCGGTGGTTGTACTTAATTTCTGCATCGTTCCACGCATAGTCTAACATTTTCTCAAACTGAATTTTGGTTTTAGTGTTCACAACATATGATGGTAGAGCATTCCAACTGTTCACTATTCTCATTGTATAACAGTTCTTTCTGGTAATTCTGTTGAATCTCATTTTTTTCTAATTTGAATGGGTGTCCCCTAGTGACAGTCTTGTTTAGAGGTAGATGAGGGGTAACTTGTTTATCATAGGTATTAAAAACTTTGAACATTTCATCATATCCCCTTTGAGTCACCGGTATGATAGTGTTAGAAGTTTAAGCTTTTTGAGCCGTTCTTCGTAGCCTATGTTAGCTAAAATAGTTACTAACTTTGTAACCCTTCACTGTACATTTTCCAAAGCATCAATCAATTTCAATTTACTGGGGTTCCATACTGAATGAGCATATTCCAGGTGTGGATGCACAAGCGATTTATACAAGTACAGAAAAGATTCCCCATCCATATATATGTAAAGGTTTTTTACTGAACAAATTGTTTTGTTTCATATGCTCCACTATGCTGTCTCTCATTATAGATTCCAGAGTTTTGCATAATATAAGATGCTGTTGTTCACACATATTCACATGCTTGCCTTTTTCAAGATTTGTGGCTTAAACTACACCCCTTCTTAGGGGATTTTGTGCACAGTGTTGGACTGTTGTCAGGTAAATTGTGTTTACATGGTGGCCCATGGGGTGTCATGTCCCCCCCCCGTGGCTCTTCAGGCTGACATGTACATGTACCAATCATGGTCACTGACAGGGTGTCTCCTTCCATCTCCCCAAGATGGCCCTTCAGAGCATCACATACCCAGTATGGTCACTAATGGGATGTCTCTGCACACTGAGAAAAGGCAACTTCTCTTCAATACAAGACATGCACATTAATATCCCACCACAAAGCACTGGGTTCATGCCTGTCAATCATGGAGGACACACAGGCATATCACTGGCACAGACAGGGCTGGACACCCCCCCCCCCCCCCCCACCCCCCATCTTACAAATTTTGCGTCTTTGAGAGAAATTTGTTTACAAATGCCGAAGTCATATTCATTCATTGCTTCCTAAGTTGCTTACAAGAATAAATTTCCAAGTTCCTGTACTAAGTATTCTTTATTTCCAAAATATTTGTAATACATGGGCAGCGACCTGAATCTTGCCAGGTGAGACTATGGTCACTAAGACAACCAGATATGCAGTTGTGGCGGGGATGTAATATGCATGCATCATATTGACCCTTTTTTCTTAAGCTGATGAAAACTAGCAGTAAAAACATCTTGGACACTCTTGACTAATCCTCTCTAGAGGCCCTAAGATGTTTTTACTGCATAGCGAAAACTGGAGAAAGTAATTAAGAGGCCCTAAGATGCTTTTACTGCTTGGTAAAAAATGGCAAAAATAAGTTAGAGCCCCCAAGAGCAAAGTAAGCTCTGCACTGGTACCAAGAGAAAGTGTTGTTGTAGTCCAAGAGTTTCAAGAGCATACTAAGGGATTCTGGACCAAGCTCAGTAGCATAGGAAAAAGAACACGATTTTTTAAAGCCTGTATTCAGTGTCCATATAACAGGAGTGTTGCAGTGTAAAAAAAGCTAAAGAGACTGTGCCGATGCCTATACTACTGCTTGCAAAAAGCTGTCTCAGTGAGAGGTTGCCTGTTTTCAAGCCAGTATTGTATCTTGTGGCAAAGAGGTGGATTGATACATCCCTGCTTGGGGGTAGGAATGCCCAGTAATAGCCCCACACTGACCCCACAGGTTGTCTCCCCTGACCTTCAGCCATGAGGAGCACAACCCCACCAGTCATTGTCCCTTCAACTCCCAGCTGATCGAGCCCAACAAGGAACCACCCTCAGCCACTGTTGGCATATGTACATGTTCACCCTGACACCAATGTTGTGGTTCAGCTGGGTATCGAATCCGGGACCTCTCGCACCCTGAGCCAGTGTTTTGCCATAATGCTAAAAGTCTGGACATTGAGCACGAGGACTCAACGCTGCCTGACTCTCACTACACTGTTAAAACACAATCACAAGAGAGACAATGCATTCTATCAAGCATGCAAACAGAATGAAAAATGGAGTCTAGAAGTTGATCAAAACAGGGATCTTGAGGAAACTGCCAGACATCTCCCAGCAGACTGCCAGGCGCCAGAGCCTTGACTTGATCAGTTATGTTTCAAGGAGGGTACATATGTGTGCATGGTATGTGCTTTGAACACCAACAGTTGCCCATGATAACCAAAACTGGACATCAGGGAATCTTAATTGGTTTAAAATGAATTTGATGCTGGCCTCCAGGATGTAGCACAGCACAGGAGGCAATACAGACAGTTGTGTGTGCATGTATCTAACTAAATACACAACCCTCTACATCAGAGTCCTGCATGTATTCCTGCAGGATGACATGCTGTAGCATTGAATTTTGCAGCTTATGTAGTATAATTTGTGTCGAACATCAGTGGTACCTGCTCTAAAGACCACCTCTTGTGAAAGACCACACTAGTTTTTAAGACCACCATTTCAAGACAGTGGCCTTCAATTTCTTTGCTAGCTTACCTGTGGTGAAAGACCACCTGTCATATGTGACCACTTTTGTCTGGCATTAAGGGTGGTCTTAAATTACAGGTACCACTGTACCTAGATTGACAAGGTGTAAAGTACAATGGAAAAGCATTGGGAATATAACACACTAAGGCTCCTTCGTGAAGTGCCATTTTTTGAAGCACTTACTATGTGGGACAAGTTGTTTATTAACCCTTTGGATTTTTTTTTTATTTAATACAAAGAGAAACTTAACAAACCTAATTCTGTAAGCCCATGAACCGTTTGAACGCTATCAAGTCCGATATTCTAAGAGCAAAGTCCTATTCCGTACCATTCACTGAAAAAACTGTATTGTTCTAAATCATAATAGCAAATTAATTTATAAAATTAATTTATAAAAGGAACAAATCATATTCATAAAATTTGAAATTTAGAAGAAAGTTTTAGGCATTATTAGCCTTTAAAAAATCGGGTCATCAGCGGGGAACCAGCACAAGACTTGTTTCGGTGCCATTAATCCCCGGACAAGTCATTCTGTATGACATGCATTCAGTTTTTCTACCTTTTTCTTTAACAGAAGCCTCAAAACTGAATGTCTTAAAAAAAAAAACAACAACAACAACAACAACACATGGATTTCTAGAAATAGACCTAAATAATATCAGTGTTTTGTATGCATTGTACGCAACAATGTAAGTGGAGATTTTACATTTTAAGGCACACCATACACCAAATTATCTGAACATTTTACAGGATACAAACCCATAAGTGCATGAGGATAAGGTGTCAATCCACATGAAAATGCCCATAGCACATATAAAACATTAAATAATAAAATGAAATAACCTGTAGTATCTATTTTCAAAGGACCCATGTTGGTCAACAAGAATGCATACATGTTTTTTAACATATGGGGCAAAATCTGAATCTGAAGGTTGTCCTAGTGTCAAAATGCAGTACATATACTTTCCATGGAGCTTTGTAGCTGAACTTAACAGTACCATCAAACTTAAAAAGTCCCACCAAGCTTTGCTCATGACCATTAAGCTATAATTTGTCAGAAGTATGGTACAAAATGTGCTGTTTGGGTACAAGTGACCTGAATGAGTCATTTCATTAAGTTTCACAGTAGAAGGGTAAAGTTACAAAATAACAGGGTTATGTGTATATGTAGGATTATGCAAACAATAATATAATTAACCAAAGGTATGCAGGCTATAGGCAGTCATTATGCCCTGTGTCTGCCTTGTTTTGGAACCCATAAAAACGTGCATGGGATCCATGAAATGTGTGTGAAGCCTTCAATATTATTTGCACTTTTACGATTTGATTGAAGTTTCTGTGGATAAAGATGCTCTGCTTCAAACTGACTCAGTCTCATAGTGTTTTTATCACATGTGCTTATTGGTTAAAAATCATTTACAAATGTAGAAGTCAAATATGGATTCAGTGGAAGTGGTTCACACTCAAGGACTGCTCTGACCATTAACCAACTAGCCAAATGCTAATGTTTCTTGAATTTGGCTAAAGAAATGTGAACATGGCTAAAATACTTGAAAATGAATGATGAAAAGGCCACAATAGAATCTTTGGAGTCTGGCACTTTATGAAAGTTAAGTAGAAAATATAAATAAATATACATGGATGTTACAACTTACTGCAGCATATACCTTGACCATGCTGCCATTAATTTTATTTCCCAGGTAGTCCTGCCAGTTTACATTCACTGATGCCATGTCAAGTGCACTAACCTGATTCAAGTATCAATGATCTAGCGGAATTCAGTTATATTTTACATAAGCTTTATTTTGCAATCTACATCTTAAGAGGGGTTGAAATAAACTCGGAGGATCTATCAGTCCACAGGACTGACACTTTCTGACACTTATCAGTCCTGCCTGGTCAATGAATTCATGACCTTGTGTTGTCTGAAAGCATGAATGAAATTACATATTCCTTGCCTATGTAGGCTGTATATTTTGGGACAAAATTGAAACTATGCCACTTTTAAACGCTGATGAAAGACTGATGATTTAACAATTAAGAAATCAAGACTGTCATCTGATCCAATCTTGTGTCAAAATAAATGCTTCCCAGTAAGTCCTGTCAGTCCATGGGACTTGCACATCACACAAATTGTCAGTTCTGCCACAAAACTTTCAGTTCTGGGCTGAAGGACTGGCATTATTCGACTTCTGCTCAAAGTAGAATTCTAAATTTAGGAGGTGCCATCAGTGTGACCCTTCAAATTCAAAAGTTGATGCAACAAATTTGAATTGCTTTATTCTGCTTGCAGTTGTGAAGTTGCTTTATTTTGCTTGCAGTTGTGAAGTGTGCCACCAGGTGGCATCCAAATACAAATGTCCCAGATGTTCCATGAAGACTTGCTCTCTTTCCTGCGTCAAACAACACAAGACTAACCAGGACTGCAGTGGACAGCGGGACAAGACTACTTATGTGGCCCTAAAAGACTTTGACAATGGACATCTCTTAAGTGGTGAATGTTTTTTCTCAACTAGAATGGCTTTGGTTGTTATACCGTGATAAATCAATGGAGGTCAGATGTTGTTAGGGCCACTTTGGTAATGAATACCATGACAAATTGGTGAAAGTGATATGATGTACTGTAGAAGAGGAGTCAGTAGTGATCTGAAGCAAAGGAACATGGATCAGTTTGACTAAAACTGACATAGAATAATGTGTTTACATGTTTTTAGGTAGAAATAAGGTTGGGCACTGGAGAATGATCAGAGTGTAAGTCATGTGGCTACTCACCTTCTGTTTCCTTGATTACATAAGCTCAACATTCACCACACTAGGCCACAAAGCCAAATTGATCTACTTTAATTCTTGTGACAGCAGGTATTGTAATTGAATTCAGCTGTGCTGTCCAGTAGACTCAGAGGCAGTATGTGATTGATGTCCTGAGACCATTACATTGTCCAAATCCATGGTCACATTATCATACCCTTTAAAAAACCGACATATCTAGCACAGCATTCAGTTTATGTTGTATCACTGAGCAGAGAGTTGGAACAGAGACTAGCTCCTTGTATGTTAACTATTTATCATAGGGTTCAACAGAACTGACTTGCCTCTGATGAGTCAAGGTATGGACAAAACTGGTCAGGCATTTTGGCACATTGTGTAGCTCGTTTCATCAAAACTTGCCCTATCTTTCTATTGCTGATTTAGTCAAGTGTCTACAGCTATAGGAACATTGTGCAAATAATGTGCATGTGAAATCACATTTTATATTTTTGCTATGTTAAATATGTACATGTACATATACCTTCACTTAATCTTTTTTAGATTTGTGGACTTACCTCAAAGGTGCAGAGATATTAAATTAAATTTCCTGGGTAATTAATTGTTGATGTGCAGGGATTTGCAGTCAGTATGACTTTAAATTGATCATTCAAACATTTAGTAATGGAAATGAACTAAAACAAACAAATGTTTGAGAGTTACTGTTAGTATATTACATTTACTTTTTTTTTTTTTATATAGACTACCGTTTTTTGGAGGATGTTGGTAGAAAGTCTGACAGTGCTTGCAGAGATACTGGAAACAAGTATCGCAACCGCCCAAGATTTGTAAGTCGTTCTGTTATAGTGTACATTTTGCTTGAAGGTTCCCATGGTGGGTGAACGTACAATGAAATGTTGTTTGTTTTTCTTTAGCTCAGCTGACTTGTCAGTCAGCTGAGCTTATAGGATGGTCCTTCATCTGTCAAGCATCCAGTAATCAAGTATTTTGAAAAATAGTTGGAATACCCATGAGAACTGATCCAGCTCCTTATATTGCCAATTAATATCTACATTATTACGAATCCAAATGGACGGAAGAATTGGCAAAAACAAACTACACTGCTGCAAAAAGATTCTATTCACATACTAGAAGATCCATTGATGATCTATGTACTCTTAACAAGAAGGGTGAGATCAAGAAACATTGCCAGGAAATTTACCCCAAAAAACTTATTTTGAATAAAGAAAAAGAGAATGACAATAAGGCAACTTTCCTTGATCTTGAAATAGGGATTTACAACAAACAGTATGTGACAAAGATTTTTGACAAACAAGAACGATTCACGTTTGACATAGTTTTGTATCCTGATATCACTAGTCACGTTTGACATAGTTTTGTATCCTGATATCACTAGACACATTCCAGAGAACCTAGCCTATTGTGTGGTCATTGGACAGGTTTTACGCATTAGCAGAAACACATCACAAATAGGTGAATTTGTAAGGAGAATAACAAATATTAATGAAAAAACTATGCCACAGAACCTATGAGACGAATAAGCTATATACAACTCTGTTGAAGTGTTTCCATAGATATAGAATAATACTGACAAAATACAACACTCATTCCAAGACACTAATAGATTATATTAATCTATAGATTTAGGTAGGGCTAACATAGAAGTGGTGGTAGGGTGATAGTTGATATAAAGTTAACTTAAACCCACCTAGAAATTTTCTCTAGTCTGTCTACAGTCAGAAACCACCATTCATTGTTGGCTCCTCCTATTTCATCACTTGGGTGTAGAAGTGCCTATAGTCAAATACAGTGGTCCCCCTCTTATACGGCCACCCCAAATGCAGCCCAAAAGTGGCCTTATAAGAGGGGTGGCCTCTCTAGAGGGGGACAATATAATGGAAATGCCACACTTTCTGCTTGAGAATGGTGGCCTTATAAGAGGGGTGGCCTCTGGTGAGAGGGGCCTTATAAGAGGGGGACCACTGTACCTTAAACACTCACTTTACAACCATTGTTAGTACACAAGTGTAACATACTAGAGACGTCCGTCCACAATTCACATTTTCTACTTCTCCAAAATGGTCGGCTAGATTTACTTCAAACTTGGTGTGGATGTACCTTGGGTGGGTCTCTACCCATTCTGTTCAATTGGTCACGCTCCAGGTATTTTTAGGTTTTTTATAATTTGGGGGGGAAGGGGTCTTTTTGGGGGGAAATCTTAAAAAAAATTTTCCTCTCCGAAACTGCTCACCCAGTTACTTTGATATCACACAAGGACACTCCTGGGGACTCCTAGTTCTGAATTTGTTCACCAGGTGGCACTGCAATTTTCTATTTTTTTTTTTTTTTTTTTATATATATATATTTTTTTTATGTGTTTGTGCTATTTTTGACTTCTTCTCCAGAATTGTCACTCAGATTAAGCTAAAACTTGGTGGATATGTTCCTTGTGGAAGGGTCAAACAAAGTTGTTCACTAGGCGGCAATGCTGTGGATTCCTGGTTTTTCACAATTTTCAATTCAGGTACTTACAGATAAATGCACTTTCTTTTTAATTACTAGGTAAGTCAATGGGCATTCCAATGCCAATTCACATTTTTGACTTCTTATGCAAAACCGTTATTCAGATTGGCTTCAAACTTGTTCTATTTTTGGGCAAATCCTGAAAAAAAAAAAAATTGTTCTCTGAAACTACTTATTTAATTGCTTTGATATCACACAGGAACACTTCTAGTGACTCATAGTTCTGAATTTGTTCACCAGGTGGTGCTGCAATTTTTTTCTATATTTTTTTTGTTTTTTGTTTTCCTTTTTGTGTTTTTGCAATTTCTAACTTATGGTGGCAATGCTGTGGATTCCTGATTTTTCATGAATTTAAATTGGGGTACTTACCGGTAAATGCACATTTCCAATTGATTACTATGTAAGTCAATGGGCAGTCTAATGCTAATTCACAGTTTTGACTTTTCTGCTACAAAACCGTCAGTCAGATTAACTTTAAACTTGGTGGCAATATACCTTGGGTTGGTCTGTAGTAGATTTGTTCAAATGGACACGCTCCATTGATTTTTGGATTTTCTTTATGAATTCCCTTGTTCTTTTTTTGAGCAAATCTTAAAAAAATCGCAAGGGTATATGTATATGTCAGCTGAGCACAGGACTGTCACTGTCCTCTTGTCTTATGAACAAGACCATTATTTGTTCTCTCATAGACTTGCAGCCTTTAGCTAAGATTTCAGTATCTAAAAATCCCAAAGCTAGCACTCTGCTTACTTTTACAGGTTTCCAGTAAACTTTTTTTTCAGAACAACTGTGCCAAAAGCTTGGAAAAGACACAGCTATATCTGAGGAAGGGAAGATCTCCCAATTTGTTCATATTAGTGCCCTTGACCTAATTGCCAAGGTTACGGGACAGTTTGAGTGATTGTCAGCTTTGGGTGATAACTCAAGAACTGTTTGAGTTAGGACTTAAAAACCTGGGCATGATGACGAGTCTCTGTAAAGACTTGAAGGAGACTGTACTTGATTTGAACTGTTGCATTGTTACCATCACTTCCATCCATAAAACAGGCGTAAAATTTGGATGATTCTGTAAAGGCCTAAAAATAGGCTAAAGTTAAATCTGTCTAATGAAAAATTCAGTTTTGTGAGTGTGTGTCTAGGAGTGTAGAGGCATACAATGCTGAGTGCTGCTCAAAAAGATGACATCAACTGTGAAGAATATTTTACATTTTTTCCCGGTAACAAAAGTTTGTTAGCCATACTTTGTATGCTCTTCAAGTTGGACAACCTAATCCTGATTGGCTGAATTAGTATTTTTTTACCTGGAACTAATAAAAATAAACCATAGACTTGCCAAGATGTTGATGTTGAAGAAATCTATGTTAAGAGTACCCGATTCTGATTAGCTTTTTTTTTTATCACATGTCACATTTACAAATTTATTCATGTAATGGGAGTGGTTCAGAAAGTTTTCATTATATATATATAAACTTATGGTTAGACATAGTCCATACTATATTGGTCAAGGCGGGATCAGTGCTTTTGTGCATGTACAGCAATACCTGCTGTATGTGGCCACCTTTTCTGCCACAAAAAGTGGTCACATGCAGCAGGTGACTTGTCTGTGCAGGTAAAGTGACAAAGAAATTGACTTGTGGCCACAAATAGCAGGCAACATGTGATGGCAGTGGCTGCATACAGCAGGTATCGGCACGCTACCTGGCAAGCCGGGCATCAGCTGCCCTAGCGACGCAGCACAGCTACCACAGTTTTTACCTGTATGACAGTTTGGGCATTGTTATCCTTGAATAACCAGATTTGAAAAATCTAAACACTGCACTTCCCAGCCAATACCAACTTAATGACATTTAGTTTATCAATTTCGACCACTAGGATCGCACAACAATAGTAAACAGTATTTCGCGGGAAGTGGGACACCACTATCAGTGGGTCATCGACAGCCATATTAAAGTGTACAGACGTGAAGAAAGTGGAGAAGTTCTAAAGAGTGATTTTGATCAAGTTAGAGCTGTACTGTGCCTGAAATATGCCTCTGTACAATTGCAAGGTACCAGGCTGTAGCGCTGATAAGCGCGAATTGTCGAATCTTGACAAATATCCATGGATGTGTGGGGTTACGTTCCACATTTTCACAGTTAAGCCTCCGCTGTGGTCATGATATCGTGTCCCACTTGGTAACAGCAGTCCATCGTAACTATGAATTCAGCCATGCATGCGATAGTCACAATAAGGTGACAAAAGGGTGAACTAAGATTTCGTTAGGCTCTTATTCCAGTTAAATTTGAATTTGTAGCAGCGGTATGAAATAAGTGCGTTTCAACATCATGCTGATCTGATTGACTGTTACAGTTAAACCGTCTGGTGAACCAGGCAGCAAGACGGGGAGTCAACCTGAAAGTTTTGCCAATAAACTTTACTAGAAGAAGACAAAACAGCACTTACTTCCATGAAAGGTGAGACCTCCATCTGTAATTTATAAACTTGAACCTTAACATGGTGTGAATGAGTTGCTTGCATGTACGCATTTATCAGCAAAATTTATATTGAGTAGAATGATTCTAAAATTGGGTTACACGTAAGTGATTTAGTATTGTGGCCCTCCTGTAATGATACTGTTGCAGTGTCATTCCCGAGCCAGGGCCAGGCTTACTGCAGATCTTGGATGTTTATTAAGTTGTCATATCACAGTCCTCTTAGCTTTTAGCTCAGCTGGCTTACTAGTCAGGCTGAGCTTTTAGGATGCCAAGTTGTCCAGGGTCCGTCCGTTCACAATTACATTTTCGACTTCTTCTCCAAAACCGTCAGCCACATTCACTTCAAACTTAGTGGCAATGTACTTTGGTTGGGTCTCTACCAAGTTTGTTCAAGTGGTCATGCTCCAGTGATTTAAGGATTTTTAATGATTTTTTTTCATTTTTTGGAGGAAATCTTAACAAATCTTCTCCAAAATGGCTCACCCAATTGCTTCGATATCACACAGGAATACTCCTAGGGACTCTAAGTTCTTAATTTGTTCACCAGGTGGCACCTCAATTTGAAAAAAAAAATACTATTTTTTATGTTTTTTCGCTATTTTCAAATTCTTTTCCAGAACTGTCACTCAGATTAAGCTGAAACTTGGTGGATTTGTTCCTTGTGGAAGGATCAAACAATGTGTTCACTAGGTTTTGCAGCTTTGGACTCCTAATTTTTAACGGTTTTCTCAATGCACTTTTCCTATTGATTACATGTACTCTGTAAGTCAATGGGCATTCTAATGCTAATTCACATTTTCCACTTCTTCTCTGAGACTGTCATCTGGATTGACTTCAAACTTGGTGGTAATGTACCACGGGTAGGTCTCTACCAAATTTGTTCTAATGGTCATGCTTCAGTGATTTTTTAATTTCTTATGAATTTGGGGGTGGGGGGGTGCAACTCTTAAAAAAATCGTTTCTGAAACCACTCACCATTGCTTTGATTTCACATAGAACCATGTGATGGTCTCTTAGTCCTTAATTTGTTCACCAGGTGGCACTGCTATTATTAGCTCAGCGGACTTGCTTGTCAGGCTGCACTTAAGGAGGCTCAGTCGTCCGTCTTAGAAATACCATATTCCTTTCAATTGGCGTACTGTGCACTTAAAAAATATTTATACATGAAAATCCAGCCCAGAAAAATTGATCATAATGGCAAACCCCCATGTTTCCCATGGCAAGTCTTGCAAGGGGGGGGTCTTGGTTCACTGGTACAGAAAATAAAATTTACCAGTACAGAATACAGGAAATAATTCTTCTCCAGTACACAGTACAGAAAATAAGACATCCACAATATACATTTTCAAATTTGAGATGGTTATACAACCTGTAAGAACAAAGATGCCACAGACAGTTACATATGTTAACCTGAATTGTTACAATTTTTACCTGAAACTTGTGTTCCTCCTTGTCTACCTCCTCAAATTTGAACTGTTTAGACAAAATGGAATTTTTTTTTTTTCAAGCAAAATTTTTTTTAGTACAGGTAGGAATATTACATGTGTTGTTGGTACACTTCACGCATAATAAATTTTGGTCAGTACGGAGTACATGGTTTGCTGTCAGTACGCTATACAGTGAATAATTTTTTCTCTCTACACTGTACGAAAAATAAAAAAAGCCCCAGTACAGAGCACGGGCAACCCCTTTCCGACCCTGAAGAGTTGGAACAGTCATCATATTCATGTCAGTAAAATTGCAGGTAATTTTAAAACTATCAATATAAATTTTGTGGACTCACGTAAACACTATAGGATGATAACATACATATCAAACTTTATTTCTATCAATGAAAAACAAAAATTTTTGGTAAACATAGGTGATATTCAGCCAACTAAATGCCTGGGCTCCCATGTGAGCAAGCCAGCATGGCTACCTAAACGGGAAGTGGTGACTAAGCATGTTCAGTATGACAGAAAATGCTCAGCAAAGAGGGATTTCTTGTTTCAAAGTACACACAGAGATGCAGATAAGGTGGAGAGCATTTAAAAAACACAACAAGCCATCATGCTTTTTGTGATAAAGAATTGTACTTGATTGGAAAAGTATTGATTTCATAGCTAGTCATGCATGGTGATAAAAGAGTTGCATTGAAAACCACACCAGTTTCACTTGGGGATCACTCAGTAAAAGTAGGGATGTGCAGGTATTGGGGCATGTGCACTAATTGGAATGAATACGGTACTTCGAAATGTCATATGCACTTGCTTTAATCCATGTTGTTTTTGTTTTCCTTTTTTTTTTTTTTTTTTTTTTTTTTAGACTCTTAGGAGTGCTTCTGTTAGGGCTAATCTTGCTGGGGAGTTTTCAGGTAGTCTTAATAGATGTGCTAGCCATCTCAGTCTTCCTTTCTGTACTGTGGTGCTCCATTTTTCCTCTCCGGTCCTTTTTATTGTTCCTCATTCTTGATGATATGGGGCCATTTGATTTGTAATATTTTGCATGTCAGGTTTCTGTCGAAGGCATCTATCTTGTCTGTGTCTGTCTTTTTGAAGAGTCCATAGTTCACTGTTGTATAGGAATATACAGGAATATGCAGGAATACATAGGAAGCTGTTGACTCAGTTTTAAATCAGTGCTCTAAGGGTTAAAATACTGTTTTATTGTGTTTCAATTTTAATAGTTTTGTGCCATTAGCAAAGTAGGTAAAGATGAGAATGTAGCAAAATTCGGTCAATTTACAGCAATCTTTAAAACCAGATGAAACATAATGAACCATTGTCGTACATTTCAGAAGCAAACAACTCAGTTGGCATATTGAGTGGATTTTCTCACAAGCAGAGGCAAAGTACACAGACAAGAGGTGAGAATTTGTCATGAAGGACAAAGTCCACAGAAAATTTCCCCTTCCCATCTGAGTAGATCAGTTGGCATGACTGTGACTAGCTTTGTCATCCAGCTGTTCCACAAATGTGCTTTTGTGAGAGTGTTGGATCCAAAAATAGAACTGGATATTTTCTAATTGTAATTGTGTGTTACTGATGACATTGAAGACCAAAGCAGGTGTGTTCTTTTAAATTCAACTGTCCAATGAAAAGCTATATATATCAAGATTTACCTTTTATATGCTTCTGTGTGTTCTCTGCTTCTTTGTCAAGAGAAGCCACATTGGGCATAAATAACTTTGATTTCTTGGTTTTATCAGTTTACTAATGGCAACAAGTTAATGTGTCTGATTTTCTTTGAAGAATAAATCAGTTGTTCTATGCTGTAAAATTTAAATTGTTATGGCAACAGTTGTCTTCCAACCAGAGATGAAAATGGCTACAGCTCCAATTTTAATTTTCCTGCAGGATACCAGATGGCACCACTGTGCAAGACTGTTTAGACAGATTTATTCACCCACAGAAAGGAGATGCAGTGATTTTACAGCAGCTGAGGTCTTACGCCAGAGCTGAACCCACTGCGCTGCGACTTTTCATAAAACTGGAAGAAAGACCGGCCAATTCAGTCAGGTGTGTTGAGGGATGTCCCATAGTCCACTGAAAATGATTTGTTGTAAAATCATTTGTGTTTTATGGAGACTAAATTAGCCTATTTCATTAAAAAATATCTCCAATAAATGTGTACATGGTAAATATGGCTAGAATGGTCATAGAATTTCAATCAATTGACCGTAGAAATTGTTAGTATTTATTTGTTAGAGGTTAGTTTGCTTGATTTCTTTCTATATTATCAAGTTCAAGTATAGTGCTGTGATTGGCTCAAGCAACAGGTAACAATCTTTAAAAGGTCAGTCCACGTAATATTTAGGCTAACATGATAAAAATTGACTGCATGCTGAGTAGGGTAAAAAAAAATGGCAGCACTGGTGTATTTCCTTCATGACTTAGTTTTTCACAATGAAAAATTACATGGACAGAAGGAAGGAAGGAAAGAGGGATGGAGAGAATAAGAGAGAAAGAAAGAAAAGTAAACAGAGAAGAGGTGAGAATTTGTCATGCAGGACAAAGTCCACAGGAAATTTCCCCTTCCAGTGATGCGCTGAAGACCCTATAATTTATTTGGGCTAATACAACCTAAGTCAAAATACTACATAGGAACATGTGCAATATGGACAATAGTACTTCCATATGTATGTAGGTTAGACAGTGACAGGTTAGCTTATGGAGAGTGAAGAGTTCAGACTGCAGAATAGGATAATGACTTAGTCTACTAGGAAGTGTTCCTGGACTAAAAGACAAATACAAACAGACCAAAAAAACTGGCAATTTTAATGCCTTGTGTAACCTGGAGTTGCTCAGAAATATAAATGCTTGCATCGTGGTTTTCCCCATATTGGAAAGTCTCTCAAGTCACACTAAAACAAATGCATACCATGAACATGGGTGTCAAACTTCAGTCTTCAGACAGAATTCAGTCTCGGGAGCTTTTAACATGCCATTGTTTTCTATTGGAAGAGTTCTAATTTTGGCCATTTTCAGTCTTGTCAGGGCAGGACCTCTAACATCCATGCATGAATTCCTCCAGGTATAAATATTCCCGGACTTGAGCAGGAGCAGGTCCATTCAGGAATATTTGACCTATTTTGATTTGAGATCAAAACTTAGAAATTCTGTTTTTGATTATAATTTGGCAAATGAAGTGCTCAAAAAAATTATTTAAAGAAAAATGTGTGAAGTTTGTCATGATGTAGCTAAGTGTTGCTGTCATGCAGGTACCATGAATTGGAGAGCAGCTTGTCCTTGGCAGACAACTTAAAGAACAAGACGATAGTGGAGTACCCTACAATACACGTAGTGCTCCCAGACCATGCTCACAAATATCCTCTACTAGACCAAGGTGAGTGGTGAATTTCTCAGGTGTGACCCTTCTGTTTGTCTCGCCAGCATAAGCTGTTGGCGAGACTAAGTACTCACTTTCCATCTGTCTGTCCGTCAACGAAAAACTTCATAGTGGCATTACTTCACCAAGTACAGTAGGTAGGGCTTTCATACTCAGGTAAATGATTGATAGTGGTGGTCACTACTGATTTGCACCATCACTGTCACTCTTGATTGGTCACATCATGCTTGAATGAGCATTGCAGAAAACTTGGGAGGCTGGCAAGACATTCATGCCCTGTGGGCATGGCTCTGGTTTTGTAGGAAGCCAGACTGGATAAACTCGTGACACCAAGCATGCAAAGTGAATACATGCATTGATGTTGAATCAAACTCTGTCATCTTTTATTCAGTTTTAAATCAAACTTGCTACATACTTCTGTGTTTTCTCAAGAAAAAGGGCGTTGAAAAACACTCGGATATCTAAAAGATAAAGATTAAAGGCCCACTTTCGCATACACTTTTGAGTATATGCTCATGAAAACATTTTTTCAGTTGATCAAAATAAGAATGGGAGGGAAGAAAGGAAAGAGAGAGAAAGAAAACGAGGTCCCAGCAGAATATACCTGTAATACACATGCAGGGAAAAACTTAAATGTATAAATTATGTGAGCCTCAAAACTCCAGGAATTGTTGAGCACATGGCGTGGAGGAAACCTGGCCACAGCTGACTTGATCAAATAAGTTGCTAATGAATCATTTAGAATGTTGTCATAGAATTGATTTGGGTTTTACAGGAGCTGTAAAAGCAGAGCTGGAGAGCTCCGAGACCTCAACTGAAGCTGCTGTTGCTGTGGATATCAAAGATACAATGGACAATGAAGCGTTAATTAACAATGCAGAAACGGGGTTATGTGGCCATACTTCTGAGGCAAGAACTACCCAAAGCTGAATCGTTAGCATTGAACGTGAGGACACCTTCAAGGGCAAAGACTGAGCTGCACTTGCAAGTTGTTGGAGACACAGACTGTATAAGTGTGGTGCCAAATGATGTTTCTGTGGACATCTCTTGTAAGTCTGATAGTTGTGAAGACTGAGACCACGGTGATGAACTTGACACTTGTCAATATATCAGCCCGGTTGGACGAGCTTGTATGTATGTATGTATGTATGTATGTATGTATGTATGTATATATATATATGTAAAACTTTATTACAATGTACTGCCAAATAAAAGTATTAAAAGAACTGACATGGGCTTTGTAATTGTCAGTGGGGTTTGTGTCATGTGTACAAGGCATCAACACAAATGAGTGCTGTGTTTTCAAAACACCTTTCAGTAATGCTATGGTGGCCAGGTGTTTCAGATATATAAATTAAAATGGAATAATATCTTTCTGAGCCTGTGAGGGTGTTCTTTCATCTTATCAGATTGGTATAGGCTTGCCCAGATCATATTTTTTAAAGTTTATAATTAGTTTTTTAAGCTGAGCTGGCTTGTCATTGAGCTGAGTTTTTAGGGTGGCCTATCATCAGGTGCCCTGTCTGTCCCACCCACAATTGACATTTTTATTTTTTCCAATACCATCAGCCAGATCTAGTTCAAACTTGGTAGGGATGTACCACAAGTGGTCTCAATGAAATTTATTCAAATGGTCACACACAAGTGATTTTTATGAGTTTGTTCTCTTTTGGAGGGGGGGGGGGGGGGGGGCGTGTTAAAAATTATTCTCTAAATCTGCTTGGGCAATTAGTTCAAAATTGCATTGGGACTTTTCTGGGGACCCCTAGACCTTAATTTGTTCAACAGGTGATGCTGTAGGCTTTATTACAAATTTTTGTGATTTTTATATTTCCGACTTCTTCATACGGGCCATTAAGACTGTTATTGAAATGTGGTGAAAATGTATCATGTGCTGGGGTCAAACAGATTTCTTTCCTACGAGGTGATACTTGGGATGCCTGATTTTTTTTAGCTCAGCTGACTTGCCAGTCAGCTGAGCTTATGGTCCGTCAACTTCATCCACATCTGTCCATCAACAATTGACAATTTTTACTTCTCAAAAGCTGTTGGCTGGATTCACTTGAAACATGGGGATGTACCTTGCGTGAGTCTCTGCCAAGTTTGTTTAAATGGTCACTGTCCAGTGCTTTTTTTTTTTTTATTATGTTTTTTTTTTTTTTTTTTTGTTGAAAAAAAATAAAAAACAAATTTTTTCTCTCCAAAACTACTCAGCCAACTGCTTTGAAATTGCATAGGGACACTTCCACCGACACCTTAATTTGTTCACCAGGTGATGCTGTGATTTTTACCTCAGCTGACAAGTCAGATGCAGATTCACTTAAAACTTAGTTTGAATGTATCTTGGGTGCATCTCTGCCAAGTTTTGGTCAAGTGTTCATGCTTCAGTGATTTTTTTTTTTTTTTTTGCGAAATCTTGAGAAAAAAATCTTCCTTGCTTGAAAATTGCACAGGGACACCTCTGGGGACCCCTACATCTTAATTTTGCAGGCCCCATAGGGGGCATGTTTAGTCTCATCATCTGCCCCTGCCGCATATCTTGTACACCCCATTCAAAAGTCTCTACCATATTTGGAACACTGTGGACCTATGGTGACAGAAACCAGAATGAGGCTGTGGTGGACACCAATTCAAGTCCCCATTCACTTGCATGTTAAATTTGCTTATTTTGCTGACTCGTATTTTTTATTAAAAATACTTTTGAATATAACCATTGTGTTATTCTGTTAGGAAAACTCGAGAACTACAACATAAGGGGAAAAATCTTCAGTGTTTTTACTTTTCCTAATTGCCAATGATATACATCTCAGTTCAATTTTGACACCCTGTACAGTTGGACCCAAAGGCAGAATAAGCCGCTGATGTCATGCTTAGGGGATGCATGATGTTTTTCGCAGACAAAACTCTTGCTTCTTAGTTTGTTCAAGAGGTGGCACTGCGATTTTTTTCGATTTTTTTTTTTTTTATGGAATTTTTGTGTAATAAGGCTATTTTGGAATTCTCACAAACTGTCTCTGAGACTGCTCTGAAACATAGTGGATATGTAGCTTGTGGGAGGGGTAAACAAAGTTGGTCACAAAGTAATGATACTATGGGTTCCATGTCAAAACATAACCTCCTTCAAATGTACCTGGTTTTGACCAATGGACGTTCTCAATAGTGAAAATGTACCCTTTACGTGTTCTTTATTGTTTTTCAATGCCGACATATTCTTATGTGCAAGAATATGTCGACACTGAAAGTGACTCGTTTAGGATGGCCAGAAACTGTGTACATGCCTATTTAAATACAAAGAAGCCCAACAAACCCAACTTTTCTGATCAAACCCCATAATGTCACACTTTTACTTTTGATATTTTTACTTGTATAGGATGATGTTTTGTATGATCCCCATGTACTTTTTTGTGAATTTCCCGGGTGTGGGGGGTTAATAAAGTAATCATTAATGTTGTCTTGATATTTGATGCTAGCCCGCCCTTCAAATTTCTCAGATTTGTGTTGTTTTTTTTTGTTTTTTGTTTTCAGGGGCGACAATCTTCAGGCTTCAGTGAATTAAAAGTCTCGATCTAAAAAAAACTTAAATGAAGAGGCGATGATGATTTCTCACCTTAGCTTTTGTATGTGTATTTTCTATGAATATGTCTATTATGGATCAAGTTGAGAAATATTTTCACCATAATTTACAGAGGAATCTGATGTCTTTCAAGAGACACTGTGTGGTTTGAGGATTAACACAGACTGGCGTCTGTATGCACAAGGTTGCTTTGAGGGGATTAACACCTAGCCCCCTACCCAGACCACCAATGTGACTGTTGGTAACGCCCTGCCTTCCTTCATCCTATCTTAATTCCATGGAAAAATGTCAACAAATTATACAAAAAAGCAATAAATCACAAAATGTTTAATGTGCAGTGTTATAGAGAGAAGAAATATATGCAAAACCCGACTTGTGTTTAGCCAGACTGACAGACACCCAACTTCATATCGCAATAACATACACTCTAGAGATCCATAGTCATAGGCATATATTTAACACAGAAATAAATGCACAACTAGCATGACCAAATGCGACATTTGGTAGTGTAGCATATACATCTTTAGACAGAGCTTTTTTTCCATCGATTCAATGGGAAATGGTGAGATTTCCTGTCTGTAGGCCTATGTAGGGTTTTTTTATGAATAGTATATTTTGAAATCCCTATAACAAAAAAATGATACCACTGAAGAAAAAAATAATTACACATATAAAGGAGGGAACACTTTCACTATGGTACATTTCGACCGGGACCCACACTATTGATCCCTGATTTTTCAAGATTTTCCAATTTGGGACTTGTTGGTTAATGCATGCTTGCCTACTGATTACTATTTACAAATCAGTGAGGAATGCAATGGAAATTCACATTTTCAACTTCTATTAAACTATAAACCAGATTCACTTCAAACTTGGAGGGAATGTATCTTAGGTGGGTGTTGGGTGTCCACTAACATTGTTCAGATGGTCATGTTTCAGGGATTTTTTAATTTTGTATGAATTTTTGGCAAAATCTTGAAAAGAATTCTCAGAAATCACTCAACCAATTGCTTTGAAATTGCATAGGGACATTTCTGGGGTCCTCCAGACCTGAATTTTTGTTAAGGAGGTGGTGCTGCAATTTTTTTCTATTTGTTTTTTATTTTTTATGGATTTTTGTGCGTTAACACTATTTTCAACTTCTCCAAAACTGACAGAGATTGTTCTGAAACATAGTGGATATGTAGCTTGTGGGAGGGGTAGACAATCCTGTTCACCAGGTAGTGCTACTGTGGATACCCGATTTTTAACAAACAATCAGGGTACATGGCGGAACAAACAAAAAAAAAAAAAAAAAAGACTTGAACTCCAGTAAAAGTGAATGTAATAATGTAAGTTTATTGCATACTTTGGCATTGTAGCATTCAC
Organism: Hermodice carunculata; assembly: GCA_964020975.1. NCBI lineage: Eukaryota > Metazoa > Annelida > Polychaeta > Eunicida > Amphinomidae > Hermodice > Hermodice carunculata. The sequence continues at coordinate 46,180,586 of OZ026625.1, forward strand.
TACAATCAACTTTGATCAGAGTAAACATTTGACTAACAGATACACACAATAGCAAATTGCCACGTGTCAGGAATTAATGTCAATTACAAATCCTGGTCCCCTGTTACATCCAACGAAGGAATGACTGGAAATTGCGTATGCGTAACTTCTTTATTGTGTGATATGAAATGCTGGTATTGTTGATCAATTCTACCAAACTAGTTTTGTTCAGTTTTAGGGAATTAACCCTAGTCACATGAAGAGTATACAAGTGAACACAGCTTCGGCAATATAACGCTACTACCATCTCAAGTAAAAACGCAAATCAATGGTGAAAACAAGTGCAATTGTGACCATATGGGCAACAGAAATTAATGCGTTTACAAAATTGAAAAACAATACAAAAGTGACATGCAGGTGACAATGTTGAGGTCAATAGACTGGCTGTTGCTGGAATTGTGTACTTTCTGGTCAGGTTTCTAGAACACCTCTGGATCAGTATTTCCTGAAAGGGGCGAAAACAAAACGTCTGGACAGAAAATTTTGTTTCACTTACAGTATTAAGGAAAATAAGTTTCACTACATTGAAATTTTGCTGAAATTTACACTTAAATTGCAACAAAGTCTAAAACACATGATGCAAATTTATATGATTTTGGAACCAACTAAAAGACCAACTTGCGTGTGTGTGGTTTTTGTTTTTTGTTTTTGTTTTTTACATCAACGACACTTTGATTTTAACCTTCAATAAATGTGAAATGGCTGTATATGTCATTTAATAAAACATATAATTCTGCAGCATCCTTCACTTTCTCCGCTTTGAGCAAAATAGTTTTTAGCTGTTCCTTGGACACAAAGATTGAGAAATTAGACAATGAACCTCTCCATTAATGTGGACCAGACTGCTATTTTATCCTTTTCCTCCTTAAATTAAGACCGGGTCAACAGCTTTCCGTGGCATGGATTGGGCACTAAGTGCCCACCCCATGCCACGGAAAGCTGTTGACTTGGGGCATGTGATCTTGATAGCGCTCATCCACAAGTCTCAAATTGTTTTTCATTGCTCTTGAAATTAGTTGAAAACACGGATGTAGACGACCTTTGACCACCAGCCAGTTTAAAGCAGAAAGGGCTAAAATTGTCCACTTTCCTGCCAGTTCTGTGTATTCTTCACTTCACACAGTCTGCCCCAACTGCATGGACTGGGTTATCTGCTTCTTAATTTGTGTCATTTCAGTGGAAGGATCCTATTGTTAGTTTTATAACCTTTACCATAACCATTTTTGGAGTAGCTTTGCAGACAAAAGGAGTGTAAATGAACCTGGCTTAGGCTGCTCGGCAGGCAACTTATCACCGCACTTCTTTCCCTGCCAAGGAAACAGCCCAAGCCCTGTGTTTCCCCCCACCCCCACCCGCCTTCCCCCACACTACCTGGACAAGAGAAAAAAAAGAAAGTGTGGATTTTTTTCCCCACCGCAACAATTCAGGATTTGTACTCGCAACATCAGCAACGATTAATTTCTGGTCTTGCCCACTACACAAAGTTCCCAGAGTGGTGTATTCCATCTCCTCAAAACAAAAAGGTCTGTTCAGTAGACCCATTTACGACCCCAGAGGGCAGCACTTAAGGGTGATCATCTGGAGTTTTACTGATTTCCATAACAACAAATCTTTTGGAAGTTCTGGCCCGTCAAATAGGCAAATTTATTTATTTATGCAAATGAACACCGTCAGGTGCTGCCACCTGGGGTCCTAAACTCCTCTGTTACCATAATAGTCCTGTTGAGCACCCTATGTACCTAGGAAATTTTAAGCAATGGAACACGAACATTCAGACCTTTGTTTGAATATTACAATAGTTTTGCACAATTAATGGTCAAAATTTCTCATATTTACATTATGTTGTTTTAACATTTTCTGTCTCATAAAAAGGTGTGAAGTCCTAGTTGGCACTGGCAGTTCTCAAAATAGCGAATTTGAAATGCTAAACAATGGCTTGTAAAATTGGCCAACACCTACCAAAATTTCCCCAAATGATTTATTTCTGTGCAGAAATTTCCGATTTCAAGCCAGTGAAGGTCTTGCCTGGAAAAACAGAATTGTGGCTATTGATTTCAAAATCCTTGCACTGACCTAGATGGAGTGCCCATGGGAAAGGGGCACTAAAATGGGATATTATGGTGTGTGGGATCTCCCAACATGGGATAACCCGTGTTGGCTGATCACTGAGCATGCCTGGGGGTTCACTTTGATACGCTTGCCAAAGGGACTACGCATCAAAAGTACCAGTTGAATTTGCACAATACAATCAGATCAGAAACATACCAAACTGATTTCCCATGACAATTCCATCCGACTGTTTGACAAAGGGAAGCCACAGATTGCAACTAGAAAACTGAAAATACAACATTCTGGAATATACTTCCACGCAGATAAATTGTGTGAAGATATTGCCGCATCTTGCTCCCAAGCAAATCTACATTTTTGATGGAGTAAGATGGTCTCTTCCGTACATATGACAACAGCCCAGTGAAACCTGCTTTCACGAAAATCCTCATATCGGCCTACAGAAGTAGTCTTTTGGTCTTATCCATTGTGTGTGACTAGTGCGACGATTCTACATGTATTCATCAAATATTGCAAAATGTATAAAATTACTTCTAGATAATTGACACACGTGGCAGTTGAAATAAAAGAACATTGTCCAACAAACTACTTGTTCTACTCTTCACATGCATATACATTCAGGTACGAGTATTAGTTCTGGTTCCGTGTATGGAATACATCCACACCTCCACTTGCCGCCTTATATCATCCTACAATTTGACTTTTCTTCCTGTATAACTCAGCTTTTACCTGTTGCCCAGGCCATCAATTTTTTGCATTTTGTTTTTGTTCTGCGGGTTCAGATTGCTCAAATATAACAAACAGATTCCCTCTGCTCTACCATGACAGTTTCCGAGTGGTAAATATCCATGCTTGTGAGGTGGCCTTAATTCTAGCCGGCAGAAAATATCTTGTGGAATAAGGATGCTGGTACAGTACCATGTACATGCATCAGACGCTGGTCAAAGATCTCTTCTCGACCCCTGAAACCATGGGTATTTCTACATCCCAACCCCAAGCCCACAGCTGGTCCACCCACCTACATGTATGAAGACAGGAAAATTACTATGTCAAAGTGTGCACAGAACAAGACACGAAGACTAAATTTCCACAAAATTAAGATACAAGCCACTTTTCATTAATTTGCCTTAGGTTACAATATGACAGCTGTTTGAGCTGCTAAATTCTGTTGAGCAGTATTTTCTTCCAATGAATAATAACCTAGAAAAGTATACATACATGTACACGTACATGATTTCACTTACCAAATGAATGGGGCATTTCTTCTGCTGCTCTGATAAATATCCATGTGATAATATACTCTGTCTTTCTTACACTGAATCAACAAATTCTTGATTATCAGTGATGACCAGAAGCCCCCCCCCCCCCCAACACACAAATAAAAATACAATAAAATAACAATTATTTGTTTACCTGGGCTAGGATATGCTAAGGAGTACACACAAAATTGTCAACATATACTTGCAAAAAAACAAAAACAAAATGCAAAAAAAGAACAAAAAAAAAAAAAACGAAGCTCTGGACAATCAGGTAAAGCTACAACCCAACCAGGGGCTAATGGCGTACTCCACCTGTCAACTATCTACACACAATCAACTTATTTGCACACATATACATTCTCCAACTCAAATGGCTTTTAAAGTTTGATTCTGGGCATTGACTACTTTAACAGAAGCAGTACAACTGTGACTTTTGAGGTACTCACTGATCAAGCCATGTCACGTATTGTGTTCCTCCAATCCATGATACTACATATAACTGTAAACAAATTACTTATTCATGTTCTTTTCCCACACTTGGAAATGTGAACCTTGCATTTTGCTTTAAATGTTAAAACAGATGCCATACACAAAGATATACTTGGCTACCGTGAATGTTTTCTATGTAGAATATTAAGTCTCAGTTTAATGTTACTGTTCAAACTTGAACATGCAAAAATATGTACATGTATAAAATTAGACGCATGCTCTTGATACACTCAAGGTTAGGTATTCACATTGAATTACTAATGCCATTTGTATTTTGATAACATGATTGGGTGCAGAAGTAGTTTTTGCTTACTCAACTCCTATATAGTGTAACACTGTGTCTAGAGGGGACCCAGCCCCCATCAAAACCACATTACCAGCACAACATGTAGCTCCACAAAGAGGCCTGGAACCATGAAGCTGGAAAGTACAAATTCTTGCTTCATACAATTGCTATGTGAGTACATGTGAATTAAATCTGAGCATAATCACACTTTTGTTAATTCCCCACAAAATATGTTCACTTTCCAAGATCCCATTCATCTTTCCTGGCATACTTTTACATCAGAGCAGTGTTGCATGGAGAGATGCAAAATGAATTTATCGTCAGCTGGCTATTCCACATTCATGACTGCTTCAACGGTGTCTATGAACTAAATCGGAGCATAATTCCCGTATTGATTATCATCACTGTCTTCCAAAACGCATTCATTTTCCACAATTCCATTCGTAATCGTGAGTTCCTTACAAAATCATTTCATTTTCGAAGATTCCATTTGTAGTTGTGACTTCTGCACCTTTAAATCACAGCAGCACCACACCAAGGCACAAAATGCATTTGCCGGCATGTCGTCATAAAAACTGCCTCTTCAATGTGCTCCTCACAAAACTGCTCGGTGCCCTTAATCAACGCATTTTATAGATCATTCATAATGCCCCCTCTGACCAGGGTTTACACAGAACAATTATTCATGCTCTCAACTTGTATGAAGACAACTCAACATAGTGCATTGACAGAGTATTACTAAAACATTTCCTCCTACAAATTACACAAGACATTCAGTCGCTGGTGTATTAATGGGCATTTTTCACCCCTCTACTTAAAAAAAAAGAAACTCTCTTGCTTTGCCTGTTCATTTAACCATGTTGAATAAAGTTTAACAATGTGATTTCCTGGCATTTTTAGTAGATAATACAAATATATATATATATCTAAAAATATGATGACTGGAATATATGTACATGTAGTGGTCCACCTAATTCTTTGAACTTCTGATTTTACCATGGTTTTATGTGTGATTTATACAATACATCTATAGCATTCAATTTGATCCATGGCCCATGGGTGGAGACATTTCACAGAATCAACACCAGATATGTATGTGAGTGGCCCCGTTTATATTGGTCCCATATCCTTTGCATACCATGACAAACTGTCAAATGCCTAATACCCACATGATGTATTTGACTATATACTATCACACATACCAGTATGAATGTAAACACTCAATGTTACAATTGTTATCACAATGTTAAAGTGGAACACATTTAGCCTGTTTTATAAGAGTCCACAAGAAACAAAACAGAAAACCAACACAAATATACCTACAATAATCCAAAAACAAAACTTCACTCATAAAATTTGTATTTGTTGTCCCAAACTCTGCCGGCAGATTTTTCAGGGGAAAGCAACTGTATCTATGCAACAGATGCCATGTAATCCTTTCAATACATACTTGCCTGCATGGCAGCCCAATCTTGGTGTCTTTGGGACCATGCCCAATGCAAGGGTTGGTACATACCAAATAAACCACAAAGTTGCCTGAATTATCCAGTTTCTGTATCAAAAATTGCCATACTAAAACATTTTTCTGGTTGTATACGTGTTATTACACATTGAACCTTACTTATTTTAGGGCAGTGATAAAATACCACAAATCTATTATATGTAGAACATTACTTATGTATATGGCAATGATAAAATAACACTGTGTGGCCACTATGGACCAAAGGTTGAAACTCGTAAGAATTTTCTTCAACCATATACACAGTGAAATTAAACAGAACAGACGTATCTCTACCACTATTTTCTATTCTAGTTTTTCCAGACCAGCTGCACTTAATTTGTACAATATTTGTGATCATAACCTGCATCTTAATGGTCCACTTCGATACACTTGAGCAATAACTCTCCATAACAGTTATTGCTGCAAGACCATGTTTACGATAAATTTTGCCAAATATTCTTCAGCAATTCACTCTCAGATCATGTGCATTTACCCCTGAAGTTCACCTTTAGTAGCTGAAGGCCTCAGTCCACCATTTTTGCACTCTGGGAAGCCATACTTCCCAGCAGCAGCAGCATGACGGCCTGGCAGTGCCAAAACCACTCGTCTTGCACTCAACATGTCAGTCTTTACGAGAAGGAAAGTGCTTGTTAAATCCAAACACAGTGGTGCAACCACCTCCTGTGATCAGACTGTGTCCTTCCTTTTAAGACCACTGTTTCATGAAAGTCAAGTCTATTTCTCTTAAGAAGTATGCCTGCATTTTAAGGCCACCTAGTACCATATGGTACCCCTTTTTGGTGACAGTTGGGGCAGCCCTGAATGGCAGGTCCTACTGCAGGGACTATGGATGCAATTTCTCCTGCACTTCCTGTTACAAATATAAAGGAGAAATCCCTCAATTCAGTGGAATAACTTCAAGACATAAATGAATAGATAGCTTGATCCTCTCAAATGGCAACATTGTGATTCTCCTACCTCTATAATGACACATGTTCTGTCTTGCACTATCGAACCTGCCCTTGAAAATTTAAGGGGAATCTCTGATTGGTTGGCACAGCTAGAATTCTGCATGTCTGCATGAGGTTTGGAATCGGGGGGAGGGAGGGTACTCCCCATATAAGCCTATACAGGTGGGTGCCGTCCAAAAGACCCCCTATTTTGAACTTTAGTTACTCCCAAAGACACCATTCTCTCTGAAAGACCCCCCCCCCTTTTCTGTACATGTATTTCATGCTATTAGTATACTGCTGCAGGCATTTTTGTGTGAAAAGCATCTTCTTCCGGAAAGTCCTTAATACATATTCTTTATTAGAGCACTAACACATGATTAAACTTATCCCAAAGACCCTCCTATTTCCTCATTCATTTATATAGCTCTTGTTGGGTCTGTATTTGAAACCCTGGGTGGCACCTACCCTACCCTGAAGTGAAAGGAGTACCCCCCCCCCACCCACTTTGTTGGAGGTTCAGATATTAGGAACTCATTCTATACAGATTTGGTAGAGGCATTGATCAGTGATTTTTGTATTGCCTGGTATATCATGCTTCAGCTGTCATTTAGCAGCTGAAGTATGACTTTTAACACCATGCAAAAACCACTGACTTCAGTGGTGTGCTGATAACTGCAATGAAGTTCTTTTCATGAGAAAATTTGAACATGCGATTCATAATCACATACAGTGTCAACTAAATATAGCTGAAAAAGGTGAACGATAAAAAAAAAAAGTTAAAAAGTAATCTGGTTACCATGCACCATTAAGTTCTCTGCAGAAATCATTATTGCCTGCACACACTACATAACCAATAGTTTTGTTTGCACCCAGATTTTGCAGTTTAGCAGTGATGTGACCTATTACCCAGTCCTGTAACTTTTGGAAACAAGACTGCAGCATGGTTAAAAAAAATGACTCAAAACAAAAAGGGTTACCGGTATGCTAATAATTTATGCATCATCCAAAAATTGATTGTGGTCAATTTTAATATATGCGGGCTTGCATTCTAAGGAAAACGTCACTTCAAAATACTGGATACTTGCATGGGTTAACACATACATGCTGAAGAGGACCTGGCATTGGCGAGTATGATTTTATCCACCAGAAAGATGCCATGGTTTTTCTGTTACATTTTATCCATTAACAGACCACAAAATTCAAGAATCTGTTGATGTTAGGGTTTTAGAAGAGCCTGATAATCTTGATTCATATTTTGATGCGAAACATTGGGGTGGTAAATGGAGTGCCAGAGAACATACACATATTTCTGTTCAGAGTAGACATCTCCTATGTGTATTTTCCAGCAGTATATACAATGTACAAGTAACATGAAATAATCTTCCTTCCAGCTAATTTTGTTCTAAATCTACATACATCATTTTAACTATCTAAAAGCTATTTTCTGTTAACTGTACAATAAAAACAATACATCAAGATATAATTCTCCAGCTTATTTCACCTGCACATAAATGAGACAAAAAGAAGCCTTGTGATCTAAAATTTCAACCAACCTATTCATGAACTGGCCATTATTTCAGTGTCTCCCTTTTTTGAAAACATAGGAATGACCCCTAAATTACCATCTTCTGATGTTGGCGAGTCAGTTCTGCACTCAGGATTCCTGGACTCTAACATGAAGCCAGGCAACAAAGGAAGTGGTTCCACGATTGTGTCCGAGCCAACAAGGCTATCGGAGAACTCCTGTGCCTCTTCCTCGGAGGATTGATTCGGCATTTCACTCATGTCCATGGGATCTTCCTCATTTGCTTGCTCATCTACATCCATTTCACTTTCACCTGTTGGTTTCCTTTCTTTGTGATCATCTCCACTTACTTTCTCTAATGCCGACGGTTTGTCTTTTCCATGCTTGGCTCGACGATGATGAAGCAGTGCCCGGCCTGTCGTGAATTTTTTCAAACAGTCATCACACTTAAAGGGTTTCACCTGTACTTTACACTTTAATTCATGTCTGGCTAACATTATCATAGTCTTGAACTGTGAGCCACAGTTCACACACAGCAAATTCCCTGTACTTTGCCCGGCATTTTTAGCAGGTATGTCATTGTTCTCAAACTCTGCGTGGCAGGTCACGTAGTGCTCTCCCAGTCGGTCTTCTGTCGAAAAACTGCAGTGACATAAATTGCACAGATAGGGTCTGTTTGATCGACGCTTTATGGCACTTTTCTTCTGCTGTTCTACCAGGGCCTGGTGGGCGCGTTTCAAGGCTTCAGGAGGTTTCTTAGGATTCACAGTACTGTTCCCGAAAAATTTGTGTACTCGACGTTCATGGCGTAACAGATTGCCAGACTGGGTAAAACTTCGCTCACAAATCTGACACTTGTATGGCCTGTCTCCAGTATGTGTACGTTTGTGTTTCTTGAACGTTGACAGATCACGGAAGGACTTGTCACAAAACTCACATTCAAAGGGTTTGGCACCGGTGTGAATGCGTTCATGTACTTTGAGTGATGTTGCCTGTGAAAAAACTTTGTTGCAGATCTTGCAACAAGGCGGGTCTTCCAGTCTCAATTCACCATCTGAGGATGGGCTCCCGAGTTCTGCTTCTATTTCAGGCTCGGGTTCTGGTTCAAAAACCACCTTCTTTTTCTTTCGAGGTGGCTGCTTTTTCTTTGGTTTCAGTTTCTTTTCTGAACCTTTTTCAGTTTCACCTTCGGCATTTTCTACTGCCTCCGTGGCTTCAGTCTTACTGCGGGTATTAATAGAGTACTTCTTTTTCATCAACATTTCTTCTTCAGTGTCATCAAAGTCATATGGAGATTCCAACACCAAAGGAACAAACTCCTCTGAGGGAGGGGCTAATATTTTTAAAGGACTATGCTTCTTTGGACTTACATTTCGCCGCCTTCTAAGACTCTTGCCCATACCAGATTTTTTGTTTTCCTTGCTGTCCACTTCTGGCATGTCTGAGATCTCGGTTTCCTCTTTTAACAATGTACCATCCACAGGTGTGCCTGTCCCTACATGTTCCACATCCCCCAGATGAGGAGACGGTAAATCATTTGGTAATTGCACAGCTGGTTTTACAACGTTCTCCTTCATAGAACTTGATTTTGGTGATTTTGAATCCAGTGACATACCTGGATTCGGTGACTTTGAATTTGATGACATCACACATGAATCGTCAGCTTCAAGCAGAGGGGCAGTTGTGTCAACTGCAATAGTCTGGGGATGCCCCACTTTTTCAAAGCCACTTTCATTCATCAGACTCTCTACTTCATTTTTTGACTTTGGTTTCTCAGCCTCTATTTCTGATTTCAGTTTAACCACGCCTTCGTGTAAAGCAATATCATCTATGCTGATATGTTGCCGATTTTCAAGCTCTCGCTGTAGAATCTCGCTGATTTGAGGTGCATCCACTGAACAACTAAACAACGCGTTGAATAAATCTTCTTCTAAATTCAACTCCATACCAGGTTCCTGATTCCTCAATTCATTAATCTTTTCCAGTAGTTGTTGCAGTGAAGTTTTGGCTGATAAATCTGGGGAAGCTTGCGGAGACAATGTTTCAGGAACTGTTTCAGCTGAATGTTGCTCAGACTGTCCCATGGCATTTGCCTGCTGTACACACCTCTCTGCATGCAAACTGAAGTTACTGTTGTCACTTTCCCCATTTTCAGAACCAGTGTTTACATGCCCCGAGAGTTCACAACTGGGGGCCTTCCCATTTTTTGGTATATTACTGGACTGGGAATTTTCTGGAGAAACAGACTTTGGTTTCTTCCCAGGCAAATTTTCCTCTGTTTTTATTTTTGGTTTCATTGACAAATCCTCTGGTTCATCCTGACAGGGCAGTGGGACAGCAGAAAGAATTCGACACAATTCAGAGCTATTCTTGGCTTTTGTGCAAGCTTTGACTGACAGATCTAGAGGCTGATCGGAGGTTTGTGAAGATGATGCACCACCCACAGAGGGTCTGCGTTCAAAGTTATGAGCAGGGGGTGAACAGGGAGTGCTTCCCATTCTGTCACGGTTCATTTTAGCCAGGATTGCTTCCCGGACCATGGATTTAGTTGCAACATTTGGTGATGACATACTTTTCCTTGCAGTCTGAGGAAGGGGATCAGGGGCTGGCACAGGCTTTGGAGCTGGATTCTGTTGTTGCGGAAAGTGATGCACAGTTGCAGTCTTCCTTGGGTCATTTACTTGTAATGGTGCCTGCACGCCCATCTTCTTCATGGGTCTAAGTGGATGACTCTGCGGTGGTTTAGCCGGAGGTTGGGGCTCAGGCTGAGGCGGAGGTTTAGGTTTCCCAGTCCACGCTGAAGGGGTACCACTGCCTGGCCTCGCAGGAAGGGGATAAGCCCCAGGGGGCCTTGCTCTCATATAGGGATGGTAGCGAAGGCTCTGCATCATACGTGCTCGGATCATCTGCATCTGTTGCGGGGAGACCATACTACTCCATGGATGCTGCAAACCATCTGCTGACCCAAAAAGCTTTCCTTGCATTGCTGCTGCTTGCCGACGCCACATCTCTGCTTGAAAGGCAAGATTTCGTGCAGAGATGCCTTCTCCTGCAACATGTGACTGGTACTGAGTAGGGAACTGGTTTGTTCTGTGATTGCTACTTGCCGGGTTCGGCTTTGACTGTCTGTAGTCTTCTCGCAGGTTTCCATGATGTGAAGGCACAGTTTTGGTCTTTTGAGAAACTCGTAGCGGATGACTTGTACTTGCTGAAGGCATGCTGGCTTTAAACTTTGGGCTGACACTGCACTGGTCTTTTTCTGCAAATGGCACAGTGGCTTTTGTGGAGTTTGCCACACTGGACATTTTTCTTATGTTTTGTATGCGGGCACTTTGTTTCTCATCATAATCACTTCTACGCCCTGTCCTATTCATGTAGGTTTGTTTCATGATTAACAAGTCATCTGATGCATCAGTGTCCTCATCAATACTCAACTCCTCTTCCTCAGCACTCTGGTGCTCATTCATCATGGATTTTTCTGTTTGTTCCAATTGTGATCTCAAATTTCCAACCTTGCTCTCCTGGGAGTTGGTTTTCATGCGCTTTGCAACAGGCGATTCATCTGCATCCTGTTTTGTTTCTGCATCAAACTCGAGGATTGCTGTATCGGGTACAAAGTCAGCAGACTCTGCCACGTAACGCCTTATGCTAGACGGATTTGATTTACGCTTGTTTCGGGAGGATCGCGATTTGATTTCAATCTTTGAGTTATCCTCCAGTACAGTTTGTTTATCCACTTCAACCATGTTGTCTTGTTTGGCCTTCAAGCCTAAGGCTTGGAACATATCAGTCTTTGGGGCTGAGGGGCTAGCAAAAGCCATGTTTTTCTTTGCACTGTTTTTCAGGCCCTGAACCACAGCGGCAAGACAGTCTTTATTTGCAGCAACTTTTTCTTGTTGCTTTACGTTTGTGTCACCATGAAGACTAGTGATTTTGTTCTTTTGGAAGCCACTGGATTTGGAAGACAGATCTGTAAGTTTCTCCTGCTGCTCATCCTCAGTCTTTGAAGCAGAGGAACTTTCTGAGACAGTCCCACTCAGATTTTCTGTCAGCAAGTGGGATTCAGCACCTGAATTTTGTACACACTCTGGCTCTTCCTCTAACCTTGTCAATTTTTCTGGTTCCGGTTTTCCATCATTCTGATCCTCAGCATTCCTGTCGCTAAGAAAGCCCCAAGGCTCCGGTGGCTCACTGTCTTCCAGAATATCACAACTTTCCTCGGGGTCACTTTGGCACATGGAGTTGGCACGTACATCATCAATGCCCTTCGCATCCACTTCAGTTTTGGTGTCAACTGTTTTCAATGGAGTCTGAGTAAGTGAATTGTGGTTCATATCTCCATTAAACTCGGTTGCTTTTTGTACACTTTCAGCAGGCTTGTTAACCAAATCCGATTCCCTTGTGCTCGAGGCCACCAGCTTCCTAGAAATTTCTCCCGATTCAACAGGAATTTTTCTGTCATTTTTGGCATCACATGGTACCTCATTATTATTATTTTTCTTGGCATGTGGCTCACCATTTTTATCGGTCTCATTTTCAACTGATATCTGGGCTGCATTACCAGCTTCCCCGGAATCATTTTTGTCAGTTAGTGTGATACTAATGAAGTTGTGGTTCTCTTTGTCAAGAGCTTCTCCACCTTCAGATGTCTTTTTCTCCTTGCACACCTCCAAGTTATCCACTGTTTTGGTATCTTCAGCCACATTGGTCCCATTTATATTGCTTTGCAAGTCAGTATCACTTTTTTCCGTGCCTGCATTCAGTTTGACATTGAATATTTTAGTGTCAGTGTCCACAATGATTTCTGTGTTGGTTTCATTTTTGTCACCCACAGTAATATTTGTTTCACTGGTTGCGGTAGAGGTCACTGGTTCAAGTTTGGTATCATCGCCTTTGGAATCAGCTTTAAGTTCAGACATGCCTACTTTGCAGTTGGTCCCATATTCATCACAGTCATTTGCATGAGTTGAAGTGTGAGCCTTAACTGTATTTAAGTGCTCAACTGCTGTATTGCTGTCAGCGACAGTTTTAACGGCAAAAGTGGAGTCCTCCATATGTCTGGTCCCTCCCATACACCTGTCCACACCTGTCTGGTCACCACTAACACCTGTAGCATATTTCTTCATGGCTGCACATTCACCTTCTGTTATCACAGAATCTGCATCATCTTTCTTGTCACCGAAGGTCTGTTTTGTTGCCAATTCTGGCTGATCAACTTTGGCCCCACTTTCAACAGATCCATGAGTATCATGATTTGGCTCAACTAAATTACTGGTATCAACTTTGTTGTCTGGCATGGTTAAATTTGATTTGCTTTGGCTTGTTTGCATTTTGTCACTTAATGATTGTTTTTCTTCTGTTTCATCATGGCTAACTGACGCATTTTTTCCTGATTTTTCATTGTTTTGTTGCAAATCATTTGACGGATGCACATCACTTTGACTCAGACCTTGGATTACAACCAGTTGAGTTTTGTTCCCATTTTGATCGCTTTCACCATCAGAGGGCAGCACCACCTTATCAGCCACCTGGCAGTGATTCTCCCCACCAGAGGGCAGAACTTGTTGCACTGAAGCCATATTTTTCCGTCACTTGTCGCTGGCTCACATCAAGAATGTCTGGAATTTGTTGACTTGTCCCGTATGCTTGTCACATGACTGGTAAATGCTTGCTTGCAGTTACTCAATCACAAGCTGAAATCCAGTGGGACATCTTTGGTTCAGCCCAGTCATACACCTAAAACATACAGACAGAAACAATTTGATCAGAAACTGAGTGGAGAAAACACTGTTTTTGAAAGAAGTTTGACATTTGACATGGTGAAAATTGGCACCTTTTCAACAATGAATTTCACAATGCACTACTTGGAAAAAGAATATCCTGGTCTTTCATGTGTGATCAAAAATTCTCTTTTAAGTCTCTTCAAGGACTATTTTGCAAACTAAAATAAATATCTGGTAATGGAACAAAAGTCAGCCTGAGAAAGTTTTCCTTTTTTTCTTTAACATTGTACCACATACTTTATCTGTATGCTGCACCCATTTTTGATAAACACATGATACTATACCCCATTTTAGATAAACATATAATACTATACCCCATTTTACATAAACATATACTATACCCCATTTTAGATAAACAATACTACACCCCATTTTAGATAAACATATAATACTATACCCCATTTTAGATAAATATATAATACTGTACCCCATTTTAGATAAACATAATACTATACCCCATTCTATATTTAACATATACTATACCCCATTTTAGATAATACTATACCCCATTTTAGATAAACATATGACACTATACCCCATTTTAGATAAACATATAATACTATACCCCATTTTAAATAAACATATAATACTAAACGCTATACTCAAATCCCCCTCCCCAATAACCATCTAGTCACATATATCACAAACACTCGGACAGTTTTTCTTTGTTTTCCAGACATTTTCATTATCTGCAGATGACCTCTACATTTTCATAGGACCTTATGAAGGTTCAGATGAATTTACAGAAAAGCATAATGCAGGCTGAACCCTATGTTATGGAAGGCTTTTCAAATTATATAAATCTTTCAAGTTGGCAGCACAACCAAAAACATCTGCACATGAGCCACTAAACTTGTGTTTTTTCCACACAATTACACCTAAATTATTGGTGACAATTAATCAGACAATTTTTCAATAATGAGTACACAACTTCAGGTCATGCGCACTTTGGTTACAGATCCTCCTATAATATCTCTCCATGTTACCTCTCTATCATGCAGATTGTAACTTATTCAGGTCAGAATTATATAATTCTTGGCCTTAGGACTCCTAAGAGTAGAATGATTTTAACCCATTCAATATCCAAAGGATAGCTGGAATAAGATTCATGCAACCGTTGAAAAGCAATCCCCCCAACTCTCCCCCCCCCCCCCAACCCTCCACCCCCACCAAAAAATTCACATCAGAAAACATATGCCAGTATCTTGCAGTTCTTTTCAAAGGGAATTTTCAGACAGGCAATTCTCATTTCTTTCCTAAGAAATTTAACAACTGGGTCATGCAGTCCTGGCCCAGTTTTCTTTTCTCTGGAAATACTTGCATTCTGGTCCATGGAATCGCGTCGTAATGACCCTGTCATGACAGTATCAGTTCCCTGAAAAATGTGTCAAGATACCTGACTACATTGTATCTCTAATAAATGAGTGACACAGCAAAGGAATCTGACTTCATGTCCCTCAAAAATTGACATTCAGCAAATGTGACACATACCTGAGTATCATTCTAACGGGGCTTCACTGTATCTGATTGAAAGGTGTTTTGTTGCGAGTTTTATTCTGAAATCATTTTTATAATTCAGGCTATCGTAAGTGTTGTCGTGATGTACAGTGAAGGAGTGAAATATTATCATTCAACAGAGCAAGTCAAAGTTTATTGCTATTATCTCTTTCATGTATGCTCCAAAATCTCTCGACTACAACCACGAAGATATGTTCTGAATGACCCGTGGATATCAACAATGGGAAACTAATAATGTAAAACTAACTTTCTATTCAACAAAAAAGTGGTCTCAAGCTATCACACAACAGTGCACTTAAATCACAGGCTTCCTACCACAAGTCTTTTGACTGCACTCACAGGTGCATGCATGAGCAAGTTGGAAATACGCACTGCTGCACACATGTAAACCAGTTGTATAGTTTAACTCTTTATCTTACTAACATGACACAAGCCAAAAACTTGGCTGTTCACCCTTTTGCAACTGAGGCCAACACATACAAAAAACAACAAAAAACTGTCAGAGCAGGCTCGGGATTCCCTCAACTTATCCACACACTGAACCAAAACCACTACTGTTTCCTTTTTCAGTTTTTTTTTTTCCTTTTTCAAGTCTTACTTTTTCTATAAAATTTTTGAGCATGGAAAATTTTCAAGGATTTAATGACCATACTCGGTCACTAAAGGGTGAAACCTGCATCATGTGCATGGCTTCCAGAGACACTGAACCTTGTCACTGAGAGCCACCACTCCCACACCACTACATTTATATTTGACCTATATGCACCCTGTGCTGGATGTGGATCTCGGCTCTTTTTTTGTGTGTGTGCACAATTAAGTAGGCCAAATGAACAAATCGCGATCTACATCACATGATTATGAATGCAGAATTATAACCATTTAAGTGATGAAATGCTCAACTAGATATGTTTACCCACTTTCAGTTTGTTTCTTTCTACTTCATATTTACTTGCGTCTGTGTGGGCGTTGGGTGTGCTTTTCCTTTTTTCAAAATCTGCTTGGAGCATAACGTTGGCCAGATTCACATGACCAAATTAATATACAACTTTTTACCTTCAGTCACAGTGAGAATATTTCCTCCTTCTTCAACTTTAAAGTTAGAAATGCTACACCGGAAGTCACTGATGGAATTCCCAAACATGTACATGTACTCTGAAAACCAGCATCATCGTACAACCCAAACCACCGCATAGTCGCCGGCGAGGGCCTAATGACAATGAACACCAGCCTAAATTTTAAGCTTCTTTTTCCTCCCGATTAATTTTCCCGCTGAAAATACCCCAGGCCCAAGCCTTCAATACCTGAATAAACGGCCTTGTACAATGACAGAAATACATGACTGAGCTTCCGTTGTATTTTGTGCTGCATCTGTTGAAGATAAAACAACTTTTGCCCAGTCTGAGGCAGCCTACAAACAATCACCTTCTTGAATATTGAATTATATTTCATTTCCTACTGAAATGGACCCTCTATTATGAGCAGAGCTGTAAATACGAAAACCTGCTGGTTCCTGAAATAATAACACCAGAGTTTGGCTCCTGGTAGACACCATCAGGCCTTGTCAGATATGTAATAAACCTGACTTGAAAGACTAGCCTGAGGCTAGAAATGGCTAGATTGTGGTCTTTCAGGCCTAATGGTCACTCATACAAAGGTGAAAATATGGTGAACAATTCTAGCCAAAGTATCGTGAAAAGATGGCGTTTGAAGCCAGGTTTCACCAACCATTTTATCGTGTACATAGAATCCTGTTATGTCAAGCCACTTGCCTGATGGACCACTGGAAGTGGCTATCACTGTGACAGACAGCATCAATACACATCACTATGCCACAAAAAAGTGAAAAAAATTCCGTAAAATTAAGGCTGGTGTTCATCGTGGTAAGACCCTGCCCTGCAACTGTGCAGTGGATGGGGTTGTACGACAATGCTGGTTTTCAAAATACATGTATATGTATACGAAATTCCATCAATGATTTCTGCTGTACATAGCAAATTTTAACTTTCTAGTTGAAGTTGCAATTCTAACCCCGAAATATTTCACTTTATACAAGTGCATAACTTGGCATGACAGACTGGCAATGGAAGCCTGCATCTATCTGGCAAAGCTGCCTCCTACTCACATCAAACTCCCTAGTTTTTTTTCAGTCCTGTTAAATCAGAGTGTCGGTCAGTTAACTAATCCTCCTTCTCCAACTCTGTTCATCTTTCAGGTCCACTAAAAATGTCAGGTCACATGATATGTAGCAGTTTCATATTTGCTCTAGTGCCAAAACAATCCCATGGCTTTAGATAACTGGAGTGGTTACATTCAGGTCTCCCTGATTTGACAACCTAGCACTGCATAATTTTTTTTTTTTTACATACGTGCACACACACATAAATGTGATTTTACCCAAACAAGGTCTTGCAAACTGACACTTTTTGTGGCAAAGTGATGCGTATTGATGCTATCTGTCACAGTGATAGCCACTTCCTGGGGTCCATCAGGCAAGTGGCTTGACGTAAGAGGATTATATGTACAGGATAAAATGGTTGGTGAAACCTGTCTTCAAACGCCATCTTTTCATGATACTTTGGCTGTAACTGTTCACCTCATTTACACCTCGTGTCAGTGACCACCTGCAGTGTTTCCATTGGCGATTTTTTCAGGGTTCACAAGAAAGGAAAATTCAGGGGAGAAGACTAGATTTTTACCAATTTTACATGTAAATAAACAAGACTTGTGACCGTTTAGAATTTTCTTAGAGGGTATTGAAGGTTTTCAAAGGGTAATATACCCCCATTTGGGGGTTAACAGAAACACTGACCTGTCTTGAAAGACCACAATCTAATCATTTCTAGCCTCAGGGCAGTCTTTCAAGTCGGGTTTATTACATATCTGACAAGGCCTGATGGTACATGTACCTACCAGGAGACAAACTCTTGTCTTGCTCTTTTATTTATTTATTGCATCTTTTTTTTTTTTTTTTTTTTTTTTTTTTTTTTTTTTTTTTTTTTCATAAAAATGGCTCAATTACTGTATTTGCAGAAACCTGATGCAATTCGTTGGTAATTCTCTTGCACGACTCACTTCTTTAATTCTGTCAAGTCCCAACTTTCAGTCAACATTGAAATTTACCTCTGGATTTACAATTTGAAGGATAAGCACGGACATATCACCTACAGAGTTCATGTGCTGTACCAATTTTTCATGATTGTACATGTACACACATAATGTAACATTTATGTTTAACTGACAAGTCCTTGTCTTATGTTACATACACTGAAAAACTTGATTTAGAATCACTGTTATGACACCTGGAACAGAAATTTATCAAACACTGAACACCTATACACATTAAGTTACTTTTTGTTTTTGGTTTGTTTGTTTTTTTCCACTTTGAACCCTGTGTTACCTGAGCATACACTCAAAAACTGACTCAAAATCACTGCTATGTATACATAGAAACTGTTACAAGCACATTCCATTCAGGTTGGTACAATAAAAATTTAAATAAAAAACTGAGGATTTTTTTCACTTTGAAGAATATGTCTGACACAGATAAAAAAAAAATTGTGTCAGAATCACTGTTAAATATAAAATCACCAGTCTTCATTACCACATCCAACCAGGCCTTCAGTCATGCAACATCTGCTGCCTGCCATCAGAGTCTACTTGTTTGGGTTCACCTAAATACATGTAAAAGTATAGGACTGATCATTTGTGCCAAGCTCCACTGTAGGCCTGGAACATCCATGGATATGCTGGCTTCACAAATCGTTCTACTAGCTGCACAGTGTTGAGCCACACCTACATATAACACATTGCCCATGGCAATGGACATCAGTGGTGCATAGTACACCAACACTGAAACACTTATGTAATCTGTGACCAGAAGATGCTTTGGTGCTCACAGTGCATGAGTTCAATACATGTATGTACGCCTGGCATATTACGGTGCACACACATAGTGGCTTCTGAATGCTGTGTGTCTATTATAAAGCCACTGATGCCGGTTACATATTCTGACTTGCATTAGGCATGGCCCATGAGTGTGTTCAGGTACACAGCAACCCTGCTATCATGAATATTGCAAAGTGATCCGAACTGCTGTCATTTTTACTAAATACTGAATTTAATTCTGTTGTCTGACACACAATTTTGACTGTGTTGGTGAAGTTTTGGTCAGTGGTTTTCCAGGCTGAGTCAAAAACCCATTTTACTTCACCAAAGCTACAGGTATATAATACAATCCCATTCAAGCCAGTAAACTTTGTTTACACTTTCCAATTGCCACAACCCCCTGAATGCATGAAATACCCATTCAGTCTGGTATAAAAAAAAAAAAAAAAAAATGGGCACAGACCAGTTTTGTATTGCCCATCGAGTCATGCTAAGGTCCAAAACAGCACATCTTGCAAACAATTAGCCTCCAAAGCAGACCTGCTTCATGTTACTTTTGCTACATCAGGTCTGCCCCAGCACAGCAAGATTCTATATAGTCTGCAGGATAATAAAAGTGCACTGTCACCCTTCTCATGGTCTGAACCAATCAGGAAGTTGATCATCATCCTGGCCATTGGCAATATGTCTGCCCTGTTGCACTGTGGTCTGTTACCATGGTAACGAAAGTAGACCAAATCGATAGTGAGCCACTTGTCTGTGCTGTAACTGTGATCATGCAGCAAATAGGCATACTGGGTGGAGAAAACCTGATGATTGGTCTGCTTAACTCATTCCATACCAGTCCCTCATTTTTCTGTATATTTACCTAGATTTAAGACGATGAATTGCATATTTAATTCTTCATGAAAAGTGCTTTTTTTCAAGCACCAACATGCCTATAGTCTCAAGTCCATGGTTCTGGCACTGCCTGGCAAGTCATGCTGCAGCTGCTGCAAGGGCAGAGAATATCCCAGGTCAACAGCTTTTCTCAGCACGCATTGGGCACAATATGCATGCCAAGAAAAGCTGTTGACTCAGTCCAAAATTTGACACTCAAGAAGTTAAACAAACTGCTGACTTCAGACAAGACATGCTGACATTTTATGAAAAGTACTTTAGTGGGGAATCTGCCTGTACCAAGGACTGTGATCAATAGGTGCACCAATGTGTACATGTAGCACAGCCACCCATCACTCTTGCCTGGTATCTGAGTGAATGTTACAGCACATTGTACCCATGTGAAACTGAGTCCTATTTCAAGCTTTGACTATCTACTGCACTGAGAAATCAAATTGTTGTGACAACTTTTCTTCGTCCTGAGGACACATGTATGTAAACAGAATTAAATGTACTCTGTTACCATGGTGACAAGCTGAATTCTTAACTTGACACCAGATGGTAGCACTCAGACAAGACATGCCATCCCCCCCCCCCCCCCCATCATATGCGAATTTTTTGCTGGCAGAAATGCACTTTCCCAACCTTCCCAGAACTTCTTTGGAAGAATATGGTTGGGTGGGAGGACTCATTACTCCACTGTCCCTTCTGTATTACTTCATCTGCATGTGATCTTACATCTGGATTTAATTCATGTGCAAGTGGTTCTGAACTCATAATTAAACAGCATCACATCAAAACACATATGCATAAGCACTACAGTCCAAGCTCTCTTATGACCCACAGTTCAAGCTCTCTTAGGACGTTCCACATGCCACAATGATTCCCCTGAAGCCTGCCTTTGAAAAATATCCACATGCTATTCAATAGGTCTCTTTAAATGGGAGGTGGTCTTTAATGAGGGTGACATCATGGCAATTAACACATGGGTACAATTAAAAAAAAAATACACTGATCTGCACACAGCAAGTGGTCCATGTCAGGTCTTACTGACCAGGTTTCACTGTACCCTCTGGAATGTTTCCCCAAAATACCGTCTTGATTAGCAGGATTCATGATCAGTCACCATAAGAAGTCACCTCGATTTCTACTTTCCTTCAACTTTCTATTAATTCTATCTCCACGCTGGACTGAGCAATCAAGAACTTTGGTGGTCTTACATAATGGCCTGCTCAACCACCGGCTTCATTCCAATTACCAGGGCCTATCAACAAACTTTTCACTTGAAACCTTAGCTATCCCCAATGACAGTATTGTAAACCGGGCATGCATAGAATTCCCCGACTTCCCTTTGGGAAGCTCACTGAGTCAGGATCCAGTGTAATTCAATAGGCAAATCCTGTTTAAATACAAAGCGTGCTGGTGGCTTATTTCCAGGGGCTGGCCATGCATGTATTTGCATGCACACACATCCTAAATTGGCCGCCTGTGCTAGGCAAAGTGACAGCCACCTTTTCAAGTCATGTGCCGGGGTTCCTGCCTGCCATAAAAACCCGAAGCCTGTTGAGGTGTAATAGGTAAAATACACTTTGACCCAAAACCTCAATAAAAGTTCACTGTGCACATAATGGATGAATCCCACTTAGCAGAGAGTAAAGGACAATGTTTATTTGGCCTCCCTCTTGTGGGAACAATTTTTAAGGGCTTCACACTCAATTCCCATGCCCATTCTCAACTGAGGGGGGCGTGTGGTATTTTCCGTACTCATCTTTTAAGACCTGTTGGCAAGAAGTCAAGATGCTTCTGCGCCTTAATTTTTGACAACAAAACAGCATGACAGACGAAAACAAAAGATTTTTATGCACATCAAGTTTTTCTCTCCAATAACGTCACCAGGTATTTTGCAGTGGCCAGAAACAAACACTGCCCCTCTGCCACCCTTCCAAACTTATCAAAACCTCATGTGCCACTTTACTCTTGGCTTCCATATGTCCTCATGACTACCACTCACACCTAAAAAAAAAGTTTATAGCAGCCCACATTGTTGGTTCCAACTTTTTCTGTCCCAAAATTCCAGGGGCCCTCTCAATGAACCTGGGATCTTGTCGGTGGTTGCTAAGCGCTGACCCATTTTGTTTGCTGATTCAACAAGTGACTTGCTTGGGCATATAGCACAGTATAAGGAGAGGCTATAAATAGTTCAGGCTATCTGCACTACCTTTTCTCCCATGGGTGTATGTACATGCATGTATACACTCAGTATCCTACAAAGTTGGCCATTGTGAACTCAAGCTTTTATACCTGCAGGGGGACAAAGCCTTCTCTGCTCCAGCGATCACTGACTGAAGCCCACTGTAATTTGGTGCGGGTAGCCGTCCATTGCAGATCTGTGATTGCATAATCCCCTTTCATGTGCCCACATAAACAGGTATATACATGTTGCCGATCTTTTCCCCAAGCAAGGAGTTGGCTTCTTTAGAAAAGGGATCAAAGTGCCCATAGCATATCCATTGTGTGGCTTTAAAAGACAATCTCTAGTAAAAGTAATTACAGTATTAGTCCAAAGCCTGAAACTGTCCTCCATTCCACAATTATCCCCCAGGTTTCGGCTTTATGTTTAATTGTGCGGGGTCAGCCCAATTAAAGTGATGACTACAGTCATGGGAATTTGCTCTAAATATACTCAATGTCCCATTGCCACCATGGACTTTGAGACTACACACAGTACCAGTCAAATATTCAATATCACTCACATGTCTTCAGTAACCAGAGAATTTCTGAACTTTGACACGATCTACAGTGAAATGTGGCCTTAACTCTTTACTGCTCGCCTCCCCCTGAAACATTCACATGTAAAATGCATCTACTTGGTTGACTTTCGCCTCCATTTCTCATTCATGCAACACATAATTAATAACAATTGTTGATGCGACCTATGCCAGCAGTATGCTTCCAATTAACAACTTCCTCTGGCATGGGTTCGGAACATTGCCAAGGAAACCTCTTGCCCTGGCTTGGTCTTATACTGGGGGGTGGGGGGTGGGAGGAGACTGGTACTAGTAATAATCTTGCCCTACTACAAGGCATGGAAAATTTACAAACAATGGCTGGTAAGAAGTACGGAAATCAAAAGGCATTCCAGTACGTATCCTACAGCAAATAAAAGTGCCCAGTATGGATGGAAAACCCCTTGCCCTCCCCCTATAGTAACAGGGGAAAGGGTTAAACATCTCCTCTGCCACAGGAATACAATAAATGAAAGGAAGCATTCTCCTGCACACAATATAAAGATTACCTTTTGTGTCACAGAAATATCATAAATGACAGGTGGCATTTTTTACAGACAGCATACAATGAAAATTTAATTTTCAGTCCCAAAACTTATATTAACCAATCGTATCCTGGGAAAGTTTTTAAACTTTTTTCCTTTGTTTGTTTGTTTTTCTTTTCTTGTGGGTTTTTTTTTGTTTTTTGTTTTTTTTTGTTTCTTTTGTTTTGTTTTGTTTTTTTAATTCTGTCATGATAAGAAGAGGGATATTTTTTTATTTCTACACCTTGCGTGTTGGAACTGGAAGCAACAAAGTGTGGTTTCATTTTGCAGGTTTGGAGGTTAAAATATATATGCCCAACACCATTTCTCACAAATGGTGTTGGGCACAGTTTCCTCCCACAGATAAAAGGAATAACAAAGTTAAAAATACCATGCAATTCTGAGACTTCAGCTTGAATTTCCCTTTCAAAACTTGCAAGTCTTGATTGCAACTGATACAAAGGACAGAATCCGCTGGGATCTGTTACGTGGGCTCATTTACGAAGTCATGAATGCTGTCGGTTCGTTTTGTTTTCTTTCCTTTTTGTTATTTTTTACTTAAATACTGCACAGTAAGACTCCACAAATTTGTCAGCTTTAAACATAACAATAAATATAAAGTAATTTATTCCCACTTTCAATGTTATTAGGTCATAATGGTCTTGGTTTACGTACCTTGCATGGGTTCATCTGGTACAACTTGTTCCATTGAGTGACTGTGGGGGATACTTTTTGCTTATGACACCTCGTGTGGTTTGGCCCTATACATAATGCCACTGTAATGTGTATCGTAGAGATCTCACTATTCTTTTCAAAAGCAGTATGAACAAGTTGAAAAGTACTACAAACAATAATGCCAAAACCCACCCCAACACTGAATTTAATACGGTGTGCCACTGTAGTTTCACGGTGCAAAGTCATTATCTTCAGTAAGGGATGGTTCAACATTTTCATCATTTTTGAATTAGTACTTACAGTACGCAAGGGGGGAGGGGGTTAAATGGGTCTGTACACTTTCACAGAATATGGAAAATGATGGTCAATTTTTGGCCTGTATTGTGCAATTTTGCTATGATTTTCTGGGAAAATCATCATTTTTAGAGTACTAATTTGGGGGGAGGGAGGGGGTCATGAAATTTAGTACCCTAAGTACTAATTCAAAAATGATGATAATGCTGAACCATCCCTAAGATAACCAAGTATTCTGCTTTTTCTCAAAGTAAGAATGATTTTATTGTTATAAGAAATAAAAATTGATATACATTCTCAATATTCTTGTTTCAAGGGAAAAAAATCCTCTCTCACTCGCAAGATTTTCCATATCTTGTTTCAAGGAAAAGTTTCTTAATTTTTTCTTCAAACAAGATTTTACAAATCTTGGGAGTGAGAGAGGATTTTTTCCCTTGAAACAAGAATATTGAGAAAATATATCTACTTTTCTTGCAGAAAAGGGTTAAAATGGACATAATCCTCTGAGAATGTCTTCCCTTGTAATTGGCCTGACCAGGGGCACACAAAGTCCACCACATATTCCTGTTTGGGCCATGTGTTTTACGTGTGATTGCAGTTTGAACAATCCTTTTCAGATTTAGATGTTGAAATGGGAATTTGGACACGAAATCAAAGCACATTAATGTTGCATATAACCCAAAATAAGTATTGTTATAGGTTACACACTATCTTCCCCTCATGGGCTTCAACTGGGAATTTGATGTGAATGAAAAAAAAAAAAAAGACCCAAACATTAAGACAGAAAAAGCATAATTTTAGCACCTATATACAATGTGACAATAGCAATTAAAGTCAACTCATAATCAGCTGTTACCTCATTCCATACTATGGGTCACAGGCCTTGGTCAGTGGTTCTGGCATTGCCTGGAAGTCATGCTGCAGCTGCCCTTGCGGCAGCTGCAGCCAGACTTGCCAGGCAGTGCCAGAACCACTGACTTAAGACTATAGGCATGTTGGTACTTGAACAAAAGCTCTTTTCATGAAGCATTTAAATATGCAATTGTCTTCGTAAATATACGTAAATATCAGGGACTGGTATGGAATGAGTTAAAGGCCTTCTTCAAGTTATGACAGAGCCAGTCAGTCGGTGGTACCTCATATTGCCTGGCAAGCTATGCTTTAGCAGCCCCAACAATACACATCCAAAGAAAGAAAGGGTACATAATGGTTCAGGAGTAAGTCAAATTATTTTTATCTGGACTGGTACAACACAAATTGAGTAATTATGTTTGGTTCCACGAGTCTTCTTTATTCATATGGAAACTCTGCATTTATAAGCAAAGCTTCACTTATTTTTATGCATCATATGACACAATCGTATTTTTTTCATTATTAAGTGGGTTGTCTTTGCTGAACACTTAGCTTAGACAAGGAGCCGCTATTCACAGAGACATGTACAGGTACAGGCTCAGAAACGTGTTCTGAGTAATTACCCACTGAAGACCCTTAAATCATTTGGGCTAATGCAGCTTATGTTAAACTTCTACAGAAGAACGTGTGCAATATGGACAACAGTACTTCTATATTTATATAGCTTAGACAGTGACCGGTTAGCTTATGGAGTGTAAAGAATTTGGACTGCGGAATAGGATAACGACCACCAGGAAGTGGTTCTGGATGAAAACACACAAATATAATATGTCACCGGAATCTAATTGATGTGTCTCAACTTTTTAAAAAGACTTTCCATAAATCACAAGGTCACCCTGTTTGACACACTACATTACAGGAGGCTTTTTAAAAAAAAAAAAAAAGATGTTCCAGACAAATTACAAAGACACCACAATTCGCTAACAGTAAGGATCATGGCTGCCTCAAAACAATTTTTATTAAGAAAAGATTTCTATGTATCAGTTTTTAACACAATGCATTACGGGAGACTGCAAATGCCAAGTTTTGATGAATGTGAGTGGCATCGTGAACAACTGTTCTTCAGGAATTCTGGTTTTCATTGGACATTTATTGATGTTTTAACACTGGTTGAAACATGTTCCAAAGTTTGCAATTTCTTCCAAAAAAAAAAAAAGACAATCAAGTTTACATAAATTGGTTTATTTTTGCACATTAAAAACTATTTCACCACTGTGGTATTGGTAAAAAATTCTAAAAAAGATCACACCCTACAAGGTGGTACTAAACATCTGGCAGCAAAAATACAGACATCATTACTAAACAAGAGGCTCACTGGGCCAGTGCTCTGCTGTCACGTAAACAGATGTCGGGCTGGAACCTGCTTGAATGCAACCATTTGGATATATTGTAGTCTCTACAGCTGTTTTGTCCCCAAATCATATTAAAATTATAAATTGATCATGTACTACAGGTGAACCACAGGCAGGGAGTGTGGAGGGCAAACTGACTGTTACCTGAGAATGAAGGCCTTGGTTACAGTTGCCAAGTACATGCAGCACCACCATGGCAGAAATTATTGCTTTACCAAAACAGCACTAATGCTGGGCTATCTCCTCATTGTAGTATCATTCATGGCTACTTTCCAACAAGCAGTGAATCTGATTTACATGTGTGCTGTAGGATTAATCTTTTCTTTTTTCAGTTTTCATTGACTGCAGTGCCACCAGGTGGCAATCAATAACTATTCCCAACCACAACCAGGATTTTCCTTCCCCTTGTGCAGTATGTGTGCCCAAGAAACTCTACAACTGTGATGCATCAGAATTGCACAATCATAATCAACTGTTACTATCATTTTCAGAAAAAACAACTCGAGATAACGACTTCCCATGACTGTCTGGCTGATGCCCAGTATCATAAGTAACTCAGATTTGCTACTTTCTCCAAATTCTGTCCGATTTCTCGAAGATCCACGGAACATTATCTTGTAAAACAATAATCAATGAACTTAAGTGCCAAATTTAAAAAATGCTATAATGTTCACCATATTTTCATATTTTGACAACTATATTAAATAATGATGGAGGCGACACTTCCGATATTGAACTTGACATTGATTTGCACGCACTTGACAAGTCCTCAAAGTTATATGGGGATAACATACAAATTGTAAACATCATTGCCAAGACCTCTCTTTTATCTTAAAAACATGTCACCTGGAATAAGCATGTTAAGGTCAACCATATTACAGAATATATTGGTGCCAGACATGATGCATATACTGTGAATACATTTATTTTCACGGGCATTAATTTTCACAGTTTTTGCATTTTGGACCCTTCACTGAAACTTTCATTTCACTCTTTGTGTTATAATTCATGTCAATGCCATGTTAAAAATATATTTCCCTGGGTCCTTACTTTCACAGCTTTTAAAGCATCAGTGAAAATAAGAACACAGCGAAATTAAATGAATTCAGAGTATCCTATAAATTTGACATGTCAAACTGAATTATTGCTTGAAATATTTTTTAAAACTTTTTTTTCAACATATATTGGCTCATAATTTCTGTCAAAATGTAGGTGGCATCACTAGTATTGTATTTAATTATGACTTTGACATCCTACACAATCCCGTCAAAATTTCATAGTCCATCAAAAAAGAACAGATGTCCATCAGACTTTTGCATTTTGTCCCACATATTCCAAGTGGCCACGTGACCTTTAGTTACCTTCAACACTGATGAATCAGTCATATCCAAAATGTGCATCTGAAGTTCAGCTTTTCAAAGATGTAGTCTATTAATTTTGTCCAAATGAGATAATAAGGGTTTGAGTTAGCAAGGGGAATAAACTTGGACAAGTGCCAACTTTCATAATTAGGTTATGGTGATTGAATAGCTAGGTCACTAAGTCTGATTTCTGCCTTCATGTCCAAGCAATGCCTCATCATTGCCAAGTCATTACTTTGACCTTTACAAACCTGATTACTTTTTTAAAAAATTGCTCAAGGTCATCCATATTATATGAGCTTTTTGATATATTAGCACTGTCTATGATCTTTTTGTCCTTTAAATTTGGCTGTCTAACATAATCATTTTTTCAAGATATCGAATTTTACACCGTTCAACACTTTTTTTATCTCAATATGTTGAAGTGTAGATGGCGCCACTAGTATCACAAGCAATAAAGTTTTGACTTCCTCTATAATGTCAATAAATTACATGAAGATCCACCACAATTCAATATGCTACAGTGTTAACAAAATTTTCACATTTTAACCCATATATTTCATGACGTAAATGGTGCCACAAATTTTCAGCTAGATTTTGATACGTTATATGGGCTTCACTTAAAGGTCCTCTTGATTGAATGGGTACCACAAATTAGAAAGTTGATGTTTAGGGTGGTTAGAAATGATATCTGAAAACCAATATGTTATATTTCATTTTCGAATAGTGTTTTTTCACCTCCAAAAGTGTGACACATTTGCCACAGGAAAGTGGGCAAATTTTCTCCGATTATGGCCCGATGTGGAACAGTGTTAGTGACGTCACAAACACATCATGCTGGCCATGGTGCATGTGTTATAAGCCAGAGTGCCTTCAGTTTGCCAAGAGTCATGGCAGATACAACAGAGCATCGTGATTCTAGAGAGTCTAGAAATTCCAGCATTCATGGAAACAGCTACAGCCTAGGCCATATAAAAGTCTGAACAAACAGTTAATTTCCCCTTCCCATCTGTATGGTCTATGGATGATTAAATATAAGTTTGCATTTATGAATAGCTTTCAATATCAGCACCCCTACCCGGCAGTCACCTCGCGACCCTTGGGGGGCAATAATTTACGTTTCTGACCGTGGACTGTCACTAACAGTGGTACATGACTGAAAAAATGAAAGACCCACTGGTCTTGCCAGCTGCATACATGAGGCGTGAATGTGGTAGCTATCCAAACAAGTGTTATCTGGTGATGGGATTAAACACCCCATAATGTGTACAGCAGTAATTGGATATACGCATTACAGTAGCCAGCTAACTCAACCTGTTATAGACTGTTCAATCCCAGACCCGGGCACGGAAAAAGATCGGTCCTTGCTTGTCCATGTTTTCCACCAATCAAACCAAAAAAAGTTTTGTTACAATGTTACTTTGCAGGGCCAGAATTTTGGCGAGAATCCCAGAATCCATTCTCGTAAAGATTCTCCTAAACTTGCCTTTCTTTAAAAAGAAAACTAATTGACAAAATTCCAAATAGAATCTCCAAAATTTTGCGAAATTCTGGCCCTGCTTTGCATCAACACCCCAGACCAGCGTTGTCACTGTAACAGTCGTAGAATCACTGCACCTATATTTTGCTGTAATGAAAGCTTTGAAATCAGAATCATATTGAAGATTAAATTGTTAATACTGTGAAAAAAAAAATGAATTACTGTTCCTTGTTTTATGAGTATTGTCTGATTTGGCCAGTTCCATAAATCCTTCCATTGTCCAGCGATGGGACTGCATTTGGCAACAGCAGTAGTTATTTCTTGCCAAACCTATCCTAAGCGTTGTCATATTTGACAAATCAAAGTCACTTTCCACAAATCTGTTCATTACATAGGTTAGATCGATCATCGGTCACCAGGGTCTTGCCATTTGTCCCTGTAAATCTTGACTGCATGGGTCCACGCTCTACGTAATTTCAGGTCTTTGGGACGAATGTAAACAAGCTGTAGAACTTGTATTGCTACAATTAACAGCAACACAACGACTCATCCTGGGTAGGAACAAGAACCAGAATGAATATTTCTACATGCATTTTTAATCCTGTTGATGAAAGGTGAATAAAATATGTTTAACCATGTCACACTTGACAGCCATAGCTTGCAATCATTGTCAGAGTCTTCCCTGTCAGCCAGCGGTGTTGTGTTCATGACGTCACTAGCCTTCCGTGCCTTGTGGGTGTCGGAAATGAACGGAAAGCGACAATTTAAGGCGCGGAGAGTTTTTTAAATAAGAATTTGAATAAAAGTATTATTTTCACATCCAAATTTTTTAAGTGCACCGTATGGTGAGAACAACCCATGAGTCACCCATGTATCAAATTTGAACATGGTCAATTAATAGGACCTTTAAGGACAGGTAAGACATCAAAAACCTTTGCACGGGCGAATTTCAGATTTTAATGGTACATGTATTTACAAGATAAATGTCCTTTCTATAAGTTGGCAAAATTTCAAGATCCTAACTAAAGTAGAAATATGAGAAAAATTTAAAAACAATTAAGCGATGTTTAAAATTTTCCTTCGTTCTTTTTCTATGAAATGAATCAACGGGAAAATTGAAATGTCAAACTTTGAGGATGGATAACAGAAAAACTGAGCCAAACATAAAAAATCGCTGGATCGCTTTTTGTTACCTATACGTCAGGATTAAGATGCAAGTGTAATCATGATTTTATCACAAATAATTTGTGACTTAGATTGACATTCATGGGTTGGATGCTTTGCGGTCAACTTTCAATTGTTTATTCAACAATTACCATCACACTTACCCATATACAGGACATATAAATTCTTTGGAGTATGACGATGACACACATACATGTGTATATATATATATATATATATATATATATATATATATATATATATATATATATATATATATATATATATATATATATATATATATATATATATATATATATATATGATTTGTCATCCAATTGCAAATACATTTTGAGCTAGGATTGATTTAAGTGGCATTTATTTTTTTGCTGTCTTAGCCGTCCTTAAAAACTATGGACTGCATCATGTTCAAACGCAGAAAGTTTACAGGAATCAAGACAGATGGATAAATACAATCACCTGACCTCTAAAGGTTGTAGACCGCAGTTGCAATTGGCTGGTTGTGTATCAAGACAGCCTGCTTTTGTGAAAATACTGTATTTTCAACATGGCGTTGCTTCTTTTTGAATAAAGTTAGCTGAGTCAGGTCTCCTGCAGTTCAGAGTTACTTCATTGGTGGACATGTATGTGCCCAGTCTCATAGGACACCTGAGAACTATATTCTGAGGAAGTCCATGGACAATGACATGATCCTGGCCAGAACACAATTTATACACCTATATAAAGCTGGCATCCAGGTGTTGTTTTGCATGTCACTTATAGAAAAAAAAGTTTAACTGGGATTTATATACAATAAATTCATCTCTTTTTGTGACATTTGCATCTGTTAAATGCTGTTGACCAAATTTTAAAACTGGAATTTGCTGATTTATGAAGATTAAAAATGCTAATATGTAAAATAGAAGGATTTATAACTATAGTTTACTACCTACAACATCTGGTCTGCAGATCTGAAAAGATGTTTGTCTAATTACAGTTGAGTGGTTACACTCTAAATTCAGAAGTGTTTTCATTACAGCGTATCCACAAAGTTGTCCACACATAATCAAGTGACGCTTAACTTGCAGGCCTGTAGGCTTCAGTGCTAGCAAACAATAACCACAGAGGAAGCTACATGTCTGTGTCACACAACAACAAAACCAAAATAACTGTGAAGAGACGGGAAATTGACATTGAAGCCGTCACCTGACATACACAGCATGATGACTAACTGCTTGAAATTGATAGCAATGTTACCACCATAAATTACGTGGCATGTGTGCTACAGGCAGGAACAACCTTTGTATAGGCAGGATATATATTGGTAGGTTTCTGAAGCCAACTGCTCCATGTTTTTTCATTTGCATGGCCGGCCACGCACTGGCAGTTCATCTTTCACAAATGAAGTGCATGTAAGTGTCCATGAAGAACACAAATGAGATATATGACAGTATCCCCACATTCATCTGATTCTCCTCTTAACCCTCAAAGTGCTAATCACTGCTAGTGCTATAGTCATTTTCTCATTACCATTAAATATATAATGGTCAAAAGATTCAAATGTTTCTTTCAAACACCAACAAGCCTAGTCTAACGCAAAAAGTAGTCTTAGTCACCAGCTTTAAGGGTTAATACAAATCTAAAACATCTGTCCGGAAAATACAGGTTGTCTCTCTTTAAAATGAAAACTTTTAAATTATATCCATTTTTACCTGAAAGTGCAATTTTTCCTTGGGTATTAGAATTTAATTTTGCCCCTAAAGGGCTGAGGGAGGGGGGTACATTCCCATTACTTTGCAATATGGGTAGACCATGCTTGAAAGCCACCCACTATTTGCTCTCAAAGACCCTCACCCTTTTTTTTTTTTAACCCACTGATGTGCCCTCCTTCTTAAACTGCTGCCCCCAATTTTAGGCCCCATATATTTCATTCCAACTCAATTTTGTTGGTTTATCCTTTTAGGTATGGGCACTAGAACATCTATGTCATGAGTCGAAATTAAGGGGTGTCTGGTTGCCCCAGACAACCTAATATTTGTTGGGGCAAATTTAGATAATTTCCTGGTTGCCCAAGGGGGGACTTTTTATTCTATAGCTCTTATGATCCATGTGAGCTACCAATCGCCCCTCTTAAATGCTCAAAATGAGCTGCCCACAGCTCTGTTTCTAAAATGCTTTCAGCTTTTTTCTCAGTCATATCAACAATGGTACTTTAACTCATTCCATACCAGTCCCTGATTTTTCTGTATATTTACCTAGATTTAAGACGACAATTGCATATTCAAATTCTTCATGACGAGCTTTTGTTCAAGAACCAACATGCCTATAGTCTTAACTCAGTGGTTATGGCACTGCCTGGCAAGTCTTGCTGTAGCTGCTGCAAGGGCAGCTGCAGCATGACTTGCCAGGCAGTGCAAGAACCATTGACCAAGGCCTGTGACCATAGTATGGAATGAGTTAAGAATATTTGTGCCAACTCCTTTTTAATGCTATTTCAATTATTTCACTTCCAACTTTGACTAAAGTCAAACAAATTAAAATGAACTGCTCTGAATTAGAATAAGGGCCCCAGTTTCATATTCCTTGTAAAAAGACCTTTCATTCAATTGCAGCATGCCTGCAGTTACATAGAATATAATAGCCCTAAATAGCTCAAGGTGATCATGACATGTACCTTCATAATTTCCTAATACCATCCTCAATTACTTGAAAGATCAATGGATGGCTAAGATATAGTCTGAGTACTCATTTCACAAATTCCATCATTAAATTATCAGGTCTCCACCGGATGATCAGATACTGCGCATTGCTCATTTGTAATGTCATAACCTCAAACCCAAAATGCTGTCTAGTGATATGACATGGTCATAGTGTGGAGGGATAAGAATTATAATAGTGCCCCTTTCATGGACACTATAAAGGTAACTGAGTGCACAGTGAGATTATTTAACACATGGATTCAAGACCTGGATTCATATGTCACTTCCCTGGACATACATGTGTACTTGTCACAGATACTGGTCCCTCCTTCCTGATATGGACATTGTAAATGCAATACAAATTTAAACCTATGCACTGTAAATAATATTCAATATACAGACCATACTACTTACAACTGAATTTTTCCAACAACAAATTTACCCTTCCTTTTCACTTTTTCCAATTCTGTAATTTGCTTTCAGTCTATCTGGTCTATATGCCTTATATTTTAACCAACAACTACCAAGTTTGAACTGCAGAAGTGTGAAGATTCATGATACATATTTAGCAAAACGCCAACATCAAAGGCCTTACAGCTACTGCATTTATGTGGGTGGTTACTATCAAATATGTAAAAAAGCATGACCTTCCCAGTACTGCTCTGGGCCATTCTGCTGTTGTTGTCATTGAAGCAACACCAATGGCTTCCTCTAGCTATTCGAGTACAATTAGCACGCATAACTTGCCGCATGTTACATCAAATAAACGAGAATCAGTTTGGCTATCATATTGAGGAAGTCAACCTGTCTCTTATTTGCACATGAGGAAATGATAACAATTTATTTCTTTCCACCTCGGCCTCATCCTATGCTAGGTAATTTTTTTTTCAGTGGCTACTCTGGCAACACTGGGTCACATAAATATATGTTTTCACTTAGGCCAGACTTAAAAATACTTTATGTTTCTGGTAGAACAGATTTTGAAAAGTCATAAGTTCAATCAATGAATCAGGGTATTT
This sequence comes from Hermodice carunculata, assembly GCA_964020975.1. NCBI lineage: Eukaryota > Metazoa > Annelida > Polychaeta > Eunicida > Amphinomidae > Hermodice > Hermodice carunculata. The sequence goes on from OZ026625.1 coordinate 46,215,036, forward strand.
TCCCATCTGGTTCATAAAAAGCACAAAACTAACACAAAATTATCAGCTTATTTTCAAATATAACTCCCTGCACAATTCTGATTGCAAAAAAACAACACCCAAAAATACCACATTAAATCACAACTTAGATCAACTGCTCCTTTGAACATGTTGAATATATCAGTATCATTTTTTTTTTATTTATACAGTTCTGTACTTCCTTATGATCATTTATAGTGACAATGTAGTGATTCCTTAAAAATCTCATGCCACATTCAAAGATGACTGTAGAATGCAAAGTTTTACAAGTACATCCTCATTGATGATAATAATAATGATAATGATAATAACTGAAAGCCAGGAATCTGGATCAACATCACTGTAAAATAAAAATTGAATACAACTTGCATGAAAAATATTCCAATGGAATGGCTAGTTCTAAGAATACATGTCTGTTTAAATTTGCGGTGTTATCTCTTGAATTCAAAATTATACCTGTGAAGCCACTTTTATCACCAAAATATGTTGCCGCCTGCCTTTAACATAATTTAATCTATTTACGCACTCACTGATTTTTTTTTATGGACCAAAATCACTGTTTATATTTTGCGAAACATCTATAAATTCCTTTGTCCCTGCAATGAGCAGGCAAATTAGGCCTATGTCTCTTTCCTAATTAACAATTTCAAACCATCTCTGTTTGCACAGTGCACTATTGTATTGTTTGCTTTAAATATTATCCCACTGGTAAAGCCCTCTCTGTGTGACTGAACTTCAAAATCCTATTATCTCATTTTCTTAATTGGTAAGAAAACCCACTTGGGCATTCACGCCAATTAGGCAACAGGCCTCTTCTCAGCAAGCAATGAACTTCCAGGTCACCCATGCATCAAGCACTTGGTTCATGGTGATTCGCTTGCGAGTCGCTACGAAACTGCAAATCGATACCAAAATCCCGGGTCAACTCAAGATACACTGAAACTTCCAAACAATATACTTTTCGCCATTTCGGCTTCCTCAACTGGTGGTTGTTGCCGTGCCAGACTGAAATCAGATCTGTGGCCCCTGCGCCAATCTCCGGTCATGTTGTGGAGAAGTGGGGCGGATCAGCCCGCTAACGACACAGCGAGGTCGCATTGACACTGCGAGCACCCACAAATCACGACTGGGATTCGTTTCCATTTGCACACTCAAATGTCCACAAAACGCCTCTGTTACGCACAAACGCAAACTGAAGTTGCATATGCAACTATCATTCACTAAATAGCATGGTGTAAATTAGTATAAATGTGCAAATTCCGTCACTAAGTGTTCCATGTTTGTTATGCAATAAGCAATGAACCAACAATAGCCCGTGAGAAGCCATATTTAAATGACGGAGTTGCGGCCCCGACCCCATTTCCAGTTCAGAGACACTAAAAAAGTATCCCAAGTTCGATCCATCCCCGATCCTTCTCAACTGAAAGTTTTCAGTACTGTCATAAAGTTTTTCAATGACATAGATGGAGGAAAATCCCCCATTTCGAGCGTGAGAAAGAAGCTTTTGGCGACCCACGAAGGCGGATCTCTCCCGGAAACCTGACCTGGTCTAGGCATTTTTGTGTTTGTCTTGTTTATCACCGACGACAACCTGTTAACTTACAAAACTTCTAGGATCGATCGTTCCCGAAGCTCGAGAAGTTCAGATAAACTTAAACTGTACCTACTGATAAGTTCTGTAATGTCGACTGATGTTCCTGAATCCCACAGTGAATCCGCTCCAGGGGGTGTGCGACTCCGCCCTCTCAACTTTGCGAGGAGGCCCTGTTCGAACAGGTAGACCGACTTGGCCCTGAATATTTGGGAATGGCTTCCGGGAGACGACTCGCTTTGGCTGTGTTGGACGCCATCTGGCGACAGCTTTTCGTACAAGCAATTGTTGATTGATAACAATTAACATGCAGTTCAGTGTGCCAACGAGGAGGTTGGAACCTCCTTGGTGGTAGTAAAGATCGATAGTGCACGCTTCAGAGAAGCAGGTACAAATTACAAATAAATCAGATCGTACTGTTTTGAATTTGAATTGTACAGTATTGTACTGTAGTGTACCATATTCTGGGCCACTACATATCCCGACATCAAAACAGCTTACCGTCTGTAGTCCAGGCCTACAGAATATCAATGAGTACTTAGAAGTCCCTTCTTTATTACTTCCGTACACATCTTTACACACAGGCATTAAATAGTAGATGAAGTTTGACAACACAAAACTTGGTGCAATAACACAAAAAGTAAGCAAGAGAGATTAATTAAATTAAAATGAGAGCCTTCACCTTGTCTACCCTGCCAGGCTGGAGAGTCGGCTCCTAAACAGACTGAGCTCAGTAATAGTATCATCCCTGGTTCACCTGAATACAGTATTTTAAACGTATTTTATTTCATAAAGAAAAGGGATGGAGAGAAGACAGAGATACGTCTGTTTAGCATGCAAGCAGGAGATACAATAAAATATAAAAAAAAAACAAACAAACATTATTTATTTATAGCTTTTTAAAGATGTGGTGCACTTTTACAGCACTTAACACAGAAAACACGACTTCGCTCCAAACATGTCCTTATATACACTGGAACTATTTTTTAAGATCATAAACGATGCATTTTCTAAATATAATCATTTGGATTAAGCTGTTAAAAATAAAGAAACATCTATAAGTGTGAAGGAATCGAATTTTAGTTGCTAAATTTTAAAAAACTTAAATTTCATCTGCTTTTGTGGAAAAGCAAAAAATGGCATGTGCACCGAAAATGGGGAACATGTTTTTCTAATGGAAAATGAAACAGTATATATATACTTCTTGCAGCAAAATGGTACCTTAAATTTTGAATAAAGGTTTTAGTTCTAAATTGACAGGATATCTAAATTATTTCGATTAAAAAAAAAATAAACAGCCACAAAATTGGAACTAAGCCTTTTGTTCAATAATCTGAAATACCGTTTTGGAGAGCGTTATGTGTTCTTTAATCTGACACTATAAACTAGATCTGATTTTGATTTTTTTATAATGCTATTTGAAATTTTACGCAAAATCTAATTATTCGAATAAAAGTTATTTGCATTCATAGCGATACTTAAATTTTATATTCAGGGCAAAAATATGAATAGATGTTATGTTTTCTTTCAGAAAGTATATACTTTTTAGGTTATTATATGGTTACCATAGACAGAAATTAAACATTTATACATGAGTCGTAAAGTGTACAAAGTCGTTAGTTTCTATTTATTTCTGCTTCTAGCTCACGTGCGTCCCCTCTGTGTTATTTCGTTTTTCGCACATATCAATATGCATGTACTTCAACATTGCACAGAACAATACATTTTCAAGGGTTAGTTTCTGCTGCATGAAAGAAAGAAAGAAAGAAAGAAAGAAAGAAAGAAAGAAAGAAAGAAAGAAAGAAAGAAAGACTACACAGGCTTTTTTCCGAATGTGCGAAGTGCGGATTGGTTTATCAAGTCGGGTGCGAGACATTCTAAATTCGAACTACATTGGTTGGGGGAATAATTGTAGTCATAAACCCTTGTTTGGAGATGGTGTTATGACACAGCTAGCCATTGGAACAAGCAAATGGTAAGTTTTTATATATATATATATATATATATATATATATATATATATATATATATATATATATATATATATATATATATATACATATATATATATATATACCTGCATACATATCATACATTTACACATACATATATATCTATATATACGTTTCCCATTTCAGCTGGGCGACTGATGCCAAAGGTTGCAAGTTGGAGTCTCGCTGGTTCCGACCATAAAAAATATACATACATATATTAATAAAAGGTGAGACAACCCATCAAATACATTTTTAATTGTTTTACCGAAGGAAGATATCAATTTTGTATGATTATTGTAATTTTACAATAAATTTATCACTCACATCATCTGAGTCATATCTTACACATCCGCTATTGTGTTTTACAATTGATATTGTTAAGGAACCAGTTGATTCAAGCAGGTTATTTATTTTCTACATTTAGCTATGCCTTTGTTCTGCAGTAAGCTCAAGATACTTCTTAGGTATATTCTTTTCTATTTAAGGCAATGTCCAACCTGGCTGAGAGACTTCGTTTCTGGGCAAAATATCACGGACATCTGTATTCTGATACAATAAACCTATAGACTTAATGAACACAAGGCTTTGCAGAATCTGTCTGCACAAAAGATGGAACTCTACATTCAAAATCGTTGTATAAACACAAGCATTTTTGATAAAATGTATCTTGTGAAATCTTAAATATTTCTTGAAAAATATTCAAGATACAATGGTCAAATTTGTGCTATTATGATCTCAATACCTGCATCTACAAACACGTATCAAGGATTTCTCATAACTGCATGTTTGTTTTTTGTTTTTGTTTGTTTGTTTGTGTTTTGTTTTTTTTTTTTTTCTTTTTTTTTTTTTTTTTTTTCTTTTTTTTCTTTTTTGTTATTTTATTTTTGGGTATTTTGTTTGTTTGTTTTTTTTCTTTTGTTTGTTTGTTTGTTTGTTTGTTTGTTTGTTTTTTTTTGTTTTTTGTTTTTTTGCAATGGTGATACAATTGCAAAATGGCTGATTTGATCAAAATTGACAAAGTTGGTGGACTCTTCATTTTTCACACACATTTAAAAAAGAACTGTTCATTTCTTTGAAAATCCCGGATACAGTATTGCTGTAAAAAATTTTAGAGTAAATCAGTTTTTATTTGATCAAAATCAGATACTTAGATTTAGAGAAATATCCAAATGAATTAGACATTTTGGTGCAAATAGGCCTACCTGTCATCTATAATCTAGATTCAAAGGTTAACATGGTCCATTGACAACCGTGATAGCATTAGCAGTATTTTCCTATTTTCTTAAGATTGTATTGGGACTAGAACCACCAAATTTGGACAACTGATAGACAATACATATATCTACCAAAATCTAAAAATGAACAAAATTATCCAAAACTGATGGGACATTACTTTAAAATTTCCACACAACTATTTGTAACATTACCATACTTGCGACACAAAATTTGTTTTAAGGAAAAAGAGCAGTCACCTGTTTTCAATTTCACTCAATTCTGAACCTTTCACTCTAATATTCACCACAATTTCTCAGATAAACTTACTCACATTTTTCATGTAATTTTCATTGAGCTGACATACTAATTCAAAATTTAATCGTCGTTTCCAATTCTATTACGTACTGTCGAAACACTTCTGATTGTAGTTATGATTAAATGGTATCTAGCTTACTCAACAAGTGAAGCCAAGTTAAAGCTACTCTCCTTCTTTGGAACTGTCAGGTTATGCATATGCAATTTCTGTGCGTTTTTCCAAACATTCTCTATGGTCTTTGCATGAACTCTTTTAAACTCTGTTTTGATGAAAGGAAAATAAAGCTGTCAAATTTTCTGCGTTGCGTGACAGTGCTGGTCTTCAACGGACCACAACAACTATTACTCTCAACAAACACAAGGGATGGTTCAACATTTTTATCATTTTTGAATTAGTACTTTCAGTATGGGGGGGGGGGGGTAAATGGACCTCTACACTTCTACAGATAACGGAAAATGACGGTCATTTGTAACCCAAATTTTGTGGTATCTTGGTATTATTTCTTGGAAGATCATCATTGGGGAGGGAGGTGGTCATGAAATTTAGTGCCCAACGTACTAATTAAAAAATGATGAACCATCCCTAAAAGCTTTCACAAGGTTTTATGCAACTATATTCCAACTTGAATTATACAATGGTCTTAACACAGAAATGATCTCCTCACGAAGGCGATATAAATTGGAGATTGTACTTGTTCGTTTTGAGAATATTCATTGATCTCAAAAAGGTGTTCAGCACGGTCAATCACAAAAATTTGTGTTCAAATCGAGCATAGTATGTTTTTCAAGTTGTCACACCAAGCATGACCGATGTGAACATTCTCTGACAACAAAGAAAGACAATGTACAACTAAGTAATGTTATGTTTAAGAGTTACACAATGAGGTGTGTTGTGCCCAAAGATTCCATCGTGGGACCCCCCACTCTCATCTGTGTGAATAATTTGCAAATACTTTGCTACATGGAACTATAACGCCATTTAATGGGGATGCCCATAAAATGTACTCTACAAAAGATACAGATGTACTCTGCATTCAGGGTGCTGTGAACATGATAAATTTAATGCAGAATAGCTCTCGACATATCAAAATTAAATATAGTCATGAGCAAACATGCCACTAGATTTGGATCTCAGTATTTCCGGTAATAGAAGATCCATCTCAAGAATGAAACTTAGAAAATATGAATGTCTAGATGGGAATGTAAAATAATATGACCAATAATTTCAAGAATGAAACATAGAAAATATGATGTACCGACGGGAATGTAAAATAATGTGACCAATAATTTACAATTTGTCAGAGTTCATTGAGTAATGTTTTCATCTCCTGTGACAATTCTGATGTAGATTCAAGATCCAGAGAATGATCGAACGGTAAAAATCTACAGCTATTTATGTGGACACACCACTGACTGAGCCCCGGGCAGTGGTGCCCCCTTGAAAAAGGGGTAGTTCTTTTATTATTATTATTATTATTATTATTATTATTATTATTATTATTATTATTATTATTATTATTATTATTATTATTGTTATTGTTATTGTTATTGTTATTGTTATTGTTATTGTTATTGTTATTGTTATTGTTATTGTTATTGTTATTGTTATTGTTATTATTATTGTTATTGTTATTATTATTGTTATTATTATTGTTATTGTTATTATTATTGTTATTATTATTATTATTATTATTATTATTATTATTATTATTATTATTATTATTATTATTATCTGACAGAGAAAGGCGATTTTGCATTATCACATTTTATTACACACTCCAGTGAACTATACAGAATATATAAACGGCTCTTAAAACTTGGTCACTCGAATGTGGATGTCAGTTTGGCATATTACATTTAAGGCATGTTTAAAGTCCAAAGCCTGCCTTACTTCATTACTGGAGCAGCAAGTGAAAGAATATAGCCTGCAAACACCAATCTAGTCAAACTATGTTTTAATGGAACCACAGTTACGCGTTCACAACTCTGCATGTTGCATGGAAATCATTTACGAAATATTTAAACAAGGAAGGCTAAAATAAATCCCTGTCAGCCATGAAGGAGAAAAAGTAAGGGTGCGCGAATCATTTGAATAAACTTTGACACTAATGTCTGCTTAAGCATATGTTGTCGTTACCTACTATATGAATTCATCTCTGTCAAACACATATTATTGTCATAACCCATCATTTGAATGCATCTCGGTTAAACTCATATTGTCATAACCTACTAATTGAATGCATCTCTGTCAAACTCATATTGTCATAACCTACTATTTGAATGCATCTCTGTCAAACTCATGTTGTCGTTAAACTATTATTTGAATGTTTGAAATTAAATGACTTTCATATAATTTGGCAGACAAATATGCCAAGTAGTGTTGAAAGCTTTCCTGAAATATTTGAAACTTGAAAACAAAATTTCTACTCTTTATTTTAATACTAAATTAGCGTTTACAATACGGAAATGTGTTCGGAGGCTTCTTTTTCTTCAGGGAAATATTTGCGAGAAGCATGTAAACCCACTCCCTTCTCCTGTAGCGCCCCCTCCCCCCAAAAAAACCTTATTATTTTTACTTAGGGTTTATCTCTATAGTAACTTACGCATTTGATGAATCGAAGACGCTTTTGAGAATCAGTATAAATGAACTGCAACTCTGCTTCCCGTAAATTACAATTTCTAGCAACAATTTACTCCGACTGAGATGCATCTGAATATAATATGTCCGCTTGTCAGAATCATACAGCTCTTTATGACAGAAATATATTTAAAATACACTGTACTTACAAACTCTGAATTACTGGTTCCATAGCTGCTAAACATATCCGATCTGATGTTTCATTATATGGTGACAGTTTCAACAGATGTATTTTATAAATAAGCGAAACAATTTGAACATTTTTTGTGAAACAAACCGGCAGCTAAATTTTCAGAGTTTATAAGAGGGATCCACTGGTTAACGTTTATTCTCGAAGTACATGGATGGCGGTGATGATGATGATCATCATCATCGTAGTCGTCATCGGTGATGACGGTGGCGGTTTCGTCGTCATCATCTTTATCATCATACAATTAAAATAAATCGTCTGTGCCTGGAGTTGTTGTTTTAAGTGAAACTATACACAGAAAACATCCAGTTCTCCATAGCGGAATGTAATCATAAGCATATTTCCTGGCATAAAAGTTCTATTAACACATGCAATGAAAAGGGTTCATTAACTTCTGAACCCGGATGGGAAGCCAACCTGAAATGTCATTAAAGGCGTTCTGGAATGTTTTATCAAATTTGACTAACAAGTGTAAAAGAGCACATCACTAAGTAGAATTAATGAAACTAGATAAGAAGATTTGCTTCACAGCAAATCTGTCTGGATGCCTTCAAAATGAGAACAGTTTGAAACGCTACACTTTGCGATTGTTCAACATAATATAAACTTTGTGTATTAACCTAATTTGCGTAAATTAGAATGCTACAACTTTGGTTCTTGGCTTATGGAATGTGGCCATGTCACAAACTTAAAAAGTGAAGTTTGAATGACACTACATGTATCTATAATAATTTTGAAGCTATTCAACATTTTAATTTTGTGTATTTGGCTAATTTGCAAAATATAACAGCATTAAACTTAAGTTTGTGGTTCATTGGACGGGGCTATTTCATATACCAGGGACGTGCTATTTAAATAGCACATCCCTGCATATACCTATAAATTGAAGTTAGAATGGCACCTCTTTGTATAATACTTTTGAAGTTATTCAAGATTTAAATTTCATGTATTCTCCTTTTTTGCATAAATTAAAACATTACAACTTTGGTTCATGGTTCAATATTTACCTTCAATCTAACTTTTAACATTGCAAGTATAGGAGTTGCCTCCTAAGCATCCCCCTGACTCGCTATTGCTTTCTTATGTGGGCGCTCGTCGGGCGAGCGCCCACATAAGAAAGCAATAGCGAGTCTGGGGGATGCTTAGGAGGCAAGTATAGGAGAGAGCCTGGTGTGTTATGAGACCATAACACATTAGCCTTGTGTGTTATGGAACCATAACACAGGTGTTCCCTCCACATTCCAATAAGCCACGCCAACCTGGGTTTCCGGAACTTAACACTTGAACATGATCGACAAATCAGTTTTTGATCGCTTCTCTTAATTCTATGTATTTAACTAGCATCGGGCGAGGCGCACTGGCGTGCGCCACGCCCGAGATGTCAGCTTCAATCACGCGCGTCACTATGCCATAACACACACAAAATCGACCCTCATTTCTTAATTGGATGCAGCTTTGCCACAACCCTATAAATTGAAGTTGGAATTACATATCTATCCATAATAGTTTTGAAGCTATTCAAGATTTAGATTTTGCGTTTCACCTAATTTGCATAAATTAAAATCCTACAACTTTGGTCGATAGTTCATTGGATGTAGCTTTGCCACAAATTTATAAATCGAAGTTGGAATGGCATATCAATGTATGATAGTTTTGGAAATATTCAACTTTTTAATTTTTCAATGCCCCCAATTAGCATAATTTGGACTTTCATTTACTGTATATTATATTGGCATGTGTCACAAAGCTACAGTATATATGCACATTGAAATTTTGTGTGCATCTGCAATAGTTTGGAAGATATGAAGCTTTCAACATTTTAATTCTTGCCCCTAATTTGCATAATTTTAAACATCATGACCATTCCAAACCAGGTGCACAATTTCACTGGTAGGTCAGTCACCATGGCAAGTTTGGTAGTTTTCGGAATGATAGTGTCCGAGAAAAATTCCAGACAAATCTGGTCGTAAAGAAAGAAAGAAAGAAAGAATTCTTGGAAAACAAACTGTCTGTGTTGGCACCCAGACTTAAATAGTGGAACAGGAGATGTGAAACAGCTAACCTTATTTTTCAAACGTTCGCTTTTCATGGTGACCGACCATGACATGACGTGTTTAAAAGAAGCAAGTAACGGACATCTGCAAGGGAGACCGCAGTGCCGATTTCCACTTCTCTTTTGTTTTCTTGATGAAAGATGTCTGAACCAAAAGTAGTGTTTTTTTCAACAATGCTTCTCATTTTGGGCATCCTTTTGTTGGTTTCAATTGACTTCAGCAAGGTTTTATATACATACACACACACACACACACACACACACACACACACACACACACACACACACACATACATACATACATACATACTACATACATACATAGGGTGTATGTCTTTGAAGTTTTAGCCACTCCAATAATTTCGCATACTTCCAGTTTTAATATGTCATTCACCATTTAGAAATGTTTGCGAGGAATTACCAACTCATTGATAAATGAAAAGGTAAGAAAAAAATAAGTAAAATACTCTCTGTATTAGTCATAGCAAACAAAATTAAGATAGCACGGAGCCACAAATTTATAAATGTGTTTATTCAAAATCACGATGTATATATATATATATATATATATATATATATATATTATTATTATCATTATTATTATTATTATTATTATTATTATTATTATTATTATTATTATTATTATTATTATTATTATTATCATCATATTGTGTAACTTAACAAAGCTTCACGTTCAAGGTATGTACAATAGGAAAGGTATTCGGATGAGCCATAGGGCATTTTTTGCAATCCTCAGGAAGCAAATAAAGTTTATTATTACTGGGGCGCTAAAGATTAATACACGTGACCACCATGCTTTGACTTTCTTTTTCTTCTCTTTTTTCCACCTTGCCGTCAAGCGTGTCATGTGTATACGCTTCAGTGCATTATATTATCCTTACAGAATGGTGTAAAAAAAAAAAGATTTACTTTGTAAGTTCCGGCGTCAAAAAAGCTTTCATGCATGCAGCGGTGTCATCCTGGTTATTAGTTCTTAATTTCAAAATTCAGTTCTAATTTATTTAGCATAGACCGCAATTGTGTATACGCTTCAAAATAATCCATATTTTTGTATAGAAAGTCGTGCGAAATCGCCTATGTGTTTTATGAGGGGGTGTTCTTTCCAGCATAGAACAGATCACGTCAATTTCATGTGTATTCAGCTGAATACTAACCAAATACACAAATTTCTTGCAGGCTGCTGTCGTGTCTTCCCATTAGATTGTGTGACGAGAAAAACCCTTCAATAAATTGGTACTTTGGGGCAAAAACAATAAAATTTTTAGAATGTAGGGTAAGTTATACATTTTGAATTTATCATCGTAAATTTGTTGTTTCCACATACAATGCTTTGTAAGTGAAGTTTAAATTACATTAGGAAGTAATATGAATGCACTAGTCCGGTCTTCCCTACTGAAGAGCCCTCTATAGGAATGACACAGAAACATTTTTTTTCTTGCTCATATTCATGCCTGATGAAACAGGGTTCTCTGCATAGTAAATAATGGAAAGATAGACAAAGTAGAACTGAATATATTACTTGAACAATTTGCTATCTATCAGGTAAAATTTGGTTATATTCACTGCAAAATAGCATTTTTTGGGGTCAATATTCTCTTGAACTTATCACTTGCCCAGCTGACTTATCACTCAACTGAGCTAAAATCTTATCGTCTTGCGCCCATGAACAATTCACATATTCGACTTCTCCAAAACCGTTTGCCGCATCGACTTCCAATTTCGCGGGTTGAACTTGGGCGGTTAAATAGTTACGCTTCACTCATTTTGGGATATTTGCACATTTTTAAAAAAAATTTTTGATAAAAAGAAAAAACTTCTCTGATATCGCTCGACAAATTGCTTTGGAATTGCCTGCGGACACTTGTGGAGATCCTCCAGATCTTAATGTGTTCAACAGGTGACGCTGTGACGTTTTTGGTTTTGTTTTTAAAGAATTTGCGTGCGTTTTTGCTGCTTTCGACCTCTTCTCACAAACTGTTATTCAGATTGTGCTGAAAACGAAATGTGCCTTGTAGAATGATCAAGCAACGTTGTACACTTGGGGCTGATGTTGCTTATTCCTGATTATTAACGATTTTTTAAAAAATCTGGTAGAGGTCGGGTAATACAGACATTCCTATTGATTTCTATGACAGTAAATAACGATTGTAATGATAATTCACCTTTTCAACTCCCCCCAAAAATAATAATGATGATGATGATGATAATGTCAGATAGAGCCAGTTCAAACTTGATGATGATGATGATGATGATGATGATGATGATGATGATAATATAATAATGTCGGATAGAGCCAGTTCAAACTCGGTAGGGATTGGACAGACCTGTTCAAGTTTGTTCAAATGGTCAGGCTCTACTGATTTTTGGTTCAACATTTAGATTTCGTGCAATTACCTTCTTTGCATAAATAAAAGTCCTACAACTTTGGTTGATGGTTCATTGGATGCACGTATGTCACAAACATATGGAGTGAAGCTGATATGGCACCTTTATCTATTACAGTTTTGAAGCTATTCCAGATTTAAATTTTGTGTATTCACCTAATTTGCACAAATTTAAAGCCTACAACTTTGGTTTAGTGTACACTGGACGCCGCTGTGTCACAAACCTCAAAACTGAAGTTGAAATGGCACCTCTATGTATAACAGTTTTGAAGTTATTCACAAAGATTTAAACTTTGTTTATTAACTTATTTGCTTAAATTTAAATTATGCAACTTTGGTTTATGGTTCATTGGATGCGGCTAGGTCACAAACCCATAAATTGAAGTTGGAAGGGCACCTCTATATATAATACTTTTGAATCTATTCAAGATTCAAATTTTGAATATTCACCTACTTTGCACAGATGAAAACCCTACAACTTTGGTTCATGGTTCACTGGATGCGACTTTGCCACAAACCTATAACTTGAAGCGGGAATGGCGTCTCTGCCTGTAATAGTTTTGGAGATATTCAACTTTTAACTTTTTCAATGCCCCCAATTAACATAAATTGAAATTCTATAACTTTCACTGATTGTCCATTATATTGGCAGGTGTCACAAACCTATATATGCACATTGAAAGTTTGTGTCTATCTGCAATAGTTTGGAAGATATGGAGCTTTTAAAATCTTAATTGCCCCTGATTTGCATAATTTTAAACACCATGACTGCTTCAAACCAGATGCACAATTTCAATGGTAGATCAGTCATCATCGCAAGTTCAGTGGTTTTCGGAATAGTGTCCGAGAAAAACACCGGACAAAGTTGGTCGTAAAGACAATAGAAAGAAAGAACTAGGAAAGATTTGCTTCCCAGAAAATCTGTCTCAGTGCCTTCAAAATGATAACAATTTGAAATGCTACACTTTGCCATTGTTCAACATAGTACAAATTTCGTGTATTAGCCTAATTTTATAGAGTAAAATGCTACAACTTTGCTTCTTGGTTCACTGGATGTGGCCAAGTCACAATCTTGTAAAATGAAGTTTGAATGAAACTAGTATCTATAATAGTTTTGAAGCTATTCAAGATTGAAATTTTGCATATTCACCTAATTTGCATAAATTAAAATCCTACAACTTTGGTTCATGGTTCATTGGATGCGGCTTTGCCACAAACTTATAAATTGAAGTTGGAATGGTATCTCTATGTATAATAGTTTTGGAGATACATGTATTTAACTTTTAAATTTTTTTCAATGCCCCTACTTAGCATAATTTGAAATTTTACAACTTTAATTTACTGTTCATTACATTGGCAGATGTCGCAAACCTATATGTACACATTGAATATTTGTGTGTATCTTTGTGTGTATATGCAATAGTTTGGAAGATATGGAGCTTTTAAAATTTTAATTCCCCCTAATTTGAATAACTTGAAACATCGTAACTACATGTGTTCCAAACCAGGTGCACAATTTCACTGGTAGGTCAGTCGCCATGGCAAGTTTGGTGGTTTCCCGACTAATAGTGTTCGAGAAAAACTCCGGACAAATCTGGTCGTAAAGAAAAAAGAAAGAATTCTTGGAAAAACAAAATGCCTGGGTTGGCACCCAGACATAAATATAGCTTGCGGAAAGGGTTAAAACAAAGTTGGTTACTAGAGTGTGATACTCTGGATTCCTAATGTTTACGAACTTCTGAATTCGAGTAATGGTTGGTTAATGCATATATTCCAATCGATTTCGATGTAAATCAATGGAGATCGCAATTGTACCTTATTTTCGACCTCCTCTTCAACACCGTCAGCAAGATTCTCTTCAAACATGGTGGGGATGAAACTGGGGTGGGTCCAAGTATATTTAAATGATTACGCTCTATCGATTTTTAGAAATTGTTAATAATTCATTCTGTTCAATTTTTTTGGGAAAAAATCTTCACAACCGCGTGGCCAATTGCTTCGAAAATGAATAGGTACACTCCTGGGTACCCTTAAACCAAGATGGGACTCAAAGGTAGGCCCAGGTTGGACTCATAGGTTGAATATCAAGGTCAGTTGAGTACGGGCTGTTCATACAGCCCACTTGTTGTGGATGTGGTAAGATCTACTGGGGAGCCTCCAATTAACAATCTTCTCCTTGGGGCATGATTGCTTGACGGGCCTTTTTTGTTTCTTACATGATAACACTTTTCCTTGTCTGCTACAATTGATGATGATAACCCTGCTGACAATGAAAAATGATAATGACCATGATACTGAAAAAATGAGTGAATAACACTTATAAGAATCCAATTCTTCCCTTGCGAATTTTGCCAAAAGCATAATACAACGATTTTTGAATTTTTGACGTCGACTCATAAGGGTATGGCCAGAAGACAGGAATAGAGATAGACGAAGGGAAAACCCATTTATTTGATCCAGGCGATTTATTTCCAGGTATATATGTGTATATGTTTTAGGTTGTGATGTTTCAGATTGTGGTTCTCGACGTCAGCATTCAGCACAAGGGCTGACAAGTGATATCTTCCAGTTTTAAAAGGGATTTTTATGACCTTTGACAAACATTTTTTTTTAATGACTCTCGGTGGTTTGTTTTTATTGCTCAATTTCCCCAAAGAAGTTGCAGATTTCATTTCCATATTTAACACGTCTCGTATAATGTTAAAACCCTTAGTAAAATACATAATTGATAAGAATATATGATATACACCTGTTGTCAACAGGAGTCTCAGTTACAGGTTTCCCTTCATGTACAAGAATGGCCACTAGATGTCGCTATTGAATAGCCCACTTCACGAAAGTAAGTTGGCGAAAGACGCAGACTTTCCTCTCATGTCTATGTATTGGGACATTGGTATACATAAAACGACAGCATTAATTTAATGCTTATAATATTTCAGGCAGGACCAAGTACAAGGTGATCTTACCATTAACTACATGAAATCATGTCTATTTAAGTGGCAAACATTCATTTGGAAAAACTGAGGAAAATTTGATTCACGGCAAGTCGTTGTATGGTTTTCTCTCGTGGCTTTTCCAATTTCGATTTGAATGTACAAGACAACAACATTCCTTTGAAGGAATTAATTGAATTAAAAAATAAATATATAAAAACCCAGGGCATGTATCCACCAGATGCAGATAGAGTTTGAAGGAAAATTATAAATATTTCTGCTGAGCATCCGCAAATTTGTAAATCTAAGAAACAAGCCTGTAAAACTTGACGTGACATTTCGGCTACAGTTTCACATATGTATGCATGTATGTATGTATGTATGTATGTATGTATGTATGTATGTATATATATATATATATATATATATATATATATATATATATATATATATATACGTACGTAGGTAGGTACATATGTATATAGTAATAGGCAAAGTTTACTTTGCATTCTAATAAGTTTATCACAAAAATTTAATATTTTTTTTTATATCTATCATGTTTGATTAATAAGATGTGGCCAATTTGTTGAATTTGTTGTGATTTCGGCTGAAGAAGTTAAAGAATGTTCGTTCTTGTACTCCATTGACAAATTTATATACAATACGACATAATATATACACATAATCAGAATTTGTAACAAGGAAAAAAAAAATTGAAAAAAAGAACCACAACAGAATATGTGGATGTTTGTGCACCAGTAAAGTTATAAAGGACCACCCACTTGGACAACTTTCGCTCAAACAATTTTTGCATGATAAAACAACTGCAGACTCCTCACATGTCATTAAAATGTTTTTGGTATGACCACGATCAGATATGAACATAAGTAAACCTTGTCTATTACTAAATGTATACATGTATAGATCAACACATGTTTATAACTGTGGCAGAAATGTAACGTCAAATTTTAAAGGATTGTTTCTTAAATTTATGCATCCAATTAAAAGTAAACAAAAACTCATTGCAATTCAAATTTGCCGCGATTACCCCTTTTTGTCTTATTGACATTCCCAACAAGTTCGTGAAGTTTCCGGGGAAACTCTTCGAAAAGCGGCATTCTCAAATTTTACATTTTGGCCCATATGTTACACAGTAATATCGGGCGGCGCCACCCATATCGATCTCGTCATCGATTTTCATACCCTTCAAGCGTGAAAATCGAGTGCTGCAATTTATAAGGCGTGAACTTGAAAAGTTGGCTTATGGGACTGTCTAGGGGCTGCTTTGCTAGCGGCATGTTTGTTAAATCGGGTGCAGTCTCTTGGGGAGCTAAGAAGGAAGCTCGTGTATGGTTTTAAATGTAGGCATTTTAAAAGTGACAATCTTTTAATTGAACAGTTTATGTGCTCAGATGTTTTATGGCACTCTGCGACTCACCGACGCTGGCGTCAGCTTTTATATTAAGTGTGCTGACCTGTGATACGATTTGTGACTCCTTTTTATATTTGTGTTTTCACACATATTTTAACTTACTGTTATAACACATGCATATATTTTATGACCATATTTATGTATTTTATGCAATGTCTTCTATGGACTTTTTTAGTCTGAAATAAAACTTATCTTATCTTATCTAAAAACTGTGAACTGTATCGGGTTTGCAAGCATAAATTTACGAAAAAGCTCTGCGACTATGGTCAGCTCAGTAAAACGTTTATGGGATCTAGATAACCCTCTCCCGCATTTTGAGTTAGGTATAGAATAGCAAGATTAATATTGCTCAACGTGGAATAAACTTTTAATAAACAGCATATACACAATTCGCCTACTTACAAAAATATTTAATTTACAAATCATATTTACACAAAACATTATAGCTTCAGAATTTGTATTTACATATGCAGATTGATATCACTATCACAGTTTAACATATCACTTTAGAAATTGATACTCTTTAATGCATTTTTAGGCGACAATAGCAAAAAGTGTGTCGCTAAAAGTGACTCCCACGGGGCCGTTTTTGTCATGGTAAAACTCAGTCTGAATATTTTGCCGTTGTGCGGAAGTCAAAGCATATTAACTCATTCAGTCTTAAGTTTTTTTAGTGAGTCGACAGTTTTTCTCGGACGCAACTGAGATCGGGGCCATACAGGCCCATCATACATACATAAATACATAATACATGAGGACTTTGAATATGGGATGCTCATCATACTTCTGACGAGAGCAAAAAGAGGAGTAACTGGCGAATTTTGATTACCTTCAGATGCCAGTTGAAATTAAAATGTTAATGACACGTGGGCGGACCTAGGTTTGGAAATCTGTATATGTACACAATCTTAAATAAAAAAAAATGCTTAGACTTCAATTAACCTAGGGCCCTCAACAATTCTTATTCAGTTAATTTAACTATTTACAAATATTCTTAGCCACACTGAAGAAATGTTAGAATTTGAGTAATTGCATGGTAAACGGTGCCGATACAGGATCTGAAATACTTTGCGACAATCACATACATGCACATGATATCAAAGTCAAAGTCAATATAAATTTGCAGCACAACTAGCCCATTTAAGTCACGTGATGTCGTCTGAAAGCACTGTAAAAATGCATACATCTGTTGAAGTTCGTTTTTGGCCTAACTGTCACCTGTATTTTGCTGATGTGTTAATCACATATTACACAGAGTACTTGATATTATATTTCCTTCCAACACCGCCACATCTGCTCGCTTTGCAGTGTTGATATTTACCGCAATTTGCATGAGAGAGAGAGAGAGAGAGAGAGAGAGAGAGAGAGAGAGAGAGAGAGAGAGAGAGAGAGAGAGAGAGAGAGAGAGAGAGAGAGAGAGAGAGGCGCCTAGGCCTAGGCCTGCTTAATATTCCAATGAGTTTTCTATCGACTGACATGTAGGCCTAAACATCGACACCTCCAACCTTTTTATGTCTAAGTCTTTCGTGTAAATGCATGTATTCGTTTTACAGGCTAGTAAGTTATTTGTCATAGTGTAAATATTTTGTATGATATTCTGTGGCACTCCGCTTCTCTGTCGCGGTATGTTCACCATAGTTTAAGTACTTTGTTTGTTCGCCCGCAGGAGTAGAGCTTTCATGCGAGTCTCCCCTCATTTCCCTTCTTTCAGTGTTAGTGAGTTCAACTTGGCCATCCAGAAAAGACTGTAGATACGTGGCATAAGCTGTAGAACTAATTGTACGTGTATTATCTATTGGGAGTACAGTTGTGCCTCTGTCCTCCATTTGAACTGTCTTCACGTGTGTGTAGGTGTTACGAAGCGAGGCAGATCGGTGGAGTCCAGAAGGCCGCATGGACGTGGCCATGCTCTCGGGTAGGCATACATGTGTGTAGTGGGTCCCCCGGAGGGAGGCTGACCGGTGAAGTTTGTATCCGGTGTGACTTTTCAGGGAAAGATATTTCGTCTTGTATGTTAAAATGTTTGAGCGAACTTTTGGTGCCGATAGGGGGCGCACTGACGGTTTCTGCACCACGGGCCTTAGCGCCACAACAGGGGCGGCCAATGCTTGACTGGAAACATCTTTCTTGACGACATCGAAAAGAGCGTAAGGTGGCACGACAGGCGCTTCTTCCTCTTCCACAATGAAGGTTGTAGGTCGTACTTTATTCCGCAAAATCAGACCCCCGGTGGCGTAAAGCCTACCACCGCGTCTCTTCTTGATATACAGAATTATGTCGACGGGAATAAGAATCAGAATAAAGCAGCCGAAGATTCCAGCAACGATGGAGACAACGAACCACGGGTAAATAGGAACTGGAAAAAGTCAAATAAAATATATTGGTAGTTGATTTGAGAATGAAGGGTAAAAGGTTTGCTTAAAACGGTCGGTCGGGGTTGAAATATGAGACGAGTCTTCTTTGCTGGTAGATCGCAATCAATGCCAAGCTTGCAATTTTAATGTTGTTAGGTGTGAGGGTCATACGATGGGGGAAAGTTCAAGCGATATTCTATGCATATGTAGGCCTATTATCCGATCAGATATCTACGAGATCAGTCTTGCTCAAATACAAAAAACACGGCACGTTGGCTAAAACACGGCTAATTACGAAAAATATGAAATGAAAATTCGCATTTTTCGAAACAAAGGCACAGGAATTTTTAACTTGATGTCCGATATGAACGTCGGACCGTCGCTAAAAGTGACATTGACTATAGGCCTAACATGTTCAAGTTTAGAAATAGTCAACAGGAGAATGTTTAAAAACTATTTAAATGGCAATCATGATGTTGTAAACCTGTATGTACAAATTACTGGCATACGTCTAAAGCTTGGAAAGGTTTGCATGAGCGTACATGTGAGGATACATTATTAATTGAAGGCAATGGAGATATTGTAACATTTCAACTCCAAATAGTGAACATTGTTTTGTATTGTCTGCAAAACTGTTTTAAGTGATCAGAGTCATTATGGTCCACTGGACTTTTCATTGTGAAGTTTCGTGAAAAAAACAAAGAAAACAAAACAAAAAAAAACCCAAACAAACAAACAAACAAAAAAAAAAAAAAAAAAAAAAAAAAAAACAGGTTAAAGAATAAAAGAGACATCTGGCCCCCAATATTTTTTAGAGAAACAATCTCAAATAGAAGTGTGCATCTTACTTCGGCATTCTAAAGGAACTCCCGTCCACGTGCCGTCAGCCAGGCATGTTCTTTGTTCGCTGCCGCTCCTGATGCCGTAAAACTGGTTACAGGAATATGTTACTACATCGCTGTAGTAAAAACTTCCGTTTATTTGGCTGTTGTCTAGCACTTGTGGTCTCCCGCACGTTATGGCTGAAACCAAAGAGAAAAAAGGGATAATTTCCTCAGTAGGTTAAATAGTTCCTGCACACATATAAACAAACCAAAATAAAAACAAAACAAAAAATAAACACACACACACACACACACACACATAATAAACATCTAAAAGAAAACAAAATAACAAAAAATCGCACGTGCATGATCATCAAACAAGTTACATACCAACAACTGCATGTTCACTTGATTTCAATGTATGTATGTATGTATGTATGTATGTATGTATGTATGTATGTATGTATGTATGTATGTATGTATGTGCCTATAAACGTAATCCTTAAACTAGCGCAGATCGTGGATGAAAATTGTATATAAACATCCCATGTGGCTCGGCATATCATTATCAGATTCCCTATCTATACAAAGACTTTACAAGCATAGCTTATATTTTGTCTCCTGATCGTGTGATATAAACTTTCGAACGGTTTAGGCACAAAAACGGCGCAGGGCAGTCCAGAACAAGGGCGAATGTACGCGAATGCGAGGCGGGGTTCTATGAATTTGGATTCACCCTGCATTCTTTTTTTGTTTTGTTTTTGTGCTTCACTTCCATGTCTTTAAATGAGCCATAATAGTGTCAGGATACATTGTGTAGCGTCAAGGGTCCACAATATGCCAAAAACAGAAGTTTGCAATGTCATGCACTTGTCTGTTTTACTACATTCAGAGCAAAGTTTAAACACTTTTTATTTCACATGAAATGTGGGCTAGAACATCTCCTGCCCCGTGCTCGTGTCTCTTGCAAGATGCACTGTCCTACCGTTTCCAATAGTTAATTTTTTCTTTCCTTTTTTTCCAAAAGGGTTTCCCCTATTCTGGCACACTGGGCTTTTTTATTTACCCTACTTGCGTACTGGAAGGCCCCTTATTTTCCGTACTTCGCACTAGCCAGTATAAATTTTCTTATTTTCTGTAACTTGACTTGGGGCAAATTTATCATCTTTAACAGTGTATCTGGAATCACCTTCCTTAAAACCTCTCCCGAGTTGATGCAGGGGTATACATGTAATTTATTCTGGCCTGCGTAGATTTATTATGTCTCCGTGCAACGGGAGGATATTGTGTTATTGAGTCCGTTTCTTCTGCTTCTTGTTCTTGTTCTACTTCAGCACATGTTGCGAACGCGATAACTCAAGAAAGATTTGACTTGGGATGTTGAAATTTTGTTGTGATTGTGTTCCTATATAAGACCTTGCTTCGGATTGCAAGTTGGTGACCTTGACCTATTTTTTAAGTTTCTGCGAATTTTTTGTGAATATGTTCCGATACAAGACCTTGCTTGCAATTGCAAATTGGTGACATTGGCTTATTTTTCGAGGTCACGTAGGCATTTTGTCTAAAATCAATGCGAACGCAATAACTCTGCCAGGATTTGACTTGAAATTTGAATGATCATGTACCATAATATAAACTAGGTTGGGATTGTAGATTGGCGACCTTGACCCATTTTCAAGGTCACGTGACCACTCTTTAAAAGTCATTGCAGACATACTTGTGAAGGATTTGATTTGGAGCTTGAAAGTTTGTATGATTATGTTTCTATATAAGCCTTTTATAAGACCTTGCTTGTGATTGCAGAGGTTTGACCTTGATCTATTTTTCAAGGTCACAAGCACTGCCTTAAAGTGGAAGTGATAAGGCAAGAAAGACCTAAGGTAGCAGCTTCAAATTGTGTGATTATGTATCTGTGTAAGAGCTAGATTGAGATTGTTGGTAAGATGACATTGACCTATTTTCCAATGTCACAGGGGTATTCCCATGAAAATGATTGCAAACACGATAACTCCAGAAGAATTTGACGTAGTAGGTTGAATTTTTGTATGATTATGTACAAGTATAAGATCTAGGTTAAGAGTGTAGATGAGTGACATTGACCTATTTTTCAAGGTCACATGGCCATTTTCTCCAAAATCATTGCAGATATGGAAAGTCCAGAAGGATTTAACTTGGGAGGTTGAAATTTTGTGTGATTATGTACCAATATAAAAGCTAGGTTGGGATTGCAGATTTTTCGCATGTGGAGACATTTGATTTTCTGTTGGATAATCATCCTGTTCCAGTTAGGTTTGAGCTACCAGGGCAAGGCACAGGACCTGGGTTTTGGTCTTATAAGGGCCACACAAACGCCGCACACAAAGATTCCTCCACATGGGTAAAAACGAAGTACAAAGTGATCATATTAAAAGGTGTAAACTTCGAAGTTGCACTTCTAAACAGTTTAAAACGTGAAGTGAGAAAATTATATCAAAATGAGCTTATCTAATATAAGTCTGTAATATATTACAAAAAGTAAAGATCGGAGCTCCACTGCCAAAAGGACGGAAATAATAGGCCAAATTAAGCCTGCTGCCTATACAGAGTGGAAGCATTTTCTTTTTCTTTCTTTCTTTCTTTCTTTCTTTCTTTCTTTCTTTCTTTCTTTCTTTCTTTCTTTTTCTTCTTCTTCTTCTTCTTCTTCTTCTTCTTCTTCTTCTTCTTCTTCTTCTTCTTCTTCTTCTTCTTCTTCTTCTTCACCAGCATTGTTGTCCGACAATTTTCTCGGATATTATCACACTTAGAAACTCAAAACTTGGTAATATTATAAATCCATACACGAAATTACATCATTTTACAAAGACGGATGAGCACATTTTAAATTACAAATTAGGGGCATTTGAAATTTTAAATTTTGAATATCTTCAAAACTATTACAGCTAGAGATGTGATTCCAAGTGTTAATCCTATGTTATTCACAATTGTGCATCTAATGAATACAGTGTAAAAGTTGCTGCATTTTAATTTATGCTAATTAGGGGCATTTCATATCTTAAATCTAAAACATCTTCAAGACTACAGTAAAACCTCCCTATACCGAACACTCTTGGGACCGGAAAAAAGTGTTCGGTATTGTGAGGTGTTCGGTATAGGGAGGTGTTCGGTTAGAGAGGTTTTACTGTATGATAAATAAAGATGTAATTTCAAGTTTTACGCCTGTTACTGACCATTGTGCATCTAGTAATACAAAGTAAAAGTTGTTGCATTTTAATTTACGCTAATTAGGAGCAATTCAAAATTGAAATTTTTAAAATCTTCAAGAGTGCGATAGACAAGGATGCGATTCCAAGTTTTACACCTATTAGTCAGGAAGCCAAGGCTGATTTTTTTGAGGAACCTTGACTGGACGGATTTATTTTTTTTCTCACTTAATTCTGCAACTTAAGATGTCATACAAACATAAACTGGCGGGTAAATTGGCTTTACCCTTGAGCATTTTCAAAAATTCAAGATGGCGGCCAATATGGCTGCTAAATGTATACTTTTAGCAAAGCAACACTTTTTTCAGTAAGCCTGTTTACCATTTTGGTGACATTTGGGTCGTTTTAGGGGTTTGTGATGATGCCTGACTCAAATGAAATACTTGTGAGACTGTCAGAGGTCAAGGTCAAGGTCATTTGATAAGGTTAAAGGTATTTCTAGCTCAGAAAATGCTGTTAGCTTGCAAGATGGCAAATAACAACACACCATTCATGAATAAAAGTACAAGATGCTCGTTTATATTTTGTGCTGCATGTGACAAGAATATTTTGCACACAATGATGGATGAAAAGTTGGTAATTACAAATAATCAAGGTCCATTCAGATATCAAGACTACTGGTAGGTTACAGTCAGGAAGCCGTGGCTGATTTTTTGGAGGAACCTTGACTAGACAGATTTTTTTTCAGTCTTGTTTTTGCAAATTAAGATGTCATACAAACATTAAATGGCAGGTAAATTGGTTTTACCCTTGAGCATTTTCAAAAATTCAAGATGGCGGCCAATATGGCTGCCGGATATAGCTGCTCACAAGGATTCACTATTTTTGGTAATCTTTTGACCAAATTTGGTAACATTTAGCTCATAATACAAGTTTGGGCTGATGCGTAACTCAACTAAGACATTTTTAGGTCCTCAAAGGTCAAGGTCAAGTTCATACTGCAAGGTCAAGGGTACTTCTTTCCAAGGAATATGGGGTATATACCATGATTTTTCTTGTGTAGACGTATTTTCAGTTACTTCCATTTCTGATGTAGTTTCAAGAACTAGTAGAAGTAGCCTGTAAGTGTAGCTGTAGCCTGTAAAACTAGCAGTAGTTTACTAATGGCACAAGAGTGTATCTTCAAACTGTGCTGGGCAGTGTCCAGCCAAGCAGAGGCTTTCTCAAAGAAAACCTGATGGTGCTGGGTTGGGCAATATTATACAAGCCAGTGTCCATTATGGCGACAATTTGCATGAATACTTACAGGAACAACTGGACTTGAATGAGCATCTGCAGGTGTTTTATCACCAGCACTGTATTTCAACATATCTGGCATGTGCACCATCTGGTTCCAAATCACTGCCTGTAGACCAAGCCCCTATTAAGTGTATGAGGCGATCTGATGTTCCTACATTCAATTTCAGAGAGCATTGTATTTATTGTGGTGAATGCTGTTTGATAGAAAAAGACAATAGGTGGGTGCCAGCCTTCCTGTTTAAAAGCAGTAGCCACAAATGAACTAGATGACATTGGCGACCCATTGAGGGTGAAGGACAAAATCTTGCAAGAGTGCCAAACCAGAGGTGACCAGTGGGAAGAGTCAGTGAGGCTGCTTCTTATTGGTGCCCCAGTTCAGATGTTTTGTGTTAACATCCTCAACAAATCAGCTTGCTTGATTGAACTGCCCACTATTTCTGTGAAGCGCTTCTGTAGTTGAACTGAATTCCATATTTGGATGCGATCAGCTTGCATTTCAGCAATAAGAGTTAAAGAAAAAGAAGAGGATAACATTGACGTTGCCCTTGATACAGTTGTCAAAAACATCAGGGCAGAGGTACTGAACACTGAATATGACAAGGACTTTTAGCAGCAAACGCTATCAAAGTCCATTGCCTCTGAGTCTGTTTCTGACACACTCAAGACTTCTGGAGTAGGCAACTCAGTGTGATCGTCTTCTTTTTCATCAACTGTTACTTTCAGGGTTGCTACAGCATTGTCGCGAAACATTAAGACTTTGCGAGACCCTTGAGCAGAAAGGATGACAAGGTCATTGATATCTTGAGTTAACATTCTCAACAAATCAGCTCGCTTGATTGAACTGCCAACTATTTCTGTGAAGCGCTCTTGTAGTTGAACTGAATTCCATATTTGGGTGCGATAAGCTTTCATTTCTGCAATAAGCTGTATTGATCCTGATTGGTGGGGGGCCTCATAATGTCATCTTGTGTTGACTTACCCTCACCTGTGGCACACTAATGACTGAAAAATCTGCTTCTGCAGTGCTTGTGGTACCTTGCATTAGATCCATGCAAGTCACTAGGGGCACCAATGACAGGCAGCCTCACTGACTCTGCCCACTGGTCACCTCTGGCTTGGCACTCTTGCAGGATTTTGTCCTTGACCCTCAATGGGTGGCCACTGTCATCTAGTTCATTTGTGGCTACCCCTTTTACCAGGAAGGCTGGCACCCACCTATTGGGATTTTTTTCTATCATACAGCATTCACCACGATAAATACAATGCTCTCTGAAATTGAATGTAGGAACATCAGATCGCCTCATATGCTTAATAGGGGGTTGGCCTACTAGCAGTGATTTGGAACCAGATGGTGCACATGCCAGATATGTTGAAATACAGTGCTTGTGATAAAACGCCTGCAGATGCTCATTCAAGTCCAGTTGTTCCTGTAAGTATTCATGCAAATTGTCGCCATAATGGACACTGGCTTAAATAATATTGCCCAACCCGGCACCATCAGGTTTACTTTGAGAAAGCTTCTGCTTGGCTGAGCATTTGCCAAGCATGGATTTGAAGATACGCTCTTGTGCCATTTGTAAACTACTGCTAGTTCTACAGGCTACTGCTAGTTCTACAGGCTAGTGCTACGTCTACAGGCTACTGCTACACTTACAGGCTACTGCTTCTTGAATGTACATCAGAAATGGAAGTAAATGGAAATAAGTTTACACAAGAAAAATCATGGTAAGTACCCCATATTCCTTGGAAAGAAGTACCCTTGACCTTGCAGTATGAACTTGACCTTGACCTTTGAGGACCTTAAAATGTCCAAGTTGAGTTAGGCATCATCCCAAGCTTGTATTATTAGCTAAATGTTACCAAATTTGGTCAAAAGATTACCAAAAATAGTGAATCCTTGTGAGTAACTATGTCCGGCAGCCATATTGGCCGCCATCTTGAAATTTTGAAAAAGTTCAAGGGTTAAGCCAATTTACCCGCCATTTAATGTTTGTATGACAATCTTAAGTTGCAAGAAAAAGAGTGAAAAAAAAATCTGTCAAGTCAAGGTTCCTCCAAAAAATCAGCCACGGCTTCCTGACTTTAACCTACCAGTAGTCTTGATATCTGAATGGACCTTGATTATTTGTAATTACCAACTTTTCATCCATCATTGTGTGCAAAATGTTCTTGTCACACCCAGCACAAAATATAAACGAACATTTTGTACTTTTATTCATGAATGGTGTGTTATTTGCCATCTTACGGGATAACAGCATTTTCTGAACTAGAAATACCTTTGACCTTACCATATGACCTTGACCTTGACATTTGACAGTCTCACAAGTACAGTCAGGCCGCCTTTAACCGTCACTTGATAATTCGGCACCCTTGAAATTCGGCAGCAATGAGCTGTGAACGGATTTCCCCCATTGATTTACTACATGATAATCCGGCACCCTTGAATTTCGTCACCGGCATGTTAATTGCAGAACAAAAGAGCGTTTTTCAATGTAATTTGCCTCTTTAATCCGTCACTTGATATTCAATGGAGCATATACCTTGCAATAACATACATGTACCTGATTGCGCCGTACCGCAAAATCAACAATCACCTGACGTGTTCCAAACAAGTTCCGAGTTGATTAGACGTTGTATTGTTCCCGCCTTAAATGGCTAAAGTTCATTGCAATGACCACAATCCAATGAGGGATTTTGTGGTGACGACGTAGCAAAAGTTTGGCGCATCGAAGAACAGTTAAAAGATTTGAAAAGTGAGCGCAGTAAACAAAAAAAACATTTCGGATTTCTTTGTGCCAAAATAAGCTATTAAAGGCAAAATATGTCCAAATACATGTGTGAGATTAACATTGAGGTTGGCACATTTATGCCCGCTCGCTCCATTAATTTTGAACGTAACATTAATTGTACATATGGATATGGATATGGATATGAATACACTGAATGAATATTTTTCCTTTTTTCCTCTAATTTGCACGTTTCGTTATTAAAATTTCATATGATTGGTAATACGTGTATGTGATTGTGTTTTTATTTACTCAATATTAGGTGCAAATTTGGTCTCTTATTTTCTATACATCCTGCTGAATTATACTGTGATTTGTTAATCTGGCAGCCTTGTTAATCCGGCAAAATGACCAAAAACAGATGGTGCCAGATAAACGCGGCCTGACTGTATTTCATTTGAGTCAGGCATCATCACAAACCCATACAACGACCCAAATGTCACCAAAATGGTACACAGGCTTACTGAAAAAAGGGTTGCTATGCTAAAATATACGTTTGCCAGCCATATTGGCCGCCATCTTGAATATTTTAAAATGCTCAAGGGTAAATTTAATTTACCCGTCAGTTTTTGCTTACGTGTTATATTAGTTCACAGAATCAAGTGAGAAAAAACATAAATCAGCCAAGTCAAGGTATACTGAGCTGGCTGCCTGACTATATGTTATTTACCATTGTACAAATCGAAAGTTGCTACATTTTAAGTTATGCTCATTAGGAGCAATTTAAAAGTTAAACCTGACCCCTGGACCACAAATCGAATGGCAACATATATTTTCTTTCTTTTGCTTCCGTCTTACTTCGCGGCCTCTGTCTCAGATATATATATATATATATATATATATATATATATATTGGAGGTGTCGTTTCATCTTTTTTCTCTTCATTTTTTATACTTGATTTTTTACCTGCCCGCAGGTAAGATTGCCCCAGGGCCAACTACCAAAGCCGTCTCTCAAAACAAGTGGTCTTTCATTATTTAAAGGTACATTAACATCCAAACGATAGCACAGCGGTCTTAATGCCACAGTCGGTCTCTTATTCGATGGGTCCTTCGAGACCGATACCCTGTTAAGACATTTAAACTTCGCAGCGGGGAGAGGCTGATTTTGCTGACCTTGACACATGGAAGTCATGTTGGTCCACTTCTCGTTCACGCATGCGATGCTGGTTTGAGTTGCGTTGTCTGGTAAGATGAATCCCACGTCACAGGTGTACGTCACTGTGAGATCACAGGTGCCTCTAGTGCTAACTGCTGTGGTGTAGGTGGAATTAGGCATCTCAGGAATTGAGCCGCATAACAAAGCTGAAGACGAAAATCAAACAGAATGAAGATTATTAAGTGATAAGTGTGTATTTGTGCTGGCGGTCCCTATAAAATGTTCCTTCGTGTTTAATACAAAGAATTTTAAAAAACCAAACTTACGAAATCAACATGCATGGTTAATGGTTCTTGTGTTCTAGAAGTACGACCTTGCTGGCAACCTTCACCCATGTGGTACGGGAAGTTGCATTAACTTAGGAACCCAATATCAAACAGGACTGGGCACTTGCCCTCAATGCCGCCACACACGAGAAGCCCCTTTCATTCGGATTGTCTATTTCCAGTCAAGAAAAATACAAATAATAATTGAGAATGTAAACACGTACGGTCGAAGTTTTCTGCAGATGGCGAATATGCATACATTTCATTGCTTTTTCTTGCATTACCAACGTATATCATTTCAAACTGTTTCAGACCTTTAAAATCAAATCGGCTTTGCAACTTTTATTTAAGGATAACCAAGAAATTGCCAATACCTTCATTCCGAACACATTACCGTAATATAAGCAGTATCTTAGACAGCACAAATACAAAAAAAAAAAGACAAAAACAAACAGACAAAAAACACAGAAAACAAAAACAAAACAAACAAACACCCCCCCAAAAAAACAACAAAACAAATAAAAAAAATGAATAAATAAAATAAAAACCGATACACATGATTAAAGTGTGTGTGTCGACACACACTTTTCTGTTTTTCTAGGAATTCTTTATTTCTTTCTTTCCTTTCTTCTTTCTTTCTTTCTTTCTTTCTTTCTTTCTTTCTTTCTTTCTTTCTTTCTTTCTTTCTTTCTTTCTTTCTTTCTTTACAGGCAAATTTGTCCGACATTTCATTTGAAAAGTATTACACGTAGAAACTCCAAACTTGGCACAATTGTACTTCTATGGATAAAGTCTGGCCTTTTTATAATGAGAGGTCATGCTTTTCAAAATTATGCAAATGAGGGCTAATTAAAGTTTTAAATCTTCAATATCTTATATACTATAGTAGATGTGGTTCCGAGTGTATAGGAGTTTGATCATAGCAAGGTAAAGGTCATCTCAAATGTCAAGGTCATGTCAAGGTCAAAGGTCATGGCAAGGTCAAAGTTCAACTTCAAGCCAAAATGCCATTTTTGAGGTCAAGGTTCGCTTCAGGTAGAGGTCATCTCAAGGTCAAAGGTCATTCAAGGTCAAAGGCCACTTTCCATGGTAACTTTCTTCTAGCCATAACTTGGTCAATTTTTATCCAATTTTGATCATGTTGGACTCGAATGGTAGCTATGGTAACACTACA
Organism: Hermodice carunculata; assembly: GCA_964020975.1. Taxonomy (NCBI): domain Eukaryota; kingdom Metazoa; phylum Annelida; class Polychaeta; order Eunicida; family Amphinomidae; genus Hermodice; species Hermodice carunculata. The sequence continues at coordinate 46,244,860 of OZ026625.1, forward strand.
TATTTTGAATTTTACATGTGACCTCTAAAGGTCAAGAGTCAAGGTCATTTGGACCTTTGGAAGTTTCATCCAGTCATAACTTGGCCAATTTCCATCCAATTCTAATCAAGTTGGACTCAAATTGTAGGTATTGCAACACTGCACATTTTTATAAGAATATGTAACCTCGAAAGGGCAAAAGTCAAGGTCGTTTGGCCCTTTGAAAGTTTCATATTGCCATAACTTGGTCAATTTTTATCCGATTTGGTTCATGTTGGGTTAAAATTTTGGGTATTGTAACACTGCGCACTCTACATGTGATCAACTTCTACTGGGGGTTGTTGACCATTGCGCAGCTAATGAATTAAAACTATAAGTTGTAGCAATTTAAATTATGCAAAATAGCACCATTAGAAATGTTAAATCTTGAATAACTTCAAAGCTATAAAAGATAGAGATGCCATTCCAACTTGTACTCCTGTGTTATGGAATAGTTGTACATTGCCACACCAATATGCTTTGAAGACACACACACTGATTTGCTATGCAGCAAATCATCTTTTCTAGTTTCGAATTGATTTCTATGATGTTGTGCTACATGGTTGGATAACCCGGCTCAATGCGCACAACTTTTATTATTTCTATTACATCCGAATCTGAAAGTCAAAATAACATGGCCGTTGGAAGAAAAGTGTTCAAACATTATTCAGACCCAGATTTTCAAAGCTAACTCTAAGTTCCAAAGTACCATTACACCAGAACGGCTGTCTACATGTACTGAGGCTCTAAAAGATGAATGTGAGTCATTGATTTACTTCTGACTGATCATGATATATGAACGAAAAATTTGAAAAAAAAATGGGTTAATTGATCAATTAATTAATCGGCACAAATAAATAAAAAGGAAAGAACGGAAAAGCAAACAAAGAATAAAAACAAGAACAAAACTAAAGACAAATAAAACAAACCCAAAATTATCCAAATCAGACGGCATTTCGACATAAAATTTCGGCTTTTCAAATTTTGGTGCAGAAGTTTTTACCCTCGGCACATAAAGTGCCGGAGGGTTTGTCGTCCCATATATCGTCAGTCCGTCCGTCTTTTCGACGTTCCCGCAATATCAAAAAAATATGCATTCTAGCTTTACTAGATTTTTATCAGAGGTGCACCTTATAATGGACCAGGCTCCTATAGCAAACCAACTTTCTTTGATAATTTTAAAACTTTTATTGGAGCTTTTAATGTGTTTATTTGAAGGGCGTCTGAGTGGCGTCATCCCGAACGAGGTTACCGCGATATCTGAAAAAGTATTCATCGTAGCTTTGCCAAATTTTTATCAGAGATGTACCTTATAATGAGCCAGGCTCCTATCGAAAACCAGCTTCTTCTGATTTTTCAAAGCTTTTTTTTTTTATATGAAATTTTCAACGTATTTATTTGAAGGCCGTCGGAGTGGCGTCATCGCGAACGACGTTACCGCGATATCTCCAAAAAATATTCACCGTAGCTTTACCAAATTTTTTATCAGAGATGCATCTTATATTGGACCAAGTTCCTATTGTTCTAATTATTTTAAAACTTTTATAAAACTTTAATTGATTTGTTTGAAGGCCGTCTGAGTGGCGTCAACCCTGACGACGTTACCGCGATGTCTCAAAAAATTGACCGCAGCTTTACTAAATTTTTGTCAGAGATGCATGCATCTTATGATGAACCAGGTTTATATTTAAAACCAGCTTCCTCTTTGCAGTTATAATTTTTTATGAAATTTTAAACTATTTATTTCAAGGCTGTCTAAGTGGCGCACAAGGGGACGATGTTATCATAATAACCCAACAAGGATGAATTGCAGCTTCACCAAATTTTTGTCAGAGATGCACATTACAATGGACCAGTTCCTATTGAAATCCAGCTTCTTCTTATTATTTTTTAAAATTTGTTATGAAACTTTTGAAGTATTTTTTGAAGGCCGTGTGAATGGCACGCAAGTGGACTATCTTGTTACCATAATATCTCAAGAAGGACTCATCCCAGCTTCATCAAATTTTTGTGCAGTTACACCGTATCATGGCACCTAGATGTGAAGTCTCTAAAAGAGCACAAAATGCACAATTGAGGAAAAAACATTGTGGGTCTCGAGGGTAATCCGTTCTCTGAACGCTATTTTTTACAATTGTCATCAAACATATTTCCGGTTTATGAGCAAGAGTAGCCAGTATTCCGCTTTATGAGCAAGAGTAGCCAGTATTCCGGTTTATGAGCAAGAGTAGCCAGTATTCCGGTTTATGAGCAAGCGTAGCCAGTATTCCGGTTTATGAGCAAGAGTAGCCAGTATTCCGGTTTATGAGCAAGCGTAGCCAGTATTCCGGTTTATGAGCAAGAGTAGCCAGTATTCCGGTTTATGAGCAAGGGTATGAATAGTCTGAAGTAAATGATGTATTCAATGCTGTTGTCATTCAAAAAAGGAGGAGCAGATGACTTACGCGTTTCACATTGTTGGCCAACAAAACATGTGTGATTACATTCGCATGTCCACAGCTTGAACCCATCTTTGCAGATACCTCCATTGAAACATGGATTGGAGGCACACTCATCAGTGGCTGGAAGAAAAGTCAGCTTTATTAGAGTCAATGTCTATATTATACATAGAAGTTTCACAAAACCAAACTCTCATGAAATAAATTACGACTAAACACAATTAATATCTAGCATCTGCAGTTGATGTACATTCCCTCGTGAGGAAGAGCTTATGACACATTCCCTCTTCTGGAGGAGTTTATGACACTTGTTTCGGTGCCCACTCTGAAACGAGCATTTTTATCGGTGGCACCTATTTGTAACATAATATGTGTGTACAGTCTCTGATATCCCAATCAGCCGAAGCTTGTACAGTCACAGCCATAATATACTACAGCAAACATCAGTCTAACTTACCGAGTAGCCATTAGTACTGTCTGTCTGATAGTCAAACATGTATTGTATGAAATGCTCCAAACTTATTTATATGTGATGGGCGATGTGTGTGGGATTCACGTAGGAAATGTCATTCTATGTCATATATATTTAGACATAATTTAATTGGTTCAACAATGAAAATTAGTCTTTTTTTATTGGTGAATTAGTTTCTTAACTGACCTTTGGCTAAGAAAGTTTACCACTTTGTTTCCACGTGCTTAACACATATAAAAAGTAATACATATAGTATTTTATTGTAACGATCAAATACTTACGAATATGGCAAAAAGTACCGGTAAAACCAGTGTTTGCGCAGTCACAAGAGTATCCACGAGAACTGTCGAGACAAATCCCAGGAAGACAAGGATTATCTATAAGGAAAATGTACATCCTTTTTAAAACTAGAAACCGTAGTAGTAGTAGTGGTAGTAGTAGTAGTAGTAGTAGTAGTAGTAGTAATAGTAGTAGTAGTAGTAGTAGTAGTAGTAGTAGTAGTAGTAGTAGTAGTAGTAGTAGTAGTAGTAGTAATAATAATAATATAACGAGGGAGATCATAATAAGAGTAGCACTCACAATTATAATTACAATGGCAGCAATAATGAGAACCATTACCACATTACCATGGTAATGCGTAATAATAATCACAACAATAACAAAAGCATGGGCATTGGCATTCTTATCAGGTAGGCTGGATGTTGATAAAGACTCGTAAAAGGGTTTGTGAGGAGCTGAACATCAAGTAAGTACAAATATGACACGAGTGGGTGGGTGTGGATAAGTTGCCTCCTTTACCCAAAGTGGATTGTTGCACTTTATTGGCCAATGGATGGATGTATGGGTGGATGGGTGGATGATAGATAGATAGACAGACAAATGGACGGATGGACAGACAGAAAGACGGATAGACAGACAGACAGACAGACAGATAGAAAGATAGAAAGATAGAAAGATAGATAGATAGATAGGTAGGTAGGTAGGTAGGTAGGTAGGTAGGTAGGTAGGTAGGTAGGTAGGTAGGTAGGTAGGTAGGTAGATAGATAGATAGATAGATAGATAGATAGATAGATAGATAGATAGATAGATAGATAGATAGATAGATAGATAGATAGATAGATAGATAGATAGATAGATAGATAGATAGATAGATAGATAGATAGATAGATAGATAGATAGATAGATAGATAGATAGATAGATAGATAGATAGATAGATAGATAGATAGATAGATAGATAGATAGATAGATAGATAGATAGATAGATAGATAGATAGATAGATAGATAGATAGATAGATAGATAGATAGATAGATAGATAGGGTCCAGGTAGGCAGGCTCAGATAAGCATACAGATGCGGACAGGTAGGTCGGAAATATGAAGGCAGGCAGGCAGGCAGCTTTTGGTGATTGGATGGGTAGGTAGCTTGGACATTTGTTGAAACATGTTTAATTTGCGTAATTTGATATTAAATTACTGTAATTTGCCTGTAATTTGAAGTTAGCGCATTAATTAATGACACAGTGCAAGGGGATACAGGAATTGGTTGACACGGTATTATTGGCGGCAAAGTTACGTTAAGTTCCGCAATTTTTCCAGAAAACATTTACATCGCATTTGTGCATGTACTAATAACTAATAACGCATCGAATAATTGTTTGTCAGGAAAAGGAAATTACAACTACACGAGGCTTCTGATATATATCATCTCGATCGGAGAATTTAAAAAGTAATCAATGAATATAATGAATAACAGAACTTGATGAGCACCCACCTTGAAACTTGTTAGTAATGTTGTAAAATTCAATTATGATGGTTCCAGATTTAGAATGTTGCTCGTAAGAACCTTCACCCCATTCCGGACTTATGTTCACTATGTAGCCATTAGATAAGATTGGCTGAAATAAGTGCATTTTGTTTGCTGCATAGCCGTAGATAAGACCGCCGTATGTCCCGCCTACGTCCGAGTAATGACCCATGCTGTGCGTGACACCGTGGCTGTAAAACATGAACCCTCTGTTGGCCCCAGTCACAGCCCTCACCTGTGAGACAACACGTGCCATTTAACGTCATTTCATTCATGTTTTGATGTGTGACATTATATTATGGTAAATGCGAAGCGTAAACAATTGCAAATACTTCTTTCTTGTTATAAAATTTGTAGAAATCTGAAATAGAAAAGGATCACGTGATCATCACTTCATATAACAATAATGTTTGTTATGCGGGCATTGGGATCATTTGGGGCCAGACAGTGGTCATTTGCTCCCGACTCGAAGCGGAGGGTGCAAATGACCACTGGAGGGCTGCAAATCGAATGCCAAGGGCAATACAATGGTCCCAATGCATAAAAACAAATATTAATACTATTAGTCATTTCTAGCATATGTAAATACGTAGTATATATACTTCCTGTCGCTTCACCATGTCATTTGCTGCCCGCAAAATGGGCACAAATGCCATTAGCAGCATTCAACCTCGCCATTTATGCCCTTTGTTAGGGTTTTAATATGTAGGTCATAACCTATAAATGAAAAATAATTCCCATTACCCAATATAATGTGTACTGTTGTCAAAAGAATGATTCACGTGATCTTTATTAGCCAATGGCGTCCAAATTATCTCTCGTAATAATATTTTTACCTTGACCAGTGCGTACGTATTGTCCAGATCAAGATTCTGTCCCAGTGTCACTTGGGCAGGCTCCCCGGCGCTCTGTGCTGTGACAGAAATCTCTCTCTTCAGCACTGGTGTATCAAACTTTTTCCATGCTGACACTCGGATCTGTCCGGTTTTAATGGCAAACACGTTCCTTTCGCCTCCCCATCCGTCACGAATATGACCAAGAAATCCTATAAAACAGGTTTATTTCCAAGTAATATTGACTATGTCTGACAAAGAAACTAGACATACCTCAACGCAAAGCGTTGACTGAAGGATCCACCATTTGCTTAGATTAGGTCACACCAAAATCAAATCAGCTCATTTTGTCAGGTAAGATATAGCATATTGACAAATTTGAGCAAAACACATGGAGGCATTCTGTAGATATCGCTGTAACTAGAATGTGCACATCCAGATGGACGGAAATCCAGACGGACATCCAGACGGACCAACAACCCGAAAACCTAAAGGGTCCCCCTTGGGGCAGACCCTTCATTATTCCTATCAAACTTGAATTAGAGCATAATACATGGAGACATTCTGGAGATATCATGGTAACGAGCCGTAACGAACATCTAATTAAGCTGCCATTTGCACAAATTAGGTCAAAGTGACACGAAAATCTAATCAGTTTATATTGTCATGTAAAATAATTACATGTATACTGCAAAATGTGAACAAAATATATGGAAGCATTCTGGAGATATCCTGGTAACGAGCCCTAACGAACATGTAATTAAGCTGCCATTTACTCAAATTAGGTCATGATGACACCAAAATCTAATCAGATCATCCTGGCATACGCAATAATCATATTATAAGATTTGAGCAAGATACATGGAGGCATTCTGGAGATATCGCAGTAATAAGTCCAATGAACATAAAATTAGTCTGCCATTTTTTTCAAATTAAGTCATAATGACACCAAAATCTAATCAATTTATCTTGGCATGCTAGATAAGCATCAGTGCTGCCAAATTATAGCAAAATACCTTGGAGCATTCTGGAGATACTGCAGTAACGAGCCCTAACGAGCAAGTAATTATACTGCCATTTGCTCAAATTAGGTCATGGAGGCAGCAAAATCTAATCATTTCATCTTGCCAGGTAAGATAAGCATATTGCCAAATTTGAGCAAAATACATGGAGGCATTCTGTAGATAGCGCGGTAACCAGAATGTGCAAATCCGGAGGGACGGACGGACAGCCCGAAAACAGAAAGGGTCCCTCCATGGGGCGGACCTTTAAAAGTAGGTTTTTGACTCATTGCGACCCACTATGTTGTTCACAGCAGACAGGAGTCTTGCACACAAAACCACTTGTAGCCTGCAGTAGGTTGATAACGGTTATGTAAATAACGGTTCTGTTAATAATAGTTTCCATTGGGGGTTCATTTCTGTCAAGTGACATTTCTGTTGTTCACAGCAGACAGGAGTCTTGCATACAAAACCACTTGTAGCCTGCAATAGGTTGATAACAGTTCGGTTAATAATAGCTCCCTTGGGGGTCCATTTCTATCAAATGGCATTTCTGATAATTCAAGTGGTCGCGGGTTATACCCTTTTCCCAACATACACCAGCCTGGTCGAAAAAAGGACTCTTTAAAACACATGGGCTTTCATAAGTACTTCAAAAATTAAAATAGATTGAACCATCGCCTGGCGACACTTTTAACAAAATCCTTTTAGTGAACCTCCTCGGCACATTTTATTATCCTGTGACACATGCATTATCCTGTATTTTACTTTTTAATTTTCTTGGCGCCTGACGTTTGTACAACGCTGTTGTACGTGTAGTACCTTGATTTTGTACTTATGTCACCCATACATTGTATTTTTGTGCCATATTTCATGTTTTGATTTTTTTCCCCGTTTAATGGGGTTAATATAATATCATTCGAATCGTATCGTATCGTATCGTATCATCTCAACTCATCTCATCTCTTATCCTATCCTATCCTATCCTATCCTATCCTATCCTATCCTACCCTATCCTATCCTATCCTATCCTATCCTATCCTATCCTATCCTATCATGCCGCTGCATCAGCATGTAACTTTTTCCCATTAAAAATAACCAAATTACCGAAAGTGGTCAAGTGTCCTGGATGTCGTCAGCCACTTTTTCATCAACAATAACATGGGCAAAAGAGGGCCAAGGAACGTTTGCTTCTCTCGTGGAAAGTTATTTTATTTATTTTTTAAATATTTTTTTGCAAACAGATTCCTGACTTTCTAATGCATTACACGTACTAGTATGGCTACATTTCAATTTCGAACAACAAAATTATCTTTGTCATTCCAGCTCTATATTATAGGCTTATTCTATCGAACGGACTAGTTTTGTTACTAAGGCAAGGCAATGCAAGGTAAGGCAAGGCCTGTCATGGATTGAAAAAAAGAATGTTGATTTACTGTGTCATTAATATGGCTACATGAATATATTTTCATCGGCCTCCTGGTTACTTGAGGCACAAACCGAGCTCCATATTATGTGCAGCATATCATAAGTGGCGCGAACAAAACACGAATGTTGGTCTGATTTGGATGCGAACTGTCTGTTTTGCCGGATGTAGTAGCCTATGCCTTCAGCTGTCTGCAAATCATCTTCATGGAAAGTGCACTTGTATGGCCAGTCACAATAAACAAAAAAACAAAAACAAAAAAAAAAAAAGAAAAACAAAAAAAGCTTTGGTTAAAATACAAGCATCATTTGAAAATGAATGTTACTTGCTATTATTTACGGGGGAGGCGGGACAGTGGGCTAATAACATTGTATGAAATTCATTTAGCACTCAGAGTCTTCCAGGTGGACTTAACCTACCATTATTTTTGGAAGGGCACCATGTCCGTACACTGAATTCGTCGAAGCCGAAAATGACGCCACCATACATGACGGTGCCTTCATTGATGGCGCTGCCTCTGCCCGTCTGGGATGCACCTGGTAAGGCAAAGGTTAACAACGGCCTCAAATTACATGTACAGAGAGAGAGAGAGAGAGAGAGAGAGAGAGAGAGAGAGAGAGAGAGAGAGAGAGAGAGAGAGAGAGAGAGAGAGAGAGAGAGAGATTTAATATAAATTGCGAAATGGTTTACAGAGATGAGCTAAGCTGTTAGGCCTACTTTTGCAAATTTACATACGATAATGTACGGAAATTTCACACAATGAAAGCACACATACCGCTAATATAATGTTAAACAGAAGAATAAAGTCGCTGGCCTCATTTTCATTTAATACGTTTTGTTGCATCATCTCCGTCACCTTGGTCACTGTTATTCATGATCAGAATCGTGATCATCATAATTATCATTAAGTGACATGACCTTCGTCGTTGCAGACTGCATTAATATCATTGTAAGCACCACCACGCTCATCATCATCATCATCATCATCATCATCATCATCATCATCATCATCATCATCATCCTTACCCATGCCTTCAGCGTAGAATTCTTTCTTGTCTTCCATATCATGGACGTGAATCATCACAAGTTCTGGGTAGACACCAAAATTGTGTCGAAATTGTTTAAAGGAGCTCAGGCCTGAACATTTGAAAAATACAACAATGTTTTAAAATGTCATTTGCTTTGACAAGGCACCTATATAATTCAGATTTGTCCGTCTTTTACCATAATTATAGCTCAGAATGCAAACAATCAACTATGAGGATCAACAGATTTCAGCTATCGGTTATTTCAATTGGCGCTAATTTTTCTGGTGCACCTTTAGAAAATGAAAGGAGCAGATAAAACAGTGTCTTCATACGGCACCATTGGTAGAAAGACATGTTACAGGTAGTGCCATGTACAATTTTGTAGGTAGGCCTACAGATACTCAATACGAGATGACACATCGTTGGTACAGGAGCGACAAACTTAAATTACAATCTTTCTGTGCTGATAGTAGAAAATGAGTGAAATTTGCTGACCTTGTCCAGCTATAAAAGGAGTCCACTCCGACACGTAATCTGCGTGAGGGAAGTTGCAAGGAGCCCACGCCCTCACTTTAACAGCGCCAACGTTGCTCACCTGGCTATATTGCGTCGTCCATGCCGGGGAGCCTGACACATGGATCGAATGCTTATCCGAGATCAGCATCACATTATAATCACACCATCCATCTTAAACTGAGCTCAATTATTATAATCCCACTATCCATGGCGGTACTGAAGTAAGCTAAATCATTTAACTTGGTTATTTTTGTTATTTTTGTAGAAATTTTTATTCAGACTTGTTTTCACTTTACTAATATATCCATCATTGTGAAAGTAACATGAAAGTGGTATTTACGGAATATGATAAAAAAATTTCGTAAGTTGAATCGGTGTCACTACTCCATTATTAAAAAAAAATATCATTAATTAGAAGTAAAAGGTTTGCCGAAAAACACTGGGTCTAACGCTTCAATCGTTTTCACCAAAAATATATTTGAACCTTAGAAATAGAAATAAAGAGTATCGCTTGTGTGTTTGGCATGAAGGTTATCACATTCAGATTTTCAAAAACAAAAAGACCCCCGCCCCCCTTCAAAAAAAAAAAAAAAAAAAATCTCACCATATAGTACAATTCTCCCGGAGGCAGCGTGGTTATTTTGCGTGGGTGCCCAGATCCAAACTTCCTTTTTGCTGTAAGTATACGTCACTCCACCATAGAGCCACTCCGGAACGAAGGAATCCTCGTCGCGCTGGGCGCTGCCGGTGGCCTGCGGATACGTAAATAAACTAAAAGCAATCAAATTCAGGAAAATAATTTTGTACCTATCACTTTCTGTATATATCACTGCAAATCAACATTTTATCGACATTAATACGAGAAGCAGCGGTATTCTACACATTAGTTTGTCCATTAGTTTGTTCATCGTTCATTTATCAAGATTCCAGGGAAAATTGTTCACAAATATGTCAGAATTTTTTGTTAATTTTTAAATGTTAGAACCGGAAGATAAATTTATAATGTTAATGACTGCAGAAGATCACGAAAAATCTATAGATATATACAAGAAACCATAAAACTAAGAGGTAAATTATAAACATGTACATACAGATATTATAGTCTCTTTTTAACGTATTATCTTGAATTTGGGCAATTGTCATCTTTATTTTTGTTTGTTTCAGTTTGTTAATTTCGTGTCATTTCACTGTGATGTTGATTTCAATTCTATATGTTTGATGTTGTAACTTGTGTATACATCTATGTTGTGTCGTTTAAATTGCAGAATACCTTTATTGTAAATGGTGCAGCAATAATGTTCATTCAAGTTCATTCATTCGTGTTCTCATAGTAATTCCATGAAATATAAAATTGATCAAGATTACCCTTGAGAAGTAAAGCCACTTTGACTTAGTGTTTGTGAAAATGTAAATACATAATACCAGCCTCTTATAGTAATCACGTATCCTCGTTTGAAAGTCCACTGTCGCCAAGTTACCGTCATTTTTGTCACAAGGTTACCGTGAATTCCGAGTGTGCTTCTGCTAGGGCCTCTGTCGCATCAAAGTGTTGCTCTTTTATTTGAGCTGTACATATTGTTAATTTATCACAGTAGTAAAAAAGCATGGTTTCAAGCGCCAAACCCGGGCTTTTGTGGCAAACCCAGGTTTTTGTGGACAAAACATCAAAAGTTTGTTTCCAAAACCTAGGGTTTTGTTTGCAAAATGCAGGGTTGTTTTGTAGAGAAACAAATAAAAAAAAAAAAAAAAAAAAAAAAAAACCAAAAAAAAAAAAAAAAAAAAAAAAAAAAAAAAAAAAAATAAAGAAGAAAACAAAATAGAGAAAAAACAAAATAAAGAAAAAACAAACAAAAACAAATAACAAACAAAAGCAAATAACAAACAAAACAAAACAAAACAATCTAATCCCAATGCTTTGTTTTCAAATCCCGTAATATTCTGGCAAAACGTGGCGTTTTGTAAACAAGTCCTTGAGTTTTGTTTCTAAATACATGGACATCTGATTGGTTGGTATCCACAAATAGTAGGTATACAGGCTACTTGACCAATCACCCACGGGTTTAGCAAATAAACACTTTGACTGAATGGTGGGGGGGGGGGGGAAACCTACAAAACCCAAGGTTTTTAATTTTTTTTTTTATACAAGCGCGATTCTCAGAGATATCAGCACAAAATTGTGTTTTGGAGCAAAACCCTCCTCTGCAGACGTCCTCTACTATTTTTGACCCGTCCTGAGGTGTCTATTTTGGAGGCAACAAAACCCTGAGTTTTATAAGAAATAACAAATAAGATACATATTTTCTTGAAATTTGTGACAAACCCTTACTTTCTATGAATAACTTTGCGCGCATTGAAATATATATCGGTTGCTGACAAAACTCGCGCTTTTGTGCACAAAATCTGGGTTTTCCTAATATTGATTGAGAATTTTAAACGACAGCTGAAACCCTGACTGCATTTCCCCAGTCCTTATCCACAAACACAATTGATGACAACTATGACCCCCCCTCCCCAAATCTCCAAGCAACATAAAACAGGGTCAGATCCAGGAATTTAGAGGAGGGAGAAGCAAGCGAGGAAGGTACGGAGTTATGCCTTAGAGAGGAGTCATGGGACCTTCCTCAGACAGCTTGAGTCTGAGTCTTTTTGAGGGAAAGTATTGGAAGTTGGTCAATGATTGCATGTAAAATAAAAAAGAAAAGAACTGTAACTTTGTCTTTTTTGCTGGGCTGGAGGGAGCACGGCCCAGGCCCATTGTGTCACCCACTCTAGGAGTCGGCCCCCACCAAACAGGATTCAAATCAGCCAGTAATCAACCGCACCTTAAAAATCATGCCTGCGTTGGGACCATCGAGTACCCGCAGAAGAACCTCCACGTGGATTGGCAAAACTCCCATCTTGTGCGCCACTGACATGAAGGACGACTTGCCGTTTTGCGACCGAAGTACTGTCCAGTCGCTCTCAAAGTCGGGCTTTGGCAGAGCCAAAATGGACACAACTGCAGATGCATGTGAAGTAATTTGTGAGTTTGTGATGACACTTTACAGAGAAGAGACATGGATATTTATGAATTCCTTCTCTCAGAGTAAGTTTGATTTTGAATTTATTCCTATTTTACGTATACTAGTATTTGTGCATATAATAGTTCACATGAATTCTTTAAGTATTGACTTTATAAACAAGAACTTGTTATACAGTATGTAAATTATGTATTTGCTGATATTTCACGTCCATATATCTTTTACATTCAATTGGGCTGTCTTTACCACATACAAGTTACAGACAAGCAGCCGCCACCAAGTGAAAAAGCGTACCCGGGAATCTAAGGCTGCGAAATATGCTTAATGGCTTCCCGTTGATGACCCGTTTATAAATTCATTTGGCAGTTGAGGCCTAGGACTTTCTAAATTTGGAATCACACGTGATAATATGTTAATGAATTTATAGATTTAGACATAGACAGTGACTGGAACGACTGCGGAGTGTAGAGACATTGGATTACGGCATTTTTATGGCTCTAGAATTGTATGGAAGATGTGGCACCGTTACTCCTGTTTGTATAACTCTTATACTTTTGCGTTGTGACCTATTCAAAGACGTTCTTCACTACACGTGAAATTAGTGTTTGTTTATCATGCGCCGACGTATGACGATATTTTATTGATTATAATTTCGTACATATGAAACTTTGAGCTCTTAATTTCAAAAATTTAAATGTCTAAATACATCATAATAGCGGATAAATTTGAATGGAAATGTTCAAACAAATTACTTTAGAAACATGAAATAATCTTCAATACAAAATAATATTGTGTCATTGTATGTTTGCTGTAATTTTTTTCAGTTTTGTCCTTTCTTTTTCTTTCATGTTTGTGTTTGTCTATGTTCACACACACATATGCACATACAATACAATACAATACAATACATACATACATACATACATACATACACATATACATGCATGCATACATACACGTATATCTGTGCCTTCTCTTTCTCGTCCACTGACTTAGTATATATTTTCTGTAAAGTCACTAAATCGTGATGAATTTTTTCGCTTATTTTGCTGATGACACAAAACCGTAAATAATAGTTTAGCATTGGATTAACAGCAACCGTGTCGAAAATAATGAAATTAAAAAATCGCTTAAATTCCTGAAATGCAAAATTTGGGAAAATAAGCGTAATTTTTGCCTCTTTATGCAAATTATTACCTGGATGGTGCTATCATTTTATTGCCAATGACATAACATTTTATATTACTCTTGTGAACATCAAGAAAGCTGTAAATTACGCAACCTTCTATGGTGCAACAAATACACATTCATGTTTAATCACAGTTTAGATATGTATCTTCTAACAATGGATACTTACATTAGATTCAGTTAATACAGTCGGTGTCACAGAAAGAGTCCCCTAAATTTTTTATACTTTTTCCTTCCAAAGGAACATGCTGTGAATGTTGCTGCTTGGCTAGGCTAGCTTACATGCGCACAAGTTTGGTTTTTTTTTCCCTCACAAATTTATGTCAAGGAACCCAGAGTCTTTTCCTAAATCCACGACAAGTAAGTCACAGTTTTGGAGACTTGATGATACTAATGTACCCAATATATCAGAAAAGGAAGAGTACTTTTGGTATTTGAATATGACAATAATGTGCGGCGTTTCAGTCCAGCTCGATAGACTTACCCGTTGTGACAAGGAGGGCTGACTGTGTTAACACTGACATCATCCCTGCCTGGTCTGAACACACACACTGCAAGCAACACAGTAATCAGAGTACGATGTCATGAATCAGTGACGGTATGCAGTTAGGGATGATGGTGTCAGAAAATGTAGATGAGTGCTGCGAGAACAATATAAATATCTCATAAATATCCATCCAAATGCTTGTATCGAACTAGATATTTAACTGGGTGTTCAAAATAGATCATGTGAGATGTCGAATCTGCTTTCGTGGTCCTTCGTTGTGACACCACGTCGTGTGCGTGGATAACCAATGTCAAAGAAAATTACAAACTAATATCATATAAAAGGTGTAGATAATATTATGGTTTGTCGGAAATTTTAAATACATCAACGAGGACAGCGAGGCTCAGCAGAACTCGTTCGGCTTGCTCAGTCCAAGGAGGGTCTCTACCCTCCTTGCTCAGTCGTTCTGTTACATGGCTGACAGTGTCAGTTGCTCTATTTATTCCAACGCATCATACCATGTTGTGTTTATTTCACGTTTGCTTTTCACGACCAAAATTGTGGGAAACAATCTCGTTGTCACCTTAAGGTACGTGGCATAGAGGAAAGTAAAATCTAAATCTACCTGCCAGTTATTGCACTTGAGCGAAAACCGGGCAAAGCTGCTATAACATGTTGCATATATAGAATTCTTTCGGTTGTGTAAAAACACTCTTCTGGAAGTTCCGCCCTACGTATTTTTTTGCCAGAGCCTCATATGGTTTGAAAATCGACACAAAAATGAGATACAAAATTGTATACTACATGACAACCAAATATACTCATATGAGATACGATATGACATTCTGTATGACACCAAGCATGAGCTGATACGCTTGTGACTGCGCATGTGTGATATGTTTTGATGTGTGCAACATAAGACGATATATGACCATACGGAATTGGGTGGTACAGTAAAATATGATATAAATGATACGTCACAGAACAAGATGTTGGCAGGAATATACCATTACGTTACGTATATGGGCTATAATACTGTGCAATATTTACCCATGACACTAAAAACCTTTGACTGGAAAGTGATGTCATAGTTAGACACCATGCATATAATTTTAGAGAAAAAAAAGCCCAAACTGTGTAAAACAACCGCAAAAAGCCACAGGTTTACTGTCTGCATTTGAGCTTTTATTACGAACTGTTCCCTCTTATATGTTTATGCATATCATGAGGCAATTTAATCCCGTAAAATATTTGATTGTGCTGTGCAGTGAAGAGGGGCAAGGGAGTCACAGCCCGGTAGTACAGGTAACAATGCCCCAGCGCAAGATACGGAAAATTAAAAAAACAAACAAACAAACAAACAAAAAACCTAGCAATAATGGCTTCTGCGAAGTGGGGGAAAAAGAGAGGCGTCGAGTGCGCCAGTAAGGTAAATAAAAGTGCTCATTAGACAGTACGGAAAACCTTTAACCCCCTCTATGTACTGTGCTCCTCATTTAAAGAGATGCCCATGATCGAGTCCACAAGTGGTCTCCCGAGACAGATTTTTTAAAAAAATGACAAAAGGGATGGCATGTGCAATTTTGCAAATTGACCCTTTGAAAACAGGTGATCTGTCATCGAGATAGCATGTCAAGAGTTAAGTCTAAACATCAAAACAATGGCATTTACCTTGTTCACCGAGCGAATCAAAAGAGGAGATTTTGTCCTGTAGCGTACTTCCCGTCTGCCTCCCTAGAAACGGGAAACACACCAGAATTCGCGATATCGTCAACTACTTTTTCCTTCACTTTCCCCCAGATCGCGTATTATTTGATTAACGATCCTCGAAATTGCTTCAGCTACTTTTCTATCCCTACATGATCACATTTTTCTTGTCAATTAATTGTATCTTGTATAACGATAGCCATTCTCTAGTTTCCGGCCGTATGGTCATGCACCTATACTCGCACTTGCGCAAAGAAGGAAATTGGTCTGATGACAATAAAACACTGGTTCGAACATGTCGCTTATTGGTCAGTTTCAGTCCTGTTCAAGTCGATCGACCAGAGTATGCTTATTATATAATTCTATTATATTGTGGGTAGCAACCGGGGTTCTGACGAAGTTGGCTTTTTTAATCTTATATTCCGCTTCATTGACAGACCAAGGGGACCCTCTTTGATTTTATATTGGGGAGTATAATGATTTTCAGTTGGATTTTGATATCGTGAACCCATGTCAACTTTGACTCCTCCCCTCCGTTCATTTCTTGGAGGTATTTTTCTTTCGTTCAACCTCACACCTGTTTTTATTGAATATACTCACAACTATCAAGTTTATTCCCACACCGCCTCAAGAAACGCAGAAGTCAGTGTTATTGTTGAGAAACTTTTTGTTTGAAGTAATCTAGTTGACATTTTTTATGGATTAGAATAAACTTCAGAAATGATAGTACATCCTATTTCGCTTAGGTACACAATTGCTCAGGACTACACCTAAGAGCGAAGTATTTTGATCATGACTTTCCCAACAACGGTACGTCCCTTAATGTTCACAATTATAGCGAGTTCGAATGCAACATATTTCAAGATAAAATATATACCTAGCTGTCGATCTCAGTAGCTTCATGTGCGCAGTTTAACTCTTTCAGTACAAATGTATGGCAGTCGAGTCAACAGCTTTCCTCAGCGCGGCTTGGGCGTATTTTCAAAGTGCGTCGAGGAAAGATTTTGGCCTGGACTATTCTTATGATGTCTGCCACTGCAGGCATGCTGGTACTTGACTGAAAGGGCGGTTTATGAAAAATATGAACGCATTATCGTCATGTCCATTCAGAATACACCAACTTGTGTCCAAATTGACAATGAAAGAGTTAAATTATACTATTTATGTGCCTTTGGTCGAAAGACATAGATCTTAGATATTCTTTTGAGGGAAAAACATGGCTCTGAATCAATTTCAAACATCATGTGTACATAACTACACCCAGCCAAATGTATGTACGCAACAATACAAATACACAATGAAAACAATTATTTAAAGTTTGTAGGGCAGAAATGCTTTCACAAGCTCGCATTAATCTCTCTCCAGATTGACTCACTTGCTACAAACCAAACAAGGTGAACTGATATGGGCACAATGGCTGTATGACCACATACCTGGCAAATAATTGCAGGCAAATCCACTGTGCAATAGATTAATGTTCTCCTTACATGTTGTGTAATCATCCAATACTATACAAAGACCATTGAAAGAATTGCGAGTCCTAAGCAACCCCGCCATTTTGGAGTTTGGCCGCCATTGCCGTATCGGTTTGGACTAAATTTCGAAACAGTTTGGAAACATTTTATCAAATATTCGCCCTTCCGGGCGATTTCTTTTCAAACCATGGGGAAGTTGTACGTCGTCTAGGGCTACATTTATCCCTGGTGCTGACATATAACTGGAGTGTCGTATAATTAACAAAACAAAGTCAAAATGATCACCGTAAGTATTTTATTTTGTACCAATGTTACTGTCACATTGTCACGTTTTCTTGAAAAGTCACAGGGGCTTGTTTCGTTAGTCTCATCAATAGATTTGGCAATATCGAATTAATATCGACTTAATGAAAGTCAAACACAAGAAACTGTGCGGTTTTACTTGAAGTTCCAAGTTATTCAGTGATACATCTTGCTTTACCAGCCAACAAGCATGGTGTCTTGGTCCTTGCAGAATAAACCTAACATAATATATACTGCTGGGGAAAAAAGATGCCACCCCATTGGTTTAACATGGGCCGCTCTAAATATACCTTTATACGGAAAATATGGGTGTCACATGGAATATTGTGTAATTTCAACAGGATAGCTTAGGATATGCCTGAGCAGTCACACACACACACAACATGTCCTGAAAACAAGACAACAGCCAAAGAGGTGCGAAAAGTGTGTCTGATATTGGGGTGCCATTTGGCTTTATAAGGGGACCATGGCACTATGGGTACTGGCATCAATGTGAATTCACAATGCCATGGCATATGGGTGGCTGAACTGTCTGTTTGAGGCTGACCTTTCCCAGCAGGAGGTTGCCAGGGAACTGGGGTGCTCCAGGCCATCAGTAAAAAGGCGGTGGGACCACTTCCAGGAAACCAGAGGATGCAAGAGGAAGGCTGGATCTGGGCGACCAAGAATGGCAGATGGGATGGATGACTGTTACTTGATCCAGTATGTGAAGAGGCATAGGTTTCTTTCCGCTGAAAGGTATCGTCAGCAGTGCCTCCAGGCCTGCAACATCAGGTCATCACAGGCTACCATTACCAAGCAACTAGTATTGGCCAAACTGAGGGCATACCACCCTGGTATTCGCATCCCTCTCAGTCCTGCACACAAGACACGATGGGTACAAGGGTGTGAGGAACATGCAGCTTTGACTAGAAATCAATGAAATAGTGTGATGTGGTCAAATGAATCCCAATTCTGCTTGGATTTCCACGACGGAAGAATAAGGGTTCGACACATGCCTTCCCAGATGTTCATAGAAGGATATACGGTTGAACATTACTGTTGCAGAGGAGGCAGTGTCATGATGTGGGGACAATTACAGCAACAGATAGAACAGCTCTCACCAGGGTGAATGGGACCCTAACAGGTCAGCGCTACGTGCATGAGATCCTGCCCACAGTTGACGAATGAATCCAACAATATCCAGGGCTACTCTTTCAACAGGATAATGTACAACCACGTACACACTGCCTGAGTCAGCATGCAGAATATACAACGATACAATATCTTATTGTTGCCATGGCCAGCTCATTCCCCTGACCTGTCCCCCGTCGAGCATTAATGGGATGTGCTTGACTGTCGAATCAGGGATGAGTATGAAGAATCCGCAGCCACCATGGACTAACTGGCACAGAGGCTTACAGACCAATCAAGTTCTCCAGGCAGAGATCACCAAGCTGACAAGCAGCATGCCAAGGCAGATCCAAGCTTGCTTACAGAGGCGTGCTAATCACACTCGCTATTGATGCATGCAGCATCCCAACAACAACCAAAAAGACTCTTTAAGAACCACCGTTCCTCCCAAAAGAGATGCGGAAAGCAATGGTATAATAAAATACACAAAATCCTCACACAAATCCTCACACCACATGCGTAATGTTGAACTAGGTAGGGGGAGGGGTGGCACCTTTTTTTCCTTAGCAGTATATTTTGGATTGGTGAAAAAAAGAAAGGATTG